>OX155966.1:31288280-31779961 GCA_944548615.1 Micropterix aruncella | reverse complement strand
ATATATATATATATATATATATATATATATATATATATATATATATATATATATATATATATATATATATATATATATATATATATATATATATATATATATATATATATATATATATATATATATATATATATATATATATATATATATATATATATATATATATATATATATATATATATATATATATATATATATATATATATATATATATATTCTTTTTAAAATTCATTAAATAGATGATTATAAAGTAAATAATTATAAAAGCCACTTACATCGTGACGAAGGAGTCGGTGGGATTCGGGAATGCTTTGGTGTAACAAACGAGAATGATAGATGTCTCTCTCTTGCGGAAAGAGAAGTAGGTTTAATGGGCCCAACTAAACCTACTTCTCTTTCCGCAAGTGAGAGACATCTTTCATTCTCGTTTGTTACACCAAAGCATTCCCGAATCCCACCAAGGGAGTCCTTCGTCACGATGTAAGTGGCTTTTATAATTATTTACTTTATAATCATCTATTTAATCAATTCTAAAAAGAATATATACACAAAACTATCATATATTTCAATATATAGTTTGACAATCTATATATATAGTTATATATATATATATATATATATATATATATATATATATATATATATATATATATAGACAATATATATATATATATATATATATATATATATATATATATATATATATATATATATATATATATATATATATATATATATATATATATATATATATAGTTTGACAATCTAGAGTTAAATTCTTGGCTATATTTGTATATTCAGTAAAGAATAGTATCGAAACTTACTACCAAAAACAATTATTTTGTATCGTTCAAGAGCGTTTTTTAGCTGTCAATTGGAGATTTTGTATTGTATAATTCAATTGATTTGTGGTTTTTATTTCTTGATAAACAATGGAGGAATGGTCCCTTGTGGTAAGTTCCGTTTTAACTTGAATTCACTCGCTCAAGGAAATAAAACGGGATTTTTTAAAGCTATCGCAGGTATTCGACTGCTGATAAGTATATGTTAAATTCTGTCTAGCAGTAGCATGTCTTCAGTGTGCTTTATTGGATCTACGACAGAAGCAGTAAATTTCAGAATTAGGAATGAGGAGCAAGGAGGTACCACTTTTTTACTATAAAAAGCGTAAAAAACACAAAACTATATGTTGGGAAACACAAAACAATACTTTATCCAATCACAACCTTGGGCGCGCCACGGACATCCTTGAAGTGGATGAATCGGTATGAGCAAGTAAGAAACTTTTGATTTTAAAAAATGTGAAACACAACATTTTTTTAGTTTTTTTAATTCGTTTTATAATAAAATAAAAAAGTATAAAAAGCGTTGAGCGCTTTACACACTATAAATTCACACACTAATAAAAAAATTACAGTG
The DNA here is from genome assembly GCA_944548615.1 of Micropterix aruncella. Lineage (NCBI taxonomy): Eukaryota > Metazoa > Arthropoda > Insecta > Lepidoptera > Micropterigidae > Micropterix > Micropterix aruncella. The sequence continues at coordinate 31,778,542 of OX155966.1, read as the reverse complement.
TAAAGAGTGTGGTAATATTAAATGAAAAAACTAATAACCACAGAAATAAACTGGTCGCAAAACAATATGTTTTATTTAACCAAGTAGTTTGGTTATCGTCTGCCTGGCCATGAATATCCCGGAAAAAAAATCATATTGTGTCATACATGGTAGGTAAACATTAATCCTTGGTTTAATATGTACGCACAATATCGTGAGGTAAACCGCAGGTGGCTCCCCGACTACGAGTAGTCCATTCGCTTCGAGGCGGGATGGGACGGTAGACCTTTTTCCGCGTCACGGCCTCCCTGACAAGTTGCCAATTTCATCTTTCGGAATTGCTGGTAATCTTATTTTGCAAAATATCGATGGGCGGACGACACCGCGCCGTGCGAACACAATGAGAACGGAAACATATGAAAATATGTAGTTTGTGATACCTGTCGATACTTCGGAAATATCGATTTTTCGTGATTGATAATACCGGATGTCTTTTGAGACTGTAGGCGTAAAATTTATATAAATTATCTTTATATTGTGAAGATATAGTTTTAACTGCTCTAGGTTGATAAACTTACAAATTACAAATTAGTCTACATATATATTATAATTGATTATACAGAATGAGAATCAGTACGAGCTAATAAGCAACTTTTGATTTTTTTAAAATAAAAAACACAAAAAAAACTTTTTTCGAAAAAAAATATAGCGAAACATCGAAAAACTTAATGTTTGTAAAAATATGATATAAAGAGTTAAGTACGTTGCGCTATCTATCGGTAGGTAAAATATCGCATATATTGATTTTTCGCGATATTTTACCAATTGCTAGATGGCGCAGCGCGCTCAACGCTTGTCAACTTTTATTTAACAGTCAAATTTTGTTTTTTCCAAAAATGTTTATTAAAATGTTTTTTGCTCGTACCGATTCACGCACTTCAAGGATGTCCATATTTAAAAACTTACTCTGTATAGGGTATTAGATAGCTTAACTCCATAGAACGATTCGGCAACCCTTCCAAAACGATGAAAAACAGGTGGCGCTAATAGCATTGACGGCCAAACTAATAGCAATTATTTGTCCATCGTTATTTGTAGGTACATCACAGAAATAACACGGAGAGATAGCATGCCAGCTATTAGTCAATCCGAACGAGAAAGTGCGTGAATATTACGTATTGAAACCATTATATTAAATTAAAGTTATCACCGTCATCCGTTGTCGCCATCAATCGCCATCCGTTGTTCTGCGGATAGGCGGTAAACTGCTGCTGTTAAACTGCGGTTGGCAGGTTCGGCGCTTGCAAGTTTTAAAAACCCGCCTTGAAAACAACACTCACTCTATCTAATGGCACGCCCTTGAACTCGGCGATGGGCATTAGGAACATTTTAAGTAAAGGATTCAGCATAATAGAGAGTTTGAAACCGTCGTCTCTATTAAAAATAGGGGTACTTCTGATTTGAATGGCTTATCATATCACACGGCGAAATTAATGTGATCATTAGATAGCACGATAGGGTTTTGAAACTGCACCCATTGGCTAGTTCCGCTAACCAATATGTGTTCGCAGATCCTCGATTTTTATTTTTTTTTCGATTTAACAGCTTTGATGTGTTCAACGTAGGCTAAACATAAACTGCTTTCGGTATTATATACACCCGGGATTTGCAGTGGTATCACATCATTTACAGGCCGCAGAGATGGAGCTATATTTTGGGTCGGCTTAAAGATCGTTTTGAAATCGAAGTTGTTTAACATCTTAATTATTCGAACTGTCACAACATTGAGGTATGGTAAGAATGCCCGTAGTCTTCTCGGTTTCAGAGTTTCATCTTTATTGGATGGTTTGCGTGTCTCGTCATATATTCCGTTAACATTTTCCCAGGGTTTTACAAACTGAACGCGCTAAATTCCTTTTTATCTTATTTATAATATATCTCTGTCTTCTTCTACAGCTTTTGTTTATCAAATCGTGCTTTAAAATCACATGTATGTAGAGGATATTTTGTAGAACTTAGGAAAGCAAGTAACACGCCGGAGGCAGACTTAGAAACGCTAGTGGTCTACCAGGATTAGATACGTATTTATTTTTTTTTGTTTTATCTTTTTCTTGATTTTTTGTTGGTATTGCTATTTATATCATACACTAACAATATTATCAAAACTGTATTATCGTGAACAGATGGCCGATGGCAATTTATTATTATATATGAAACTTACAGTTATTTCAATACGTCAGATATTAAATTATTAAATTTCAAAGACAAAAGTAATTACATTTTTCCTTTTAAATATTTTTTTTTCTGAAAAATATACACCATAGGGAGGTTGGGAAGGGAGGAGTCATACCAAGTTAATAAATGTAATGTGAATACACGTTACATAACATACGAACCGTAATGTATAAATTATATAAAATTATTGATACAAAAATATATAAAATTATTAAATGTCCCGAAGATTGTGTAGACTTCCAGAAAGATTTATTATTATTTGAACAATACTATAATGCTAATCAATTAATGTTAAATACAAATAAATGCAGTGGTATAACTTTCACCAGAAAACATCATCCAATCATGTACAACTACAATATCGCCGGTAAAAACTTGACTCGAGTAACAAATATTCGTGATCTGGGCATTACCTTGGATTCCAAGCTGCACTTTAATCTACATATTGATAAGGTCGTATCTAAGGCTGTCAAACAACTTGGAATGATTCTGCGCATAGGTAAACCTTTTACCAGAGGCAAAACTTTCAAAGTACTCTAAAATGCATACGCTCATAGCGTTCTAGAATTCGGAAGCGTAGTTTGGAATCCCCAATATGCTGTTCAAATAGATAGGATAGAGAGGGTGCAAAAGAGATCTTTAAAATCATTGAACTTTCGGACAGGTAACATGTCTACGGATTATGCAGAGAGAGCGACAAAACACAAAGTACACTTTTTGTATGCATGTGCAAGACGTGCCTTCTTGAACAATATCTTCCTATATAAAATTTTAAATAACCATATTAATTCTGCACCCCTTTTGGCCAAAATTCTTTTTAAAATTCCTCAGTCTCTACCCCTCTTCACGTTCAAAAGATACATTTTATATACCCTCTTTTCACACGAACTACGAGAAAAATACCTTATTCAGACGGTCATGTTTACATTATAATAAAGCTTCGAATGACCTCGACATATTTTCCGACACGTTCCCTTAGGCTGGTATTTACAAACCCACTTTCCCTTAGGCTGGAAAAGTAAATTTGTACTTGACTGAGTGCGCTCCTCGTTGATATGACGAGATACTGACATTTTTCATTGCACTAATATTTCCTACTAATGTGTCTATATCTATACCCAAGGCAGAGTTTTAATTACTTGTACAGTGTACCTTGTACTTATTTTATGTACTTCCGATAGTATGAAATTTTAATTATCCTCTTGTTACCCGTTTACTTAATTAACCCTCGTTAGCTTAGCGAAGACAAGGGTCCTTTTGTACCTAGCTTGGCGGATCGTATGACATTGTATGTTTACTATGCTGTTTCTAATACTCTGACTCTTTTGGTAAATAGACACATTTTTAATTTATTACACAGTTTATAGCAAGGGTAATATGATTTTATTGTGTCTATTTTTTTGTTAGTTATTTTTTATATACATTTGAACGTAGAAAGTACAGCCATCTATTGGCAAGTAGCGGAATTAGGCGCGAGTAGGTAGCAAAGATTCGAACCAGTATGGTCGCTCTTTGCCTTATAGTAGCAACTCGCGACTTTAATTAGGAAGAAGATACACGCGGAATCGTCAAACCAACATAAGGTATAACCAAAATAAAATGGTTTCGATCGCATTTTTTCGTGAACTAAAATCGGAAATTAGTTTATGTGAACGAGACAGGGCAATACGCTAGAGCGGAATATGAAATAAACGGTGGTCACTTTTTCGCATTGAATGCTTTCGGCATGTAGTTTTGAGCGGGAAAGTCGAAATATTCCGCTCTATTGCGTATCTCGTTCGCTTGAATTAGTTTTAGTTTTAGTTCACAAAGAAACGCAATCGGACCCAATTTATACTTAAAAGGATTTCAAGAATAAATAATCTACAAATAGTAGAATGATTAAAGTTTTAGTACTTATTCTGATTAACCCCTCCTATCGCGGGGTAAAAATTTAGTCGTCACTTCTGCCCGGGACAATTTTGTGCGTGAAGTCGATGGCCTTGAGAAAAACGACCATAAGTTTTAAACTACTATACGGATCGTAAAAAGAATAACTGTAAAATGATCGCATTGAAATTTGAAATTTATAATATTATAACCATATCTCGTCAAACAATTAAGATAATAATGAATGAATATTTAAAAAGTTGGCATTTTACGCAGCGCGGAGCGCCCTAACCAATATTGGTTAGATACAATTTTAGCATTTGTAAGCGTCTAACCAAAAATGGTTAACTCAAATAGGAAGGGTTAACAAACTCTTCTTCATTGAATCTGTAAAATCTATCTCTATAAATAAGCGAGATATAGGCGTTTATAGAAACGACCAAAACCTATATGACGGTAGGTTAAGTTGGTTTTTTAAACGCTTATTAAACACGTACGTATATGGCGGTAGGTTAATTTAGTTGTATAAAAAAGGCTTCATGGCGGTATTTAGTTTTTTTTAAACATTTCATAAACACCTTTATATAGGTAGGTAGGTTTAGTTACTTTTTTTTAGCAAAATGGCTTTGGACTGGGACTTTAAATATTTTATAACCCTATATTTATTTCTAAATAAGTAAATTGATGAACCCTCTAAAAGAGTATTAAATATTTTAGAATTCATAAGGTTTCAGTAAAATTTAGCCAAAAATTAAAAATTGGAAAGAGATAAATATAATTTAACAATGCTAAATTACAATGAAAACTCATACTCTCTGAAATAGTTTTAATTCATTTAAAGCTTCCCTCAACTTATTGGGTTACGTTTGTTAACAATTATTGTTTTACGTGGATAAGATCGTAAGACCAGTAAAAAATTTTAGTTTTCAAGATTTCACTGTGTTTTACTCTTCCAACCAATTATATCTAATAAACGCGAATTTACAGTGTTAATATATATACATATGTTACATATTACTTATGTTAATAATTAGTTAATTTATTTATTGCATTACATAACATTTATACGTTATGTTATATATTTTTTTATTATTTTATTATTATTAAGGAAACTTACAGCTATTACAGGAGAAATATCTGAATTTTATTTATAGACTACAATGCCAGTTAAAAGTTTCCACTTAAAGATCGTAAAAATACACAGTCGCCTAGGAATGGGATAGGAGGAAGTGGGGGAATTAAAGTTATGAATTTTGTTTTAATAATATTTTATTTTATTATTTTATTATTAGTGAAATTTTATGGTTTATTTTAATATTGAAGAAAGAAAAGAAAGAAGAAAAGAAAAAATATAATATAATTATTTCACTCGTCCTTGAATATTGCCTTTCAGAAGACCCGGAATAAGAGTCTTGAGCGCAGTCGCAGTTGTATTAAACAGGTCAATTTCGCTTAGCTTGATTGGTTGATAATTTAGTTACAGTTGCATTTGTCGCTGCTGCATCTCACTACCGATTTGAAAATAAATTATACGTGCATGGCAATCAATTAAGCATTGAATTGCGTGTGTAATTATAGTATCCTCTCGGGGGCTCGAACAACTGAAAAGAAATGGTCTAACGTTGTGTCACTTTCAGAGTGTCGCTTGAAACTAAGTATGGGCTATCCAGGGACCCACTGACGATGTCATGTTACACGGTCATATCCGCAGCAGTTCGCCGCTCCTCAAGCGACAACATTCTTCTTCTTCTTTTTTGATTTGATGGCTCCACCCAAAGAGGGTGATTTCTGCCAAGTGAGCCGTTGAAATAGGAGGAAACTTATTTATGTTAGTGGACGTCACTGAAACAATTAAGACTTCACTCCGTCGGGAACACAAAATCGAATAATAATTTAAGGTAGAGTGAAATGCATATATACGTTTAACACAAAAACTCTATGGAGGAACAATTATTAATTATTATTAAAGGGACATACTGTTGAGTTTAATAAATTTACAGATGATTTTGTAGACATTGGGGGAGTTGAGAGATAATAAAAAATCTATACTAATAGGGACCTGAATTTTAAGATTTAAGACGTCCGACATGAAGTTAGGATAGAAGAGATGGTCCAGAGTGCAAAACGCATGACCGCAGTCGCACTGAGGAGAAGGGAGGACATGTATTCGGTTGAGGTGAGCGGGAGTGAGCGGGATGAGTGAGAGATTTCCTTACGGGTGAAAGGTAGGTGGTGGAACCAGGGTTTGGACCTTATTTCTGTTTGGAAAGCGACAACATATTAAATTGCTGTAGCCTATCATGGTACGAGTCAAATAGGAGATGTTGGCGTTGGTATATGCACCGAACGAATCGCCTTTGAATTCTCTGCAGTTGGGTTTTGTGCACGCTATATAAATTTCCAATTTTAAAGTATAATAAGAGTCTAAAGCGAATAAAATCTCATTATTAAATATTATTAAACCGAATACCTACATATTAAATTTATAACACTCACAAGAAGCAGGTAGATGATATATTAGAGGAGGAGAAGCCGTTCACTTGTAGAGGAGGTACATATACGATTTGAAAACTTAGTATTACTCTGCAACAGCCAAAGCGAGGGTGGAAAATTGAATTAAGCCCCGAGTGAATCCGGCTTGTGAGACCGCCAACTTTGCCAGTCTGCACTTCGCCACAGGACTCCGCTCAACACACCCCTCCCCTCTCCTCCCAACCCCTTTGACCCCTCACATGACCAACTTAAGCACTTTCATATTGCGAGCGACACTGCTGACGATCTTTCTAATTTCTAATTTTCTTCTCTACGAGCATATTAGGAAGATGAAAATGAAAAATGCGGTCACTGAGAGACAACTGTCGAAGTTTGCTTTCACGATCCAATTTTTTTTTTTGCGATGAAGACGTGTATATTCATGGTGAGCCTTCCTGAGACGATTAAGGCGATTTCCAGGTGGAAGTATGCCTGTGTGTGTCTGTCTCAGTGCCGGATTAATCAGTGCATGTGGAGGCCTTTGGGCCATAAAAATCTCGGGGATCAAACTGTCGATAATTTATAGTAATTATCCTATTTAATACTATTATACAATTGCTTAACGATTATATTTTTATTGACGAAGAATAAAACAATTCTATCAACTTTCACCACTATTTACATGAAATATTTTTATTAGGGCGTTTAATAAAAATAGTTGTGACAAGCTGCCTATTTATTGCCTTTATTTTAAAGACTTGTAGCTACAATTATAATAATCTTTTTCTATTTTAACTTTGTTTGGTACCAAAACTCGGACGCTGTACAGGCTCATATAGCATTTTTCGCTAACCTAAAAACTCGTGCTAAATAAAAAGTTGATGGGCGGCGCCAGCAAGCTGTCAAACTTGAGGCTGACGTTTGCCCTAACCTACAAATGGCCTTATATTTTCTGCGGTGTTTTGAGGAAATATCTGATTTACAGAGTGTTATAATGTCCTGCGGAAATTTCCGAGCCACACAACTCACTGAAATATTTTGGTATAAATGACAAAATAAATAAAATTTAATTATATTTCAAATAAAACTTCAATATTTATTTATTTAAAAAATCGAGTGTTTTAAAAATCGGAGGTTAACTTCAAACATTCGTTCAAATATATTCTTTTTTGTTTCCACACATCCGTAATAGCTGATTTACACTCGCGCCTCGTGTCCGTGTCTCGCCTCGCGCCTCGCGTGATCGAAGGAAAATGAGTTTCTGTTTACACTCTCGTGGTGCGTGCGAGCTAGCATTTATTAGGCCAAGAACCAGCGACAAAAAAAAAGTGAAAGAGGTTGGAAAAGCTGATACTTTCAGATCAGACATTATTTTGGCCATAGAATGCCGGAGTACAATCAGCAGGCTAGGTTTCGGGACACCTGGCGCTGGCGTACTATTTTTATTTTTTTTCATTTTATAAAATTATCCAATACAATACGATTGATTTTGCGAAGCAGATAAGATTACATTTGTGTGGATTTTATTACCCCACTAGATTGTATATCTGTTCTGAGATGATAGTATTTAAGCCTTCACGTTAATCATAGTGACTTCACTTTCTTTTTTTTTTATTGTCTTATTCATTCCGATTGCTCATTCATTCTTATAAACTTTAAGGTTAATAATAATATATAAATGTGTATATAAATAAATAACTAATATTAAATACTACTATTAAATACTAGGAACTAATATTAAATACTAGGAAGGGTGTAATTTTAATTAATATCCCAAAGTGTTTTGGAAAATCTGAAAATTCATCAGTAGACAGTAGATGCAATATAGAACTCGAAACATACGGTCAGATTGCTTCATAATCTAACGCGTGGCGTCAGCATCTCCATACATGTCACGCATCGGTCTATGACGTATCGGTCTACTGTACCGTGCAATATAATGGTACGGACATGCTGACGCCATGCGTTCGATTATGAATCAATCTGACCATTTGTTTTGAGTGCTTTATTGCATCCACTGTCTACTGATTAATGTTCAGCTTTTCCGAAAAACTTTAGGGGTACTAATTAAAATGACATCTTTCCTAACTCACCAGCACCAGGTGTCCCGAAATCTGGCCTGTTGTCTGTAACCCGGCATTCTACTGCCAAAATACTGTGTGATCTGAAAGTATCAGCTTTTCCAAAAGTCTCGCGCTTTTTTGTCGCTGGCTCCCCGACTATTCGTTCCAATGTTCTTTGACTCGTATCCAAAAAAACCGCTCCCGACGCGAGCGCCGCGAACGGCGAGACGAGGCGCGACACGAGACGCGGGTGCCCGTTCACACTCTCGTCTCGTGCTTCGTCCCGCGCCTCGCGCGAGAGTGTAAATCAGATATAATAATCCGATCTTTGATTAAGTTTGATACGTGCTTCAAGTGTCTAGTCTTTACAAATGTGCAAGGAATCCAATCTTTATCGATATTTTCACAACAAATTGTGCAACTAGAACTGTCAACTACAACGGGCGAACCCGTCACCTCAGGAAGTTTTAATGATTTTAGATCGTTCTGTCTCCCGTGACGTCAGCGCCGAAGACTTGGGACGAAAAACAATCCATTGTCTAGTTACGCTACCTGAGGCCGCCGGATGGGTGTTGACTCATGCGTTTGACCGACCCTATACAACAAGGTCTTAAAGGCCAAACTGCAACAGGACCCATTAGCTCCCAAATAGTGCAAAAAGAGTCGTCAACTACAAAGGGGCGAACCCGTCACTTCAGGAAGTTTTAACGATTAGTCGTTCTATCTCCCGTGAAGTGAACGCAGAAGACTTGGACAAAACAGTCCACCGTCAAGCTCCGCCACATACCCATAAGAGGCCAACGCCTTATCCGCGAGATAGCCAGGTATGTTAGCCCCTTACTTCCAATTGCGACCAGATTACTCCAGTCTCTCGATTGGTTACGAGTTGGAGGTCGCTTGCACGGTCCTCTCCCTTACGAAGCGATGGTCGTTTCAAGAGCAGTCGCAGTAAGGTCCACAACCACCCCCGCTCTATAGGAAACAGTACTGCTTACAGACTCCCCCGACTGTTAGTCAGAGTGCACAGTCGATTGGCTTACGCCGCACGGTGCGCAGACCGTCCAGGAGCGCCAGAAGGTTGATTCCCAGGGAAAAGTAACCATAAGGCCAGAGTCCTACCCAGGCTCGCACTTCATGCGTGGAGGCCGTCGGATAGATGTTGACCCGTAAGTGTGACCAACCCTGAACAGAATGGGTCTTCGTGGCCAACTCAGCAAGGGCTTCTTAGCTCCCCAAATGGTACATATTGAGATGTCAACCACAACGGGCGAACCCGTCACCGCAGGACGTTTTAACGATTCATCGTTCTATCGACCGTGCAGTGAGCGTAGAATACTTTGGACATTACAAATCCGACGTCTAGCTACGCCACAACCCGCAAGAGACCAACGCCTTTACCGCGAGATAGCCAGTAATGTTACCTGGCGGGCCGACACTCGAGCCCATTCTTCCAATTGTGACCAGATTTCTCCGGTCTCTCCATTGGTTCCGAGTTCGAGGCCGCTTGCGCGATCCTCTCCCTTACGAAGCGGTGAAACGGTGTACACCGATTCTATCGCGGACCAAGGCGTCCTTTGCCCGACTCTGAACCGGGATCGGATGGCCAATGGTCATTTCAAGAGCAGTCGCCGTAAGGTAGACACCCACCCCCGCTCTATAGGAAACAATACAGTTCCCAGACTCCCCCGACCATTAGTCGGAGAGCACAATCGATTGGCTTGCGCCGCTCGGTGCGCAGACGGTCCAGAGCGCCAGAGGTTTGATTCCCAGGGGAGACTGGTTGACCCAGTGTCCTACCCAGGTTCGCACCCCATGCGTGGAGGCCATCGGATGGGGTGTTGACCCGTGAGTGTGACCGACCCTGAACACATGGGTCATTGTGGCCACCTCATCATGGGCCCGTTAGCCCCCAAATGGTGCAACTTGCGGTGTCAACTACAACGGGCGAGCCCGTCACCACAGGACGTTTTAACGATTTTCTCGTTCTATTGCCCTGCAGTGAACGTAGAAGACTTTGGACAGAACAAATCCAACGTCCAGCTACGTCACAACCAGCAAGAAGCCAACGCCTTACCGCGAGATAGCCAGTGTTACCTGGCGGGCCGACCCTCGCGCCCTTGCTTCCAATTGGGGGATCGGATGGGTGTTGACCCGTGAGTGTGACCGACCCTGAACACATGGGTCATCGTGGCCACCTCATCATGGGCCCGTTAGCTCCCCAAATGGTGCAGTCGGATTTATGGAAAATCGGTTTCAAGGTGCTTTTGATTGTGGGATCTTTTCTCCTTAAAGAGGTTGTGTTATCTTTTTCTGTAGCCGATTTCTATAGGGACATGTCAGGAACTCGACATTTTAGATGCTCCATAATTTTCCGTGTCAAAATCAGATTTTATTGGATATTAGGATTTTGTATTTACGGAATATTGTACCAGTACCTACATATATTTTTAGATTCTTTTGATTAGCATTTGGCACAGAATTACCCCCTTGAATATTGCCGGTAACCGCGGACACACCCTGTATATGCTAAGTTGACTACATATATATCCGATCTAAAGACGTCTCACGTCAAAAAAGGCGTTTCCGCCCTCAACACTCGAAATGTCATTAGACCGGGTAGCCATCAAAAGTTTCCGGAGGGGGAAACGTTGCGAAAACACACCCTTTGTGCCGCGACACTCAACTATTGTGTCGCCGAAAATGCTTTTATACTCCAGATATCTCCCCTTTCCCTTTACATCGAAACTCGCCCCTTCTAACAAGGCGCTGGAAGCCTCAATGTAAAAAGTGGAGGTGCTAATGTTTTTATTGTTCTAGCAGAAATTTTAATTATAATGCATAATTAAATTCTTTGGCCGCCGCGGCTCCTCCCCTCGAAAGAGTTATAAGAGGAAGAGGATTTAATAATTTCCTGTCTTTTGTTTCACTCAAATCGCCATTTGTTTTCGGGGGATGAGAAAGCGCTCTGTCGGCCCGCTTTAGGACTTATCTGGTGTTATGATGGTTTCCACTTCCGCTGCTTAATATTATTTTCTTGACACACAACTAGACTTTATCAAAAACCCTAAAACTTTCGCAAGTATTTGACATTTTAATTGAAGAAAAACGGACTATTACCGCGTGGAACTATACGATAGCCATTCCAACGTTTCGGTAAAGTTACATTTGTTAAATCAAAGATTATCGCGGTTGTTTTTCATTATAAATAAAATAAAACGAATTACCGAATGAAGTTTGTAGCCCTCAATGTTTCGGCGATGTTGCAAACGCCGTTTCCAAGGCTGTCTACCCTAAACAACGGCGGTTGCAACATCACCAAAACGTCTGGTGCTACGAACTTTGTGCTAGGAAAGCTTTGCTAAGAAATTCACCCCGTTTTATTTTTAGCGATGAGCATGGAGAATATTTTAGGAAGAGGGTTCCGCTTCCACGTAGTAGAGAGTTTGAAACCGTCGTCTCTATTGAAGTTCGAGGTTCTTCTTATTTCATTATTATTAAAGTAAAATATTCTTTGGATATAAAATCGAAGACTATCGCGGTTGTTTAACATTATAAATAGGATAGAAAACTGGATCAGTCTACCCTGGACAACGGCGGCTGCAACGTCACCGAAACGTCGGGTGCTACAAATTTCACGCGGTAAATTCGTTTTCTATCCTATTTGTAATTCTTTGGATAGCAGTGGAATTTTGAAACTGCACCCAGTGGTTAGTTACGCTATCTAATATGTGTTCGCCGATCGCCGATTTTTCTCGCTGAACGTTTTTTAATATTCTTAATGCCTATCGCCGAGCGCAATAACGTAACCCAAGATACATAGAGTGTTGTGTGCTCTGCGGATTTTCAAAATTTTCGCGCGCCGAGCCCGACGCCTCACCGTATGTTCGTAAAAACTTGCACAGGTTCCGTAGGTTGGGTGACATTCACAATAGGAACACCAGGTTCAAAAATAAACTAGCCATTACGGGCTCTAGGTTAGCAAAAGTGAGTAAATCTTTCATTGAAGACGGTGTTCCCTTTTATAACACTTTGCCAGAGGAACTAACCCTTTTACCAGACACTAAATTTAGAAAAATTGTTAAAGATACTTTGTGCTCTAAAGGCTATTATAAAATTGAAGATTTTTTTTAGCGAGAAATTGGTCTGGTCAAGTCGTTGTTGTGTAACATAGCTATGAAAACCATTTGTAAAGTGTTATTATTATTATTATTATTACTATTACGTAAATACATTGATTATATAGTGTAGTAATCAATGGTAAAGCCTACAAGCAAGGCATAAATGTCTAGAAACATAAGACGTTCGGAACGTACTGTAAGTCTACTTCGAATAAAAATCTATCTATCTATCTATCTATCACCACTGTTACATTATAACCTTCGCAATAACATAGGCAGATTGCAGCATACCCGCAGAGCAACGGATGACGATTGATAGCACTTCAGTCCACCCAACACAACGGCAACATCACCGAAACGTCTGGTGCTACCAAACTACGCGGTAAATTCATTTTATTTAATTTGTAATAGTTACATTTGTCATCTTGACGTGGACAATAAGAGCGCGTTTGTTGCGAATGTCGCTTGCCGGCACTCTTCGTTCGTTTGGTGTTAGAGCATTAAGTTCAATTTCTACCGCCGCGACGCCAGCTCTCACAAATCGTAGCCATGAATATTTTGAAGCATTTTTTTTTAAATCGTCTGTGCACACATAAATTACAGTATTCTGCTTAACGTTCATATTGTTAGGGGTCAGCGATGAAAACTTCCTAATTATAGTGTTCCATGCGGTGTAAAGTTGTAAACCTTCATCTCTATTGAAGTTTGACGTTGTTCTCATTTTGATTTCGATTCCTCTCTCTATTCGAGAGTACAACTAGGGTTGTCGACTACAGCGGGCGAGCCCGTCACCTCAGGAAGTTTTATCGATTGGTCGTTCTATCTCCCTGGAGTGAGCGCAGAAGACTTGGACAAAATAGTCCACCGTCAAGCTCCGCCACGTACCCGTAAGAGGCCAACGCCTTAACCGCGAGATAGCCAAGAGTGTTACCCAGCGGGCTTATACTCACGCCCTTACTTCCAATTGCGACCAGATTACTCCAGTCTCTCGATTGGTTACGAGTTCAAGGTCGCTTGCGCGGTCCTCTCCCTTACGAAGCGGTGAAACGGTGTATACCGAATCTATCGCGGACCACGGCATCCTTTGCTAGGCTGTTCACCCAGGATCAGGTAGCCGATGGTCGTTTCAAGAGCAGTCGCCGTAAGGTCCGCAACTACCCCCGCTCTATAGAAAACAGTACTGCTTCCAGACTCCCCCGACTGTTAGTCAGAGTGCGCAATCGATTGGCTTATGCCGCTTATTTGAGAGTACAATTGGATTGTGAAACTGCAACAATGGTTCGTTCCACAATATGTACTAGTAGATTGCCAATCTTTCTCGGTCAATTTTCTTCGCCGCCTTAATATATATAATCCGTTACTCGAGTAGTTCTGTCTTTACAGGGCTGCTAAAACAAAAACTGCTCAATGGCGCCATGATGCCTAGGACCGGGTCTGTGTTTATAAATGATTTGAATGAATATTTCCCTAGCAATTCGAAATTTCATGAACGTTTTAATTCCCCTCTGCCACGAAAATTCCCGCACTCAAGCCATCTGGGAGGCTCGCCAAAAAAATAAACCCTCCAGCAACTTGTTCGCTTCATCGATCAATGCCTTTGTGTGGAGTGGTATGTGGCCTCCCCAACGCATCGATAAGGGGAATCGATTGTATCGAAAGGCCATTTATCATAGAAGCAACTCGCCGTCTGCGGCACGTGCTCCCAAATGAATCACTCAACTTCGAGGGAGGCGCATTAACCAGGCACAATAACTTTATCAATTACTTGGAAAAAATCGGGAGATTTATTGCGCGCGTATTGCCGAGCAATTCGATTACCATTTATCAAGTTATCGCGCGTAAGATGCGATGAATATTTATTTTCACTGTAGCATCTAGTGCAGTGGTTCCTAACCGATAGTCTGCGGACCACCAGGGGTACGCGGGAACTAAATGTAGGTCCGCGAAATAAAATTCATGGTCGTGAGGAAACCATCGTCACATAACAACGCGCTCAATCTCTGCCACTCAAACGCCTGCGATGGCGAGCGTTTACACAGTAAAAAAAACACAGCTCAGGCACAGAATATGATACAGTTGAATGACAAACTTATCTCATAAGCAATCCTTTTGGTTTTGCCGATGATTTTGGTTCAAAATACGTTCAGGAAGAGCGAATTGATCTCCAAAATGATACGCTCTGTAAGGAATTGTTTGAATCAGTTTCTCTTGAAGAGTTCTTGTTTAGAATAGCTATTTCCTATACTACAGATAGGATATTCGCCTTGCGACATATTATACCTATCTCCACAATGTATCAATTCAAACAGGGGTTTTCTGCTTTGCTGATAATTAAGAACAAGATCAGAAATTGATTAGATTCAAATGGTGATATTCATGTAGCTCTGAGAAACACTATTAACCCCAGAACTATACAACTTGACAAATGACAGGCGTCCTTTTGGGGATGCAAGTTTTAATACACTGGAATGACAGGCGTCCACTTGGTCCAGTGACAGACGACAAGCTTGCGTTTTGTATTTTGTCGCCATTATTATCTTAATTGATTTACGAGATAAGGTTATAATGTTTTATATGTCAAATTTCAATGCGATCATTTTACAGTTCTTCTTTTTATGATCCGTATAGTGGTTTACAAGTTATGGTCGTTTTTATCAAGGTCGTCGATTTTGCGCGCGAAAAGGTTGCGCGCGAATGGGACAGCTGAATTTTTACTCCGCGAGGAGAGGAGTAAAAATAATAAAAACCAAAAAATAGTATTCATCTTTTTAAAGTTATGTAATTAATAGGAAATATAAAATTTCATCATTATTGAAAATATCTTCAAATGCTAAATAGTATGTTTAATATTAAAGTTGATTATAAAAAATGCTGTAATATTTAGATAGAACCTTGGGTCCCTAATCGAAAAAAAAAGTCATAGTGGTCCCTGGTCAAAAAAGGTTGGGATCCACTAATCTAGAGAGAAGGATCAGGCATTTAAAAAAAATAATTATTGAAAAAACCGCCAAAATTGCTAAATTTGTGTCCGACGGATTGAACTTGCCGGATCACTTCTAGAGTCCCATCTCCGTCTAGATATGTTTTTCCGGATAGATTCTCTCCTCTTTTTTTTTAAGTTTTGAAAAAATCCAACTTTACACGACTCATGATGTAATCTGTTTTAGTTGTAATTTTTAGTGAGGTCAAATGCAATGGGATAAAATAGTATTTTAAGTCATTTGCCATTTTTGATAATAAACAACAATCATAACAAATGTTCAATTTCGTGTGCCACCGCGACTAAAGAGGAGCTCTTATACAGTTTTTTTTACTCTCATACATTTTCTGCTTGCAAAAGCAATATTGTTCGAATAGAGATCAGATATATTTAATAATTTCATGAATTTGATTAAATATTCTATCAGTCTAGTCATAGTATATATAATCTAACTCCTACTTTTTAAGACTTAACTAACTGCCATCCTACTGTAATGCGTTACATTTTATTATACTATACCATACCATCATATTATGTAATGCCATATTGTGTAATTTAAATATTAATATTCAATTATTTATATCACATTATTGCTTTATGTACCCCATTTTCCCCACTTATCTATAATACTATAATACTTACAAACGTGTTCATGTTATTTCTATCATAACTTGTTATGCAAGCGTTTTAAACTGTTTATAGGATAATAAATTACTTTTGTATGAGAAGGTTTTGCAAATACTCGTATAATAATTATAAATAGGATAGAAAACGAATTTACCGCGTGAAATTTGTAAGACCCGACGTTTCGGTGACGTTGCAGCCGCCGTTGTCTAGGGTAGACTGAGGTCTACCCTAGACCGTCAGTCTACCCTAGACAACGGCGGCTGCAACGTCACCGAAACGTCGGGTCCTACAAATTTCACGCGGTAAATTCGTTTTCTATCCTATTTATAATGTCAAACAACCGCGATAGTCTTCGATTTTATATTATACTCGTATAATAAATTTACTATTTGTAAGTTTACTCTAAAAATAAAATAAATAAATAACAGATTATAGTGACATTAACCGGTCGTATTTCGGTTCAGCGTCTTATCTCTGAGATAGAATACTCTAATTTTACCTACTAGCGTAGAATCTGCTTGCAGACTAGACGTAGGTCTTATCCTTAGAGTCCTGGTCTCATTCTCACTTCACCTGAAACTTTTCTTCCGTTTATTCAAAATATTGTCGAATGTAAGACAATGGCGATAACTAGGTTTTACTATAACTATTATGAAGTTAATGATTTGAAAGGTGCTGGTGCTGCGGAAAGACCTATTTACCACCGATGTGTGCCATTTTGTGAGTTCATAAAAATTGCCTCATCACACCAGCCACGATAGCGCTACAAAGAAGTTTTGCACTTACCAGATTCTGCCAGCGTATTCTTCTTCTTCTGGTGCACCAGGAATGCTGAGAATGGCGAATTGTTTGTGTGGCAATATTTCACAAATTCACTGCCTTTGGCCAACGTCGCGAGCGAGATTAATTAGACACAAAAAATGCGTGCGTGCGAGAAAATATAACTTTCACTACTGAAATTACCCGCATTATTTTTCAGCGAGCGTGAAGAAACCGGTTTGTGCGTTCCTCTTAAGCGGCACTACCCGGCTGGTATCATACGACAAAATATGAACCAATAACGGCGAAAACAGGTGCCTCACACCATACAATGATCACTTTTAATAAAAGTATTAGAGATTATCAGTGGTCGAGCAAAAAGAAACAATGAAACGTTGTTTATCAGACAACACCTTTAATTGTAGCAGAAAAGGAACACACTCTTACACAATATCTGTTTGACAGATCTTATTATTGAATTCGAATTTAGAACAAAAACAAAAACAACATGAAAACGAAAAACTAATTCAAATCCAATAAAAAGTTTCTTTATTTTCTCGCTGGGATAGTTACAGTACTTTTAATAACGTAACGGAAAGGTACAGTTTCAGCGAATCCACAGTAGTTCATGCAAGCGCACGTGCCTTGTGCCGGCGTCGGCTTGTTTGGTTGATATTACTGCCTAGCTCTTTCTGCTGTTTGTGGCGATTCGATATTCTTCGGCGAGAGAGCGCGCCCCGTTTAAATTACAACATTAATCGGGTTTTTGCGTCATTCCTTTCCGCATATGTGTAAAAGAGAGCTGAGATCTCCTTTTTCTGATGACCGCGTCGCGGTTCATTGCGAAGAACATTCCTATGTTCTACGGTATATATATCATAAGTCTCCGAATAAGGGAATCACAAAAAAAGCACAACATTAGCTTCGACTTCGTCATTACAATGCCTTAACAGATATGCCAGCGTGGTCATACGGTGCATTACACCACGGATACGTCCAGCGATAATTCTGCTAAGCTACAACAATGTTTCAATTGAAACAAAACCGGTTCTTACCGCGTGGAACTATAATATAGTTCAAAATTAAAACGATAAAAACGAATTTACCAAGTGAAGTTTGTAACACCGGTTGAAGGGTGTTACAAACTTCACGCCGTAAGTTTGTTTTTATCTTATTTATAATGTTAAACCCCCGCGATAGTCTTCCATATCATACAAGATAGCTTTCCCGGAATTTCGTCAAACTTACGTTTGAAGTTGTCACATGCACTTTTTTAATATTATAATTATGTACAATAAAAGTTATTTGATTCGATTTTGACATTTGGAGAGAATCCCAAACTATAGTTTGTCTCGTTTGAATGGTAAAGTTTCTCTTTCATCTTTACTTTATTTACTCGGCATATAATACCCCGGATAATGATGAAAAGAACACAGATACGGAAAAAATACATTTTATTTCTGATAGGCATGGCGAACGACGCGGCATTTCTCGGGAAGTCTCATTCAAAGATTTAACAAGTTTAAAGTCGGTTCTTCTTTTTGTTTCAAGCTTCAAAGCGCTTTGGCGAGCGCCTTTTTTGCGAATTTTCTCAACTACGAAATTATATCAAAAACCGGGAATCGACCAAAGTTTTTCTTGATAAATTACGCGTCCCGGCAATCTGCCTCCAATGAGATAAGAGCTAAAAAGAAAATTATAATAGCATTATCAAGTGTTTCAGAGTTGGAAAATGAGACGAGATCACATACCTTCCAAACTGTGGCCACGACCAATGAGGAAATGATAAAGTTACCCGAAAGCATTTGAGTAAAGCAGAAGAGGTAGAGGTCGAAGGTTATCAGCGTCCATTCTTGGCCGTACCTATAAAAATACAAAATACTTAAAGTAATAAAAATAAGATGGTAAATAATAAAATAATTGGTACCGCAACGTAAGACCCGATCTATACAGTTATTTGATCAAAATATCAACTACCCTAGGCAACTTAAATACGATCTTCCAAGCAGAATGCATTGGGATCACCAGAGCAGCACAGGCAGTTGCAGCCAAAGATGTTGGAGACCTAAACTTGAAATTTGTCTCCGACAGTGCCTCCGTGCTACAAGCGCTAGCAAAAAATACTATAACCTCAGTCCTTGTACTGGAATGCCACAATGCGCTTCAATCCATTGCAAGGTCAAACAGAGTGACCCTGCAATGGATTAAAGGGCACAGCGACTCACTGGGCAACGACACGGCAGACGAACTGGCCAAAAGGGGATCAAAGGAAATAGTATATGGTCGGAACCCTTGATGCCCATACCCCAGGCCCAAATAAAAACATGGCTACGCAGGAACACCAAAGAAACCCACCTTAAAGAATGTAAAAAAACGCAGGATGCACGCAAACAAAGAACGCGCTTCCGGAAGCGTCTAAAAAACTTGCCCGCAACCTCACCATATTAAAAAGGGAAATCCGTAAAGTCATAGGTACTATGACAGGCCACTGTCCCCTAAACAAACACTTGTTTACTATAGGTGTGACAGACAGCCCTCTATGCAGAGGATGCATGGAGGAAGAAGAAACGCCACAGCATGTGCTCATGGAATGCAGGAGCGTGGCAGAGCAATGGGCAAGAATATTACAATCTCCAGCATCTGTCCCGGAGGCCTGTAGCAACCCAAACAGGCTGCTAACCTTCTGGGACAGCCTGGTCTGGCTGGAGTAACATAAATAGAAACATGAGCCACGCATAACGGCCCAATCAAGAAGCCAAGTGCGGGAAATAGCCCAGAAAAACTAACTAACTAACTATAGTTATTTGAGTCCCCGAGACGACATTCTAATTACACACGCAATTCAATGCTTAATCGATTACCACGTACATATAATAAGAAATTCAGAGCTTGACATTAATACCAGAAATAAAATTAGTTTTAAATCAGCAGTGCGATCCGTTATTAAAGCAGCAGCGACAACTGCAAGTAATTATTAAATTATATTATGTATATTTGAATATAAACTCCACAACTTTCACGTTCCAATATACCATTATAATAATATATTTTTATCGCTATTCATGTAGCTATTTTAATGTTTAGACTTAAGAAAATATACTTTGTCTAGACATTATAGGCGTTAAAATATTACTAATAACATCATATATAATAATAGCTTAAAATATTAATAATCGGCATGAGAACGTGTTTTTCAGGAATTATAAATCTAGTTATAAGATCATTTCCTGATCCATTTCCAGATCACCTTACCTGAGATCATGCTTTTACCACAAATGAATAAAAACCCTTCATTTATTGAAACAAATCGGCGAGCTTATTCCGTTAAAGCAATATCTTACAGCTAACCAATACCTAATAGGAAAACATGTTTTGATATAAAAATAATATGAAACTTTTACTAGAATCACTTATAAAGGCGGCTCGTATCAAATTTATCTAGAATTAAAATCCAGTTGAAAATGAAGCGACTATCGTAATTTTAAAAAGCAATAAACCTATAACTACGCAGGAACGGAGGAGGAAAGGGGACGATAGGAAATTATGAGCACGTGTGAAAGTGTTTTTTGGTCCTTTGTTTAAAGCAATATGAATTTGGTGCTGTCCTTACATGTATAGGTAAAGCAATCCAGACGCGGTTTCCAAGTAGGTATGGTGAATGAGTGCTAGTAGAAATCACTAATGTGACCAGGGATCGAGAACAGTAGGCTGTATCTCAGAGTGTGCCCGTGAGTTGATTGAAACTACTTATGAGATAGCTTGGAGCGGCGCCATCCAAGATTTTGTAGAGCAAACCTAGGACATTATTTAATAGTGGTTGTAGAAGAAGTAATATTAATAGATTATATTAGAATAGGTTTAAAACACAGCATTTAAATCGACACTTCTGCGATATTAGATAGGCAGTCGAAAACAGAGGCATTGAAGTCGTTACTTACACCTCTTAAGTCTATAAAAGTCTATATAAATATCCATGTACCCGTGAATATCTACTTACACAGGCTATTTAAATTACTTACCTAATTACTTAAAAAAGTAGAGCCTTATTGTCTCATTATTTTATATGGTCATATATCTGTACTTTTAGTTTAAAATGCATAAGGTAGCTTTAATTTGATTATTTAACATTTTACTGACAATTTGAATATAACGATGAATAATTTTACTACGTATGTTTTCGAATTACTAACTACTACAAGTATTAGGCTTCTATTTTGATTATTTATATTTATAGTTTGACAATCTAGTAGTTAATTTTTGACTACCTACGTATGTTCAGTAAAGAGTAGTAACGAGAATTACTACCTAACCCAATTATTTTGACACGTCCAATAGCGGTTTTTAGCCGTCAATTGGACACGATGAAAATGCCATGTAATGTAATTTAAAACTTTAATTAAAAAGTAGTTTGGATTGAATTGGATCTCTGAATGTTAACTATGTGATATCTTATTTTCTTTTTACATGTTAGTCCATGTAGTTTATTGTACGTATTTCTGTATGGAAGTGTTAACTTAACTTCAGTGTTTTGTATTTACTTGCAATCACGTTGATATTTACAGATTTTATTGTGATATGTAAATGTTAATGTAAGTGCTTTACTATATAATACGTAATGCATTACTTAAGAAATCCTTCTAACTATTGTAATATTCACGGAAATAAAATAAAATTGTAACTTTCATGGTACTGAAAATTTATCTGTTAACTGATTCATAGGCAGCTTTAACGTCGAAGAACCAATGTTGGGTTTCAATGTTTAACTCTCGCATTCTTTCTAGGATTTCCAGAAGGAGCAAATTTAGAAATGAGATTAAACGAATTTACCGCGTGATTTTTTCAGCACATGTAATTTCGGCGATGTTGCAACCGCCTTAGTCCAGGGTAGACTGAAGTGCTGTCAAACGTCCTTTGTTGTTCTGTGGGTAAGTTTGGTTACTACGCAGATTATAACAGTGGTGGGCGGCGGGTTCGGGGCGCGTGAATTTTGAAAGTCCGCCTTGCACACAACACTCATTATATCTTGTATAACCTCCTTACGCTCGGCGATGGGCACTAAGAACGTTTTAAGAAGAGGGTTCTACGTAGTAGAGAGTTTGAAACCGTCGCCGCGTCGTCTCTATTGAAGTTCGGGGTTCTTCTTATTCAATTGCTTCCAGGATCAAGGGAAAAGTACAATTGTTCTTTGGATAGCACAATGGTATTTTGAAATTGCACCCAGTTGTTAGTTCCGCTATGCAATATTTATTTTATTTTTTATTAGATAAATATATACAGCATATTTATTTTGTGAAAGGACAATGGATGTTAACAATAGTAAAGCCATTTATAAATTTCAAATAACCTTATAATGTAATCCACCTCCTTAAAAAAACTGAACGAACAATTTTAAAAAAGAAAAAATAATCATAGTCAAATTTAAGTGTATAAGTACCATAGGGAAGGGAGAGGGAAGGGAGGGGGGATAGTTATAATGCTATATGTATTATACGTACATACATAAAGATGCATACATATATATATATATTATATATATATATATATATATATAATATATATATAATATATATATATATATATATATATATATATATATATATATATATATATATATATATATATATATATATATATATATATATAATATATATATATATATATATATATATATATATATATATATATATATATATATATATATATATATATATATATATATATATATATATATATATATATATATATATGTATATATATATATATATATATATATATATATATATATATATATATATATATATATATATATATATATATATATATATATATATATATATATATATATATATATATATATATATATATATATATATATATATATATATATATATATATATATATATATATATATATATATACCTATATATATATATATATATATATATATATATATATATATATATATATATATATATATATATATATATATATATATATATATATATATATATATATATATATATATATATATATATATATATATATATATATATATATATATATATATATATGTATATATATATATATATATATATATATACCTATATATATATATATATATATATATATATATATATATATATATATATATATATATATATATATATATATATATATATATATATATATATATATATATATATATATATATATATATATATATATATATATTTATATATATATATATATATATATATATATATATATATATAAATATATATATATATATGTATATATATATATATACATATATATATATATATATATATATATATGTATATATATATATATATATATATATGAATATATATATATATATATATATATATATATATATATATATATATATATATATATATATATATATATATATATATATATATATATATTATATATATATATATATATATATATATATATATATATATATATATATATATATATATATATATATATATATATATATATATATATATATATATATATATATATATATATATATATATATATATATATATATATATATTTATATATATATATATATATATACACACACCAATATACACATACATTTACATAGCCACATACATACAATATATATATATCCATATACACATACATATGAATACACAAATCGACGATTTTTCTCGCTGAACAATCAGCTTTGATATGTTTCACCAGTTGTGTCAACAGCGACGGTTGCAACATCGCCGAATCGTCGGGTGCTATGCAGTAAGTTTACGCGGTAAATTCGTTTCATCTTATTCCACCAGTCAAACCACCTCGATAGTCTTCGATTTCATATAGCAAATTTATAGTTAAACGCTACATTATCTATAACCCGCATATTTTTCATACTAGTCGGGAACCCGCATAGTTAAACTACTATTAAGATTACTAAGATTACTGGAATCATCATTTCTAACCTACCATAGAGTTTTAGTAAAGGAATGCCTCGTCTGATCGGTGTCATACAATAATACCGTTCTTGATTCAGCGCTGTCAACTGATAGTTCTACGTCCAGTAAGCGTTCTATCAGCCGCCTTTCTTTGACACAGTAATCCAGATCTTCTAAAGCCTGGAATACAAAGTTAAGACACATTGGATAAATGTAAACAGTAGCCACCCGGAATGCTAGCTATTTAAAATCAGGGTATACTTCTATGCGTGCCATATTTTGCATTGTGTCGGTGATAACAATACAAAGTATCGGAAATAGCGTGATAATCCTTAAAAAAGTACTTTTTACGAAAAAAATCGCCTGTTTCACCCCGCAAGTATATAAGCAACTCCGCCAACCCCCTCCCCTCCCCGTCTCCCCCCCCCCCCCCCCCCACCCCCCGTCCACGCGGAGCAACCCAAACTCCCCCCACGCACCAATTCGCAGTATATTTGTAGTTTTACTTTCCTGTTAGGAAAGTATTGTGGACGCACTTCTGTGTATGTCTTTCTGTATTCCTTCATAATAGCACCCAAACGCTTCGTCCGATTGAGCTAAAATTTGGCATGCAGGCATCATTCGGTCATGGTAAAACTTGCAATCGGTCCACAGAGCGCCCGCTAGTCATACCTCAATCTAGAAATATTGGACTTAGATACTTGAAATTCGGTACGCAAATGGGTCGTAGGATCGTGACTACATTGTTAAATTTTGGTTTTAATATCTCTAATACAAGCGACACAAAAAAACTACTGTGGAATACCTAAATAATAAAATAAAATGAACCAATAAATAAAATAACTATATCAATGCAAAACAAAAACTTTCGTTGTACTGTTTTTTTATTTATTGTGGTAATATATCGATTTGTTTTCAAAAAATTATAATGAAAACTTACGTGATCAAAAAACGCGGATAAGAATTTGTTTAGCGTTTTATAAGCTCGCATACTCTGCTCCATGCTCAGGGGAATTCCCGTATTGTCTCCGGTCAAACTGGCGGTGATGGAGGCTTTACTCCCTGTAACTGTTTGCATACCTGTGGATGATATAAATGAAAATCAGCATATACTATTGGAAAACTACTTTTCCAGACTCCCCCGGTAAAAGCGTCAGGGGTCTTGGAGACGTTCAATTTAAGAGCAAGGTCCAGGATATGCTTATTAAGAACCCAATGTATTCTGTTAAGGACTTTGAGAGTATTGATTTTCCTAAACTTCCATACTTATTTATATTACAATCTTTTCTTTTTTTTATTTTTTTTTATTTTTTATTTTTGATTATTTGCATTACTAAATACAATCATTGATTATTAAAGATGGATTATAATAGAAAAAAATATATTGACTATTTCTATTGCGACATTGTTATTGATTAAATTTTATATTTTTTATAATTTTAATTTTACTGTTTTATAACCGACTCTTCGTTTTTATATTTTGACTATCTGCAGTATTTTAGCAGCTCCAATTATTTTAAAAAGATCTTAAATCTTTATTTTAAACTAGCTGACCCGGCGAACTTCGTACCGCCTAAGAGTGAATGAATGTCTAACTTTTAGCTAAACTTAATTTAGGATTTTATTTACTTGACAATCATTTGTTAGTGTTTTTAATGCGTTCATTGCAACGCTTGGTAATGAACGATATTTTTTGTCTTTCTGTCAGGAGAGAAAACGAATAGCGCCGACGGTTTACTGACTCTCGAGCACGCCACGTACAACTGCCCATATGAAAAACACGAACATTCAAGGTTTATTCCACACACTTTTAAAGATTGTCCTTGCGATTTATTAATCGTCTTTGTAAATGCAAGGCGAACAGGAAACTGCAAACGCCTAAATTGAAACGGCAAGTCGGTTCGAATCAGTGGTATCCTTGGAATCAGAACATCCTCGCCTTTGAACGTTGTTCATCAGCTTCTTAACAGCTAGTCTTGTTCCATTGCACAGCCTTGGTTGGTTCAAATTGCGTAACATGATTATCACCGAGCCGACCTTAAGTTGCAAATTGTGCAGCGGCATTCCTGGCAAATCCAATGAATTCAGGAATTCCGTAGGGTAATAGACGACTTCATCTGGATCGGTAATGGAATCGATCGACTTATATGAATGCAATTGTCCATCTATTTCACTTTGAATTGATAGGTTCAAATTGTCTACGTCCTTATTTTTCGCTCCCAAAATGGCTCGTTCGCTCAACCAAACATGGTTTTTGTAATTTTTACCAATATTAGGGAACACTTTCGTGATCAATTCTTCATTCGAACTTGTGAATTGATAAAAATCAGGTGGAAATGAAATAAGGCCAGTGGAAGCGTCAATTGGTATTTTTCCATTGCCAATGTCTAATAATTGTTTGGAAAACACTTTCGCCGATTCGTCATTTTGTAACGCGACGTGCATATTCGTTTTTAACTTGAGAGTTTTCACGTATCTCCACAATTTCGATGACTTCAAGCATGCGTTAATTTCATCAGCAGCTGTTGATCGTGGAATGACTGGCAGCGTTTGGCGAAAATCGCCGGCCAGCAGAATCGGCCAGCAGTTCGATCGAGTGCTTCCAATGCTCGTTTGTGAGCCATCGTACACTCATCCCAAATTATTATTTCGCAATTCTGTAGTACTTTTGCCTCATCTATAGTTTGCAAATTCAGTGGCAGTTTGAGCGCAGAATGAGCTGTTCGTCCTCCTTCTAACAATGTGGCAGCGATCCCAGATGATGCTACAGCAAGCGGTATTTGACTTTGTGCTCGACTCGTAGCTAAAATCAATTAAATTAGGAACGTTTTGCCAGTTCCGCCAGTTGCGTCTAAGAAAAAAATTCCTCCGTAGCGGTCTTTGACTGCTATCATTAATTCGTCGTACGCGGTTTTCTGCCGGTGATTCAAAAGTGGGACCATTGTTCGTACTGACTGACTTAGAGCATTACGATCATATTGCCGTTCTCATTCAAATTCTCGATTGAATGCATCGTGCATCGGGCGATTGGTTGCTGGCATTCCTAATTCGTGCAACATCTTGCCGGACATTATCTTGCACAAATCTTCTATAGAAATCAAGGCCTCGTTATGTATCTCCGTGTTAAATTCAAGTTCAGGATTCGCTGTTATTGCACGCACTCGGTGCAAAATGTCTTCAGCCATATTGTCTTTGTATTTGTTCCACAAATGAGGTGGGTTCGATGGAAAACACGTTGAAATGACGATTGCAAAAAGTGATCGAATTTGATGCGCAGAAGAGGAAATAACAGCATCATCGAGTGTGTGATCCCAATGAATGCCATCCTCGAGCAAATGTAAACATTGACAGGCTTCTCTATATGTTGCGCATAACTCGCCATTGACAGTTCGTAGAAATTCAAATGAAGTCGGTCCACGAACATTAACCAGTAGCAAACGCAGGTAAAAACATTCATCATTGCTGGGATGAACTGTGTAAATGCGCCCCAATGCATCGGTTGAATATATATTCACGTATCCAAGAACAAGGTTTCCTTGTTTCCGTTTTTGGTTTTTTTTTTATGTTGCGGTCCATGTGAAATATCTCGGCATCTCCGAGTAAAGCAGTGTTCTTGCAAATGGATCACTTGCGCAAGTCGCAAAGAAGCTTGTCAGCGTTGTCGCTGGTGGTCGTTCAGCTCTCTGCGCTGCGTTTGCTGCCGTGAAGTAAACTCGTTGTCCATTTTCCAGGTGCACAGCTAAATGGACCACAGTGGGATGACGTTCGTGTATGGAGAATGAAAAGATTCTCCAAACCGCCTCATTGCTGCTGACATATCTTCCCATCTGATATTGCGAAACTTCATCGTTTGCATCTGGAGCTGAAATACCAAATACAGCCATGTCGCCTCCTTTCGTGACGTACTTGCAAACGTATTTGATTGATTTCACAGAATTGCAGTATTGCAATGCGCTATGAATGTTTTGGAAAGCAGTGGCGAATACGGAACAATCCAGCTGTTGTCGACTACAATGTCTTTATTTTTGACTTTCAAAGTTATCGTTCTGCCGTTATCCTGTGCTGAGCGGCGACGATATCATTGCCTGTGATAGTGTTTGCTAACAAAGCGCGCGGATAACGTTTTGAACATTTATTTTCGATCATGCATGGCGATTCCCGATTGTGATCCCCACACGGTCCATGAATCATATTCGTCGTCACTACTTCATTCAACTCCGGATCTGTTTCTATATCAGGAATTTTCATACAAATATACCATCCAAATTTCCGAAAATTTCCGATATTTCCCGTGGATTTTCCAAAAATTTTCTTCCGTACGAACTTTATCCTTGAAATTAGCAACACCAAAATAACTAAAACAGCCAAATCGGTCAAGCCGTTACGAAATGATGCTCCGTCAAACCGTTATTTCCGTTATTTCTGGTGGATTTCCAAAAATTTTCTTCCATACAAACCTTGTCCTTGAAATTACCAACACACAAAAAAATAAAACAGCCAAATCGGTCCAGCCGTTCTGAAGTGATGCTTCGTCAAACATGCGGCATTTCATTTTTATTTATATAGATCGAAATATTAATGGTTTTACAATTAAAAAATAATAGTCGATATTTTTTAAAAATATTACACCACATAAGATATACCAGTTATTCAATTTGACTATACCAAGAGTAGGGATTCCTACCAACTGGCTTATTTGAAAAATAAAAATAAATAAACGCCACATACACAGTTTTGTATGCCAGAGCCCTGGGCACTGTGTAAACCAGTTGGTTTGCAGAGAACCCAGGGCTCGTCCGAGGAAATACATTCATTCAATTCTCATTTTTTACTAAGCTTCTCTAGTTATGTGCTTTAAGCGGGACTCACGTGAGTTGGGTCCATAATCCCCGGCTTTCGTTTGCACAATCGCTGTCTTCTCTGCAGGTTTGTCTCGAGTTCTTTAAAGCTGCAGCTCAGGTTGCATTTGTGATGGCTGCACGCCGAAATAAATTGCGGATCCAGCCGCAGCTACCCCCTACTTCCAAGACGGCAGATCGCTGCGCTCCTTTTGTGGTTTCAATCCACGCAGTGACACGGTGATTTGACAGTCGGTAGGAGCGGTTGGTCCAGGACTTGCGCACTTGTCGATACGTGCTGCTCTCCCGGTGGCACGGGCGTTGAGGCTTTCCCAGGAGTTGCTTATCCAAACAGGTACTAACGCGCTCCCACTCCGAGGCTTTCCCCAAGATTGACCACTACAATTATTGGCACGGCGGCGCGGCGCGACGCCGCCTTTCTATGGTGAATACGCGGTACCTGCATGTCAGCACGTTGGTCGGGGTGGGGATCGGCGACGGCTGAAATGGGAATATTATGACCCTCGCCATATTATTATTGTTGCTCTCAAGTAGGGAGTTAATGGGCCCTTGCTGAGTTGGCCACCCATTTTGTTCAGGGTTGGTCACACTCACGGGTCAACACCTATCCGACGGCCTCCACGCATGAAGTGCGAGCCTGGGTAGGATTCTGGCCTTATGGTTAGCTTTCCCTGGGAATCAACCTTCTGGCGCTCCTGGACGGTCTGCGCTCCGTGCGGCATAAGCCAATCGATTGCGCACTCTGACTAACAACTTGGGTTGTCGACTACAGGCTGCGAGCGAGCCCGTCACAATAGGAAGTTTTAACGATTAGTAGTTCTATCTCCCTGCAGTGAGCATAGAAGACTTGGGACAAAACAGTCCACCATCTAGCTACGCCACAGCCCGTAAGAGACCAACGCCTTAACGGCGACATAGCCAGTAATGTTACCTGGCGGGCCAACACTCGCGCCTTTACTTCAAATTGCGACCATATTTCTCCGGTCTCTCGATTGGTTACGAGTTCGAGGTCGCTTGAGCGGTTCTCTCCCTTACGAAGCGTTGAAACGGTGTATACCGAATCTATCGCGGACCACGGCGTCCTTTGCCCGGCTCTTCACCCAGGATCGGATGGCCGATGGTAATTTCAAGAGCAGTTGCCGTAAGGTCCGCAACCACCCCCGCTCTATAGAAAGCAGTACAGCTTCCAGACTCCCCTGACTGTTAGTCAGAGTGGGAGCTAACGGGGCCATGCTGGGTTGGGAGAGTCTGGAAGCAGTAATGTTTCCTATAGAGCGGGGGTGGTTGCGGACCTTACGGCGACTGCTCTTGAAACGACCATCAGCTACCCGATCCTGGGTGAATAGCCGGGCAAAGGATGCCGTGGTCCGCAATAAATTCGGTATACACCGTTTCACCGCTTCGTAAGGGAGAGGACCGCGCAAGCGACCTCGAACTCGTAACCAATCGAGAGACTGGAGTAATCTGGTCGCAATCGGAAGTAAGGGCGTGAGTGTGAGCCCGCCGGGTAAAACTCCTGGCTATCTCGCGGTTAAGGCGTTGGCCTCTTACGGGTTTGTGGCGGAGCTAGACAGTGGACTGTTTTGTCCAAGTCTTCTGCGCTCACTCCTGGGAGATAGAACGAATAATCGTTAGAACTTCCTGAGGTGCCGGGCTCGCCCGCTGTAGTCGACAACCCTACTTGTTGCTTTCAAGTGGCAGGGTTGCGATGTGTTACTGTATTTTTTTATGGGCGCTTATTATATGTTTAATTTAATACTCACCAGAGACAATTGATAAGTTTGTATCAGAACGTGCCCCCATTGGAAAATGTACGGGTCTCGGCCACCCCACACCTACCGAGGATATTGGACGATTCAATTTGCTATAAAATAACCTACAACAATACATAATAACTTAGATTTTTCCATCGCTTTAGTAACAATGTAAATTCAAATAACATAAAAAGAAATACCTGAACATTTTGGTACATCTAACAATGAAAGTTTGGTGATTGTTAGCTGGAGGTAGACCCCTGGCTGCGCATAGATCAGCTTCCTCTCGTTGGAAACGAGCCACCAGGCCCTGGCCGCAAGTATCAGCATCGCCATCAACAGACCTTTACAAATAAATATAAGTAAAATCTGAATCAATTTACGAAAAACAAAATATCATCACCCACCTCCCGTGAATATAGTACCCATATAACTCAGTTGTAAGCAAAAATACCGATATGTTCGCCACTGAGCAGACATCCACAAAATCCTGTATAGGGTTTTTGAAAAACCTCTCGCACAAGGACGCCATGAAATACTGAATTATATAGATAGTCATAAAAACTGAAACTGCCAAAGCGAACTGGTACGTATCTGGAGCAGGAGTATCGGATTGGCTAGAAGTGTCTTTGTCGATTTTGGCCCAACATGAGAAATTCAGGACCTGAAAAAAATATTATTTATATTTTTTTCATACACTGAATAGATAAAACGTCATTACAAAAAATACGGATTACAAAAATAGCAACAAATTACGGATTACAAGAAGCAACTGAAATACAAAAATTTTGACAGCAGATTTTTCCATTTTATAATAGGCATTCTCCTCCACTAATGAATACGTGTTTTTTATATGACACTGGCATACACAAAGCATAAAATCAATAGAACTCGAGTCAACCCTCGTACTCTAAATTACCTCAATTCAATGACGCTCAAAAGTTACACAACTTAAACAAGTGTTGCCCACTGAAAAGGTATTAATTAGTGGGACATGTGTGTTAAGTACTGTGACATGTAAATTGAATCTTTTTTCTAAATAAAAACAACAACCAAAAAAAAGTGCTGCTGACCAGCATTGCCTGACGGACCGCCAATCCCCCATATTACCCTAAGATTCGTAAGATTCATGTCGTCCATGTACAATATCAGTGCCTTTTATACGCCAAAGAGAATCTTTTAAATTGCGAACTTCACTCCACTCGACATAGCCATAATACGCGACATAAAAACAATGTGTTATTGCCTAAAGTACGCTTGACTAAATATCAAAAAACATTTTTATATATTACTTTTAAATTGTTCAATGCTTTGCCGTCATCGACGAGAAGACTTGAGATGGCAGTATATAAAATCTGCTTGAAAAATCAGTTAGTCAAACATGCTCTTTACAAACTGGACGACTTTTATGATATTGCGTCCACAATTGCTTGATTATAAATAACCATATCATGACTATACTTTCGCACTAAGTTTTAGATTTTATTGACATTGTTTTTAATTACGCTTGTTTCAGAAATTTTCTTTCTCATTGTATTGATTATTATTTGTTGTTTGATTATTGATTATTTTGTAAATTTGACTATTTTTAAGTAAACACCTCTGATTATAATTATTTTTTTTTTCTTTTAATTAATCAAGCGGTTTTATCATCCGGTAAATTATGATTATAAAATTTGACATGTTCCTCAGTATTGTGAAATGCTTTTATGGAATGAATAAATGGTGATGATGATGATGATTCACAACTGCATACCTCTAGAAAAAATATACATAAAAGTATCTGATACGGTATCGAAACTTTGCGTATCGTTTGCAGCTCGTTCCATTCGTTGGCCACGAAGTAAGTCCGCCAAACGGATACGCTGATTTCGGAATCGTCGGATGAATGTTTCTCCTGTACTATTCTGGGTCTCTCCCAGTCCAAAAAAAATATATCGGCATTTATTTGCAGAATATTTATAGACATCACTTCGACAATCTGAAATGAAAAATCGGTAACGTCATCTATCAGGAAAACGATTAACTAGAATAGCGAAAATTTGCACCTTTAGTATAAACGCTGCCACGATGAAAGCGCGCACTAATTCCTCTTCTTTTGCACTAGGGGGCAGTACGTATAGAGAGTGTTGGAACTTGAAAATCGTAAATGACAAGAAGCTGACACTGAAAGCAACCTATTTGCAAAGAAATAAGATGAACATTATTTTTAATTAATTTAGATAAGCAATTCACAATTATTCGCAATTTAAACAGTTTAAAACATCAAATAAAATGTAAACTAAACCGCAATCCACAGCAACAAGCTCAATTATTAAAAATGCCACTGTCCGATGTCGCTTATCTAAACAAAGCTTGTGCTTGGGTGAAAACGAATAATGCTAAGTCTTACAATTTACGTATTTAAAACTGGCTCCTTTGGGATTAGACTCGAACGCCTTTAAGACCGTCGAAAATGAACGTTAACACCTATTCGTACAGATTGAACAAAACGTCAATCAACGTACCAAATTTCTCACAAATATTTCATTAGTCTAACGTGTTCGATTGCGTTTCTTCGTGAACTAAAATCTGAGATTAGTTCGTGTGTACGAGACAGGGCAATACGCTAGAGCGGAATGTCAAATGAACGGTTGTCACTTTTCACATTAAAACTACCTACCAAAAATAAAGCATTTGAATCTAACACATTTTAGATTCAGATGCTTCAGTATTCAAATTTATTCGGACGAGTATAAGTTCAACAGGTAGTTTTTATCGACGATCGTTCGTTTCGTATTCCGCTCTAACGTATTGCACTATCTCGTTCGCTTGAACTAATTTCAATTTTAGTTCACAAAGAAACGCAATCGGGCCCGATATTATAATATTATTTTGGTAGGTAGGTTAAAACAAAAGGAGATTAAGGTGTGATTTATCGCTTTCGCTCGTAACTATTAGATAAATCGGAGTGAGTTGATAAATTTTGATGGTGCCGATTCGAGAATGAGTTCTGGAGGAAGAATCCTATTATAAATTTCGTTCAATTTGAACCGGAGCACCTTAGAATATTGATTCTTATACGAGATACAATGGGCCCGATTTCGTTACTTTTAGAACTAAAGTAGGAACTTAGTTCAACCGAGCAAGACAGAGCAATACATTAGAACGGAATAAGACATGAACTATCGTCGATTAGTCCGCACTAAAACTGTCTGTCAAACTTATAAGCGCCCGAATAAGTTTGAACACATTTCGTGCGCTGTTAGATTTATCTGACTTACCTTCAGTGGGTAGTTTTAATGCGGAAAATAGATAACCGTTCATTTTACATTCCGCTATAACATACTCCTCTATCTATTCCACATGAACTAATTTCCGATTGTAAATCAAGAGAAACGCAATCGAGCCCATTATCATTGATTATATAGGGCAACTTGGGTTTTCGACTACAACGAGCGAGCCCGTCACCTCAGGAAGTTTTAACGATTAGTCGTTCTATCTCCCTGGAGTGAACGTAGAAGACTTGGGACAAAAACAGTCCACCATCTAGCTACATCACAAGCCCGTAAGAGGCCAACGCCTTAACCGCGAGATAGCCAGGGATGTTACCTGGCGGGCCGACACTCGCGCCCTTACTTCCAATTGTGACCAGATTTCTCCGGTCTCTCGATTGGTTACGAGTTCAAGGTCGCTTGCGCGGTCCTCTCCCTTAAGAAGCGTTGAGACGGTGTATACCGAATCTATCGCGGACCACGGCGTCCTTTGCCCGGCTGTTCACCCACGATCGGATGACCGATGGTAGTTTCAAGAGCAGTCGTCGTAAGGACCGCAACCACCCCCGCTCTATAGGAAACAGTACTGCTTCTAGACTCCCCGACTGTTAGTCAGAGTATAAATGACTCCTTGGGGGATTGGATAGGGATAGACGCCTCTGATCATTGGATATACAATTAAGCTCGGGCAGAAAAGACGACTATAGTCGTTATAACTGCTCGGGTGGTGGATGGATTGGCTTTTGTCTCCATCCACCTCGTTGGAGTATGAAA
Organism: Micropterix aruncella; assembly: GCA_944548615.1. NCBI lineage: Eukaryota > Metazoa > Arthropoda > Insecta > Lepidoptera > Micropterigidae > Micropterix > Micropterix aruncella. The sequence goes on along the minus strand of OX155966.1, from coordinate 31,743,840 downwards.
ATGTCAAATGTTAGTCTGAGTGCACAGTCGATTGGATAACGCCGCACGGTGCGCAGACCGTCCAGGAGCGCCAGAAGTTTGATTCCCAGGGGAAACTGACCAAGGCCAGAGTCCTACACAGGCTCGCACTTCATGCGTGGACGCCGTCGGATGGGTGTTGACCCGTGAGTGTGACCAACCCTGAACAGAATGGGTCTTCGTGAAAGGGCCCATTAACTCCCAATTATATAGCGCAGTGTTTTCAACCTTTTTTTACATCACAACCCCCTTTCTGGTAAAAACAAATTAAAGCTGTTACGAGACCCCTCTTAGACTGTAACCCTCCTTAGTCTCTTCAACAGCTGTAATTGTAAGCATTCAATAATATTATATTTTTCTTGTTAAACAATAGCGAAAACCATAATATGAACCTTCAAATAATTTTTCACTTTCAAAACTGTCTCCATCTTAGATCAACATAATGTTTTGTAAACTAAATAGCAGAAAACACATAATACATAATATGTTTCTCTTACGAAGCTGTAAATGTTTGCATATATAATAAAGATTTTTTAATATTTTCGATTTTTATTTTTAGATAGCCTGAGACCCCCCGGGAGTCTCTTCGCAACCCCCCAGGGGGTCGCGACGACCCACTGGTTGAAAAACACTGATATATGGTATAAGATTGCTCAATGGCATGGTTTGGAGTTGTCAACTACTACGGGCGAACCCGTCAGCCGAGGAATGTATAACGATATGTAATCGTGAGGTGAACGGAGAGACTTGAGGCGAGTCCACCGTCTAGCTACGCTAACACGCCCCTAAAAGACTAACACCTTACTGCGAGGCACTGGAAGTGAAACCAGCGGGCCGGCCTCGGCCCTTACTACCAGATTTAGCCGGATTTCTCAATCCTCAGGTCTGGTGACGGGTCAGAAGTCTGCTGACTGAATGTCTGAAGTCTTATAACTGTCATTTATGCTAGCTTTTGCTTTATGCAAGCTTTTGCTTGATTTATGTTATCCTTTGCCCGTGTATCTCAAGGGATCGAGTAGCTAACGGGTCGTTTTAAGAGTGGGTGATATCAGGTGAAAATCCACCCCCCTCCCCTGCTTAGGAAACGTATATGATCATTTCCAGACTCTTGCAGCTATTCGTCGGAGTGCACAGTCGAACTACTGACGCCGCACGATGCGCAAACCGGCGACTATTGTCCTAAGTAGCAGGGGAGTTGTTGACCTGATGTCAGCCACTTTTGAAAGGATCCGTTGACCATACGATCTTGCGTGAGCTTGACGGGCAAGGGGCGACGTTCGCGATAAATTCCGACTGTGGCCAGCCTGGAGGATTCAGAAATTCGTTCAAATCTGGTATTAAGAGAGGGAGATCGGAGTGCTGGGTCCTCTTGCCAGTTTCTCACGGTATGGCGCTAGACTCTGATTTATCGATGCTGTTAGACAGTGGACTGTCTTTTGTCAGCTAATGTTTTTTGACGTTCATAGGAGATAAAACGACCTACTGCCATTAAAACTCCTTAAGGTGACGGGTTCTCCCGTTGTGTTTGAGATCCCCCAGATTCACTCTCCACACACCTTAACATACCACCTTATTAGCGGATATTACAAAAAGAGGCATTTTCGCAGACCTGTGCGACCTAGAGTACAAATTACCTCAACATACCTCGGCCTCTTAAACACGTAACAAATAAATGAGTTGTTTTCTTAATTATAAAAACGATACTAAAGAATTAATTATACTATGCAAGTAGTTCCTTGGTAGTTATTTTGGAATTATTGCAGTATAGGTACCTTTCTCAGAAATCGAAAAAACAAAGAAATACTACTAGGTTAGATCATTGTAATGCTAAATGTGAAAGAAAAAAGCTTCGGACGCGTAACTTTTCAAAACCAAATTTACATACAAAAAAAAAGAATTTTTTTTTTACCTCAGTTTTTAAGGTTGTTTTAAAAAGACCTAACCTAACCTAACCTAACCTACCGCCAAATACGTGTTTATGTATTATTTAAAAAAAAACTACCGAAATGTATGGGTTTGGCGCTTTTTTGAATGCCTATATCTCGCTTATTTATTGAGACCGAATAAATATTATTGCAGATTCGGAATCAGCGTGGTGAATATAATCTGGTGACGTTAAAAAATCAACAATCTAGAAGAGGTACCTATACTGCAATAATACCGTTATTTTAAATTGTTCAATGAGTATATAATAGGAGACAAAATCGTCACGATGAAGAGAAATTATACTCACAAAAAATAGTGCATTGGCTAGATTCGCACACAAATACACAACAAAATAAATTATTGCTCTCAAGTCGATTCCTATAATTCCGAATCTTTTGGAGTAGGACCAAGTTTGCAGCAAAGAATACAGCATCGCTAATGCTGAGCATATTCCTACGGATATCTGAAAATGAGCCGAAATTTAGACATTGAAAAAATGAAAATTACAAAAATACTCATGTACTCGTAATGTACATACATCCATTGCTTTGGTGAAATTCCCACTTTCAAATTCGTACCGCACCGAGAATGACATTTCGACGTCCTCATCTTTTGACAGGAGCTCTTGTGCCAATTCTTCGTAGTGCACTGTAATCAGTGGTGGGTAGATTCGGCCGAAGTCGTATTTGTTTTTCGTACGAACGCTGAAAACAAGTAAATATATTAAAAGGAATAAAAAACACCACTGTAGTTACACAATGTGAACTACAGTATTTATAATATTTTTTTAAGGTTTTTAATGAAATATTTATGGTTTATGTATTTATCCGTATACATACTTAATAATCAGACCTTTCATTATAAATAGGATAGAATACTCTCGGACATACGGTATATCGGAAGCCCACACATACGGACAGATATTTGCATGCAAGCTCACACCATCATCCCTACCATCTACGTTCAGTGCAAACGTCGCTCGTGAATCGAGCACGCGATCTATGCGACACTGAGCATTTTCCGAAGGAGATGGAACATGTCAATGATGTCCTTAGGAAAAATGGATACGGAAAATATCACGAGACACGCACACGATCTAATACGGACGAAACTCAAAAACCGAGCAGATCAAGAGCATTCTTACCATACGTCAAGGGCGTGACTGATCGAATAAGTAAGATGCTAAACAGATTCGATATAAAAACGATCTTCAAACCGACCCAAAATATAGCTCGATTGTTGAGGCCTGTAAAGGATGTAATACCACTGCAAACCCCGGGTGTGTATAAAGTCGAATGCAGCTGCGGTCTAGCCTACGTTGGACAAACGAAACGGCCCATAGCCACGCGACTGACAGAACACATCAAAGCTGTTAAAAACGTTCAGCGAGAAAAATCGGCGATCTGCGAACATATATTGGATAGCGGAAGTAACCACTGGATGCAGTTTCAAAATCCCATTGTTCTATCCAAGGAACAATTCTACTTTCCTCGCATGATCCGGGAAGCCATTGAAATAAGAAGAACTCCGAACTTCAATAGAGATGACGGCTACAAACTCTCTTCTACGTGGAACCCTCTTCTTAAAATGTTCCCGCCGCCGAACGCCGAACGCAAAGACGTAAAACAGGATACAGTGAGTGTTGTGTGCAAGACGGATTTTAAAAATTCCCGCGCTCCGAGCCCGGCCCCCCACCACCGTTATAACCTACGCAGTGGCGGCAGCGGTTTGCGGCCTACCCGCAAAACAACGGACTGACAGCTCTTCAGTCTACCCTAGACAACGGCGGCTGCAACGTCACCGAAACGTCGGGTTCTACAAATTTCACGCGGTAAATTCGTTTTCTATCCTATTTATAATGTCAAACAACCGCGATAGTCTTCGATTTTATATAGACCTTTCATTTTACACTAAACACGATATATTTATGTTATTTTATTGATATTTGGAGATTTGGACATTTAGACATATATTTACTTAATAGTTTGACAATTAAGTTATCTTTGGCACTCGCTATGATATAAATACCACATACTTCTAAATCGGTTTGAGCGTTTAGAAGTTATAGTCGAATTAAGAAACGGAAAACATACATAGATGAACCCTGAACACATTAAACTCTTTTCTGTTGGGCAGTCGTGTAATAAATGTCAAGTTGGGATGGATCGAGTCAATCGACGAGAATATCCGCGATAAATACAGTCTTCGGCGGTTTTTATCAATGGAGATTAAGAAGACCATAGTTGTACCACTGTTATTGCCTATACTAGACTATGCTGATGTTTGAAATTGACGTCATCGAAGCTATCCTTGACAAATTCGGGAGGTTGCAATTTTGCAACCGCACACATTTGTGTGCAATATCTATTTATTTTATTTATTTTATTCAATTAATTTAACAATTCATTTACAGTGCATAAGTATCACTAATAATCATATCAATAAAAAAATATATATAATTAAAATTAACATTAAAATTGTACACGGCCGATATGAGCATTAGCATTTAAGTACTGCTGCTGCCCAACTAAGTGCCAGGACCATTACAAATTATAACTAATAATCACTAACTAATGATCACAATAGGAAAAAAACACAAAAATAATTTATCGTGTTAATAAAATAAAAATAAAATAAAATGTCAAATAATATCAAACAATAGTCACCAAAATTTATGAATAAGTAATAGTAATAAATAAAAAAAGTCAAAGAAAATAATAATAATAATAAGAAATGTCAGGGATAAGATTTAATGATGGGAACTGTCTCGGTATATTAATTTGTGGATATTTTGCCGGGCATCATGTTTTAGCCAGGAATCAATTTTGGCTTTAAAAGAAGAAGAAGACTTCGGCACATACATTTTTAAATCTTCATCTAGCATATTAAAGATCCTGGGGGCTATGTACACAAAATGCCTCTGCCCAAAAGTGGTCTGCATTCGAGGGGCGTCAAAATGTATAGTTCGAGATTGCCGCGTGGAGATTGTTTGCTGAGTTCTTATTGCGGTCTCTAAATTAGTTTGATACTCACAGAGCGCCTTTTTCACGTATAGTTGTGGTACATGTAGCACGTTATATTCTCTGTAGAGATCATTTGAAGAGTATCTCCAAGGCTTTCTCTTTATAATTTCAAGTATTAGCTTTTGAGCTCTAATCAAGGGCTCCATATGAATTTTCGCTGCACCTCCCCACCCTATGATCCCATAGGGTGGGGACGTGCAGAGAGGTGGAGGAGAGAGGTGCCCTATAATGCGAGAGAATTCGATCACGTCTCTGAGTATAGAAACAAACTTAATTAGCTTTGAATATGTGAACGTGGAAAACAATCTCACCGCTTTCTCCTACGTAACCGAAAAAAATCATTCACTTGAAAATCATGGTCCTTTCACTCCTCAAACACTTCTTTCTATTCAGGATATTAAAATTGCGATTTCTGTTTATAATTTATCTTTTTTTACATATTCCTTTACTGTTCAAGCAGCTATACTATGGCACCAGCTGCCGTTCAATATCAGAAACGTATTAATGGTTTCTACTTTTCAAGTGTCCCTGAATTCCTTGTTATACTTCGTATCCTCTCCTGTCCTCCGCGACTTGCGGATATTCTCTAAATCATCATTATTTTTAAATAAATTGACGTTTTTGTTATTTGATTATTTTTTGTAAAGTATTAAGTTTTTGTTTATTTTACTATACTAGCACATACATTCTTTCACTTCCACGAAGGTTGGCTTTAAGAGATTTTAATTTAAGAAATAAGTCAGCCCATTGTATGTTTTGTTTCAGAATGTGCAATAAAAAAATATATCGATCTATCTATTCTATCTATAACTGTGCGAGCCTGAAGTGCGAGCCTGGGTAGGACTTTGGCCTTATGGTCAGTTTCCCTTAGGAATCAACCTTCTGGCGCTCCTGGACGGTCTGCGAACCGTGCGGCGTAAGCCAATCGACTGTGCACTCCTTGCGGGTGGCTGCGGACCTTACGGCGACTGCTCTTGAAATGACCATCGACCATCCGATCCTGGGTGAACAGCCGGGCAAAGGACGCTGTGGTCCGCGATAGATTCAGTAAACACCGTTTCACCGGTTCGTAAGGGAGAGGACCGCGCAAGCGACCTCGAACTCGTAACCAATCGAGAGACCGGAGTAATCTGGTCACATTTGGAAGTAAGGGCGTGAGTGTAGGCCCGCTGGATAACATTCCTGGCTATCTCGCGGTTAAGGCGTTGGCCTCTTACGGGCTTGTGGCGTAGCTGGACGGTGGACTGTTTTGTCCTCAAGTCTTCTGCGCTCACTCCAGGGAGATAGAACGACTAATCTTTAAAACTTCCTGAGGTGACGGGCTCGCTCGCTGTAGTCGACGAGCCAAGTTATTCTATCTATAACTATAGTGAGCAGTGCCTAATGACTGATGAAGAAGATCTTCAAACATATATGGTCAGTGGGCTAGCGAGAAGTAACTCACCTGATTTTTACCTCGATGCTCTTAGCGAATCTTACAAATTTCGGCACGGTCCCCTCATCCAAATTCGCCTCAATTTGAACATCCTCAAATTCCACCCCGCTCACTTTGTCCACCACAAAGAATCTTCTTGCCAATTGCCAGTTCACAATGTCCGTATCCTGTAAGAATTAAAGATCTTTTATTTTCGACCACATCTTAATTTGCTATTTTTTAAAAACCGCCACATGCTAATTTTTCGTACTCACGGAATTATCTTCTGTAAATTTACTCCGTATTAAAACGGGCAAGGCGTGTAATTTATACTTTGAACCATCTGTTGGATCTTTGTATTTCAAGAACGGTTCGTAAAATACGGGTTCGCCTTCGTTTAGTAGTTGTTTGGCGCCAATTTTGCAGGTATGTCTGTTTCGTAAATTATTTTTTGGATCAATAAAATAAATAAAATATTTAAATAAACATACAACAGGGTCTGTCTATAAATAAATGAGACTGAATTTCTCGCGCCAAGCAGAAATCTAAAGGGGCGGTTTTTTTTTTTTTTTTAATTTCAAACCTGTTGATAGGAATTCCTACACTTGGTTATGTCAAAACTAATAAAAATAACCAGTATAATATTTAAATAAGTACCTATTAAGGTATAAGATATGAACGTCGGTATTGCAAGGTATGAACGTTGAACATCCAAGCGCAGATTTTCTGGGTTATATAGAGGAAACAACATTTTCCAATATTTTCAATCAAAATTCTTACATAATTTCGTAAAATTTTCATGTGGACAATAGTACTAGTTAATCAAACAAATGTTGGATAATTTCCCAAATTATCATACGGGAAGATATTTTAAAGAAAAAACACAAATACAAACAAATCAGTAATAATAATTATAGTCAATAGCCAATAGTTAGAAGAAAAAAAAACGCAATTGTAAAATAGTCAATAATAAAAAGAATAAGGAATAATAATAGTCAAGTAGGTCAATAGAGCTGCGGGCGGTACGGAGTCGTAATCGTTCGTGAAGCAGATTAGTGTTTGAAAGTGGCGTTGAATTTTCAGAATGCAACGGAGTGTCGAGCAGCGATACGCCATAATGTTTTTAGTAAAACTGAACTAATCGGCGACTAAGACACTTGCCATGTTACAAGAAGCTTACGGAAAGAATTCTTTGTGTAAGGTTCAAGTGTTTAGTGTCTCTGGCAAAACACAACGTCTCGTAAGTGTTTAGGCCGTCATAACTGTTGATAATGGATGCGTTATCTGTGTGTGGACCAGATTCCTTAATCGGGTTGTCTTGATACCTCGGCGTGGGCAGAGAGTACATAAAACACTACATTAATATTTAAACCATTTAATTACTGTTAAAAGTTAAATTAGGGAGATAAGATGTCGTCTCTACTGACCAGTAGGCTAGGAGTGGCTAAATATGTCTACGGTATGGTCTTATATAGAAATTCAAAGCGTCAGAAAATGAACATTTTGACATCGATAAGAAATATATATTTTGGGAAATAAGTGGTTTGAGCGCAGCTACTGACCTCAACAGAAACTAAGAAATAAAATTGTCGGCTACTCGTGGGAAAATACATGTGTTGTCGTACTGAGAAATGTCATCAAATTATACAATTATTTAGCGTTACTAATTAATGTACTTGCATTAGCGTATGAAGCGTATGTAGCGAATGTAGCGTTACTAAATAATGTAGTCGCAACGCCGCTCCGACCACCAAACAGCATCTATAGTCACTGAGCTATACATAACGATATACGTAGATATACACAAGTTACAAGTAATATACATGACGATGTAATACGCGGAAATGCGCATGTTTCAACAAGGATTACGTATATAATGGACTGTGATCCATACGTATGAATTAACATGACGCGTTACGGTGTTGACGTGACGGTAGTTACCGTGTCGTAATGCTAAAACATAATGTTATTTCAATACGTCTCGGCCTTGGAATCTCGCTTCTAACATGACAGCATGTAGTAGTATACGTACGGTTATAGTCGGACACATTAATCATGTTGAAAGTACTGTTATTTCCGTATTAACCGCTAGGTAAATGATGATACATTTGATCGAGTAATGGAGTGTCAACAAAATTCCTTGTAATTCAACAAAATTACGATTACGACATCGTTATAAGAAAACGAAGACTTTCGCAGTTATTTGACATTATAAATAATATAGGAACGAATTTACCGCGTGAAGTTTGTAGCACCCGACGTTTCGGTGACGTTGCAGCCGCCGTTGTCTAGGGTTGACTCCATTCATCAAATCATCGAATCATAGATTTTCTGTATAGAACCGTAATAACAAAACGGTTATGTAAAGGGCTCTCTAGACGATCAAGCATGCTTGTCAAGCTTCGCCTCGCGGGCTAGTAGGAGATCGTAAACCGCAGGAAATGTGAAAATATTTTTTTTACATATTTACTAAAAATGCCTAATTTTGTAGTTTTATACCAGTGAGTCACGTCATTCATCGATCAATTATGTCTAATTAACATGACTCCCTCCATAAACTACAAAATTAGGCATTTTTGGTAAATATATAAAAAATGCATATTTCCTGCGGTTTACGATCCCCTCCTAGCCTGCGACGCGATGCTTGACAAGCATGCTTGATCGTCTAGAGAGCCTCTAAGAATCAATCCAATATTTTTCTCGGTGTGTCACTGCCGGCCTTTTTTCTATTTCCCCATTTAAAATCCAGCCTAAAATACCATCTTTTTGACAATCTGCAGAACTTGCAGAAAAACGTAACGCGCGCTCTGAAAATCATTGAAGTTAAAGACTTCCATGCGGGAATCAATGGGGGGCAGAGTTGTTGGAAATTGTGTTGTTGGCAATGGTGTGGTGTTGGCAATGAAGGAGGAGGCTGTTTTGATGAATAAGGGTATGTAAGATAACCCTCTGTAAAGTAATATTCAAATAAACGAACTTTATGGAATCAGTCCTATTTTTTCTGGACAGGTCCTGTATTATTTAATATACCTACTCACTTGAAATTGTGGCCAAAGTGAAATATCCGTTTCTTGAACATTTCAGTGTCGAGTCCGCAAAGACTCAACCAGGATCTTTTAGATAATCCGATGTCTTTCACGGTGCCGTTCAGTCTGAACGTATTGACGATAACATCGAGTTCGTTCTGTGGTATGTAGAATTATTAGAATTAGAAAGAGAAAGAAAAACACAGTGAGAGATAGAAAGACAAGAAAGAACATACCATTGAATCCGTTGCAAAATCATATCTCATTGCTATTTTATTTCTATGCAGAACAGAATAAGCCTCACCTTCTGCGTAAAGCAGCCATGGCATATCTAAAAGATGAATGAAAACGATTGGAAATCGGACCAGACTTTGTCAAGCTCAACTTAGAGCTCTTTATTTACAAAATTGTTTAAGTTGAATGTGTTCGGTATACACGTACGTATTATTACATACAATATAGGTGGAGATTGATGACCATTATTTATTTATTTATTTATTTAAGGAAAACCAACAGCCATGTAAAACATTAATTAACAATCAGAATACTAACTGATATCCAATAAGAAGTTCTCACATGTAGAAATAATTTAGAAAACATGGAATGCCAGCAGAAACGCACGTCAGGGCCAAACGCTATAGATTAGTCAACTACGTGATTTGCATTACGTACTTGGAAAAGATGCAAGAAACACAAAACAGGATCAAGAAATTGAATACAAAGCAATAATAACATTAAAACAAGAGAAAAAGAGGATCAGAAGAAGTTGTTACTGAGGATACGTCTCGCTGTTACAACGTTAGTGCTAAATAGATCAATATCACAGTCGTCGCAAATCAGTTTATTGAGGTTATTACTCGCACGTTTATTGAGATTATAAAGGTGTTTTGCATATAATTAGATGATGCCACAGGTAGCCGAATTGGTTTGTTGTGTCTTAGATACTTAAAGGAGACATTGAAATAGAGATTTGACATCAGTTCGGGACAATCCAACGAGTTTCTCTCCGTTTTATCAATGGTAACAGATGGTGTTTTTTACATAATTGAACATAGTCGTCCGAACTGTATTTGTCTTTCGTAAGATACAAATACAAATACAAATTATTTATTGAGTTCAAATTATGAGTAGGTTCAATATACAAAAGTCTTAACCTAACTAGGCTGCCAAATGTTCTAAGGTAGACAATTTATTTTAATTATCCTAAGAAATCCATAATATTGTATTTATATAAATAAACAAAATCATACTTAATGTAACAGAAATATCTTAATCACCTTATTAAAAATTTATCAGAAAATGTCATGAAAATTGTCAATAACCTTTTATTTTATTTTAAAACATGATAAAAATTCATATTTATATATGTATTAATAAGTTTTTATACGTATTAATAATATACAAAATAAATTCACAAAAATTAAAATAAAAGTTTTTTTAGAAATCATCAATTTACATTACTAAATATACTATTATGTTTTTATTATAAAGATTCAATTATCTAATAAGGTGTTCAATATCTGCATTTTTACAATTTAAGAGGAGGCACTCAAACTACTTTTGCATTTATATGAAATTTTAATATCTTTAATGTTTGGCAATTATAAAATTTGGGGGCAAGATAAGAGAAACTGGATCGGCCGAAAGCGGATCTCCTGAGTGGTATTGCAAAATTTGTTTGTTTCGATCTTCTTGTCACACGAGATTGCTGGCTTTTTTTCTGTTCTCCTAACTCACTCTGGAATTTAGTGGGAGTTACTAGCACGAACATTTTTCTCACACTCAGCACTCTATACTCTCGGAAAAGCCGGAAACTTTCACGTAAGAAAACACAGATATTTAAGAAACCTTCTTTGGATGCCCTCAATGGGATCGGTGTATTTAGAGTAGATAGGGTTCCATATTTGCCATGCGTATTCCAAATTCACCTTTCTCTTATGATAAGTGTTCATTGCGTAAAATGCTTGACTTATCAGATATGTACTGTGGAGTTGTCACCTACAACGGGCTAACCCGCCACCCTAGGAATGTATAACGATATTGATAGCTATTTCAACCTGGAGCTAGCGTAAAGACTTGGGGACGAAACGGTGCACCGTTAGCTACAACAACTTGCCCGCAAGAGTCCAACGTCTTACCGCGTGGCACTGGGAAATTAAGCCAGCGGGTTTCTGCAATGCATGCATGCATCTGGATTTATCCATCCTCCCGTCTGGTCACGGGTCCGAAGTCGCTTGCGCGGCCTCTACCTGATGTTAGCGGCTGATGGGAATCAACCTTCTGGCGCTCCTGGACGGTCTGCGCACCGTGCGGCGTAAGCCAACGACCGTGCGCTCTGACTAACAGTCGGGGGAGTCTGGAAGCAGTACTGTTTCCTATAGAGCGGGGGTGGTTGCGGACCTTACGGCGACTGCTCTTGAAACGACCATCGGCTATCCGATCCTGGGTGAACAGTCGGGCAAAGGATGCCGTAGTCCGCGATAGATTCGGTATACACCGTTTCACCGCTTCGTAAGGGAGAGGACCGCGCAAGCGCCCTCGAACTCGTAACTAATCGAGAGACTGGAGTAATCTGGTCACAATTGGAATTAAGGGCGTGAGTGTAAGCCCGCCGAGTAACACTCCTGGCTATCTCGCGGTTAAGGCGTTGGCCTCTTACGGGCTTGTGGCGGAGCTAGATGGTGGACTGTTTTGTCCAAGTCTTCTGCGCTCTCTCCAGGGAGATAGAACGACTAATCGTTAAAACTTCCTGAGGTGACTGCTGTAGTCGACAACCCTAGTTGATGTTAGCGGCATCTACCTGACTTCTAAGTAGTTTGTAAGTGAATTTGCAAAACAATATATATTTTTTAATAAACGGTTTACAGAGTGCCGTAGGGGGTAGAAACCCGGATAGACAACCCGGGTAGATAAAACGACCGATGTCGTTAGAACTGCCCGGGTGGTGGGAAAGGTTTCTTCCCTCGGCCTTCACCGCCTAAATATTAAACTGATGGTAGCGGTAATTTAGTTGTAATTTAGGGCCGACCGTGGCGTCCTTTGCCCGTCTGTTCACACGGGATCTAGTGGCCAACGGGTAGTTTCAAAAGCAGCTGACATCAGGGCAACATCAGGGAGTGCACAATCAATTGGCTGACGCCGCACGATGCAAAAACCGTCCAGCAGCACCCGAAAGTCATTCCCCAGTGGAACTGATCCATCTTCCGTAACCGGGAAGCCCAGGGGGGGTCCGACCCAGGTTCGGCTTTCTTCAAGGATGCTACTGGATAGGAACCGTGAGTTGAGCCAACCAAAAGTAACCAGCAGGTGAAAATGGCCTAACTGCACAGGAACCGTTAACTGCTGATCAGATATGTACTCAATTTCAATTTGAATATACAGAACGATTTTGCTTCTCTAACATCGCTTTTTATTGAAAATAGTCGGCTCAGTCACTTACGCCGACTACTGCGACCGCGATAGCGCGTGGCTCATCGAACGCCGATATGTTGGATATGAGTCTGATTAGTTTTATGTAAGCTTTTGTCGGCAAATCTGGCTACTTCCATTTTGATGTATTATATGTATAATAAAAAAATAAAATTTAAAAAAAAAAACTTACTTTGTTGCTGTTTATTTTGATACCATCCTTTGCACGGAGAATTAACGTCATTATCGTACAGTGACATAGTGCACAGATTCGCTAAACCCTGGCAAGCGATTTTATCTTCGAGCTGCAAAATTAAAGTCAATATAAATCAATTGATTTTTGTGATGTGTTAAATAAAGTAGCAAAAAATAATGTATAATGTACGGAATAGTACCTACATTATAAATAGGATAGAAAACGAATTTACCGCGTGAAATTTGTAGGACCCGACGTTTCGGTGACGTTGCAGCCGCCGTTGTCTAGGGTAGACTGAAGAGCTGTCAGTCCGTTGTTTTGCGGGTAGACCGCAAACCGCTGCCGCCACTGCGTAGGTTATAACGGTGGTGGGGGGCCGGGCTCGGAGCGCGGGAATTTTTAAAATCCGTCTTGCACACAACACTCACTGTATCCTGTTTTACGTCTTTGCGTTCGGCGTTCGGCGGCGGGAACATTTTAAGAAGAGGGTTCCACGTAGAAGAGAGTTTGTAGCCGTCGTCTCTATTGAAGTTCGGAGTTCTTCTTATTTCAATGGCTTCCCGGATCATGCGAGGAAAGTAGAATTGTTCCTTGGATAGAACAATGGGATTTTGAAACTGCATCCAGTGGTTACTTCCGCTATCCAATATATGTTCGCAGATCGCCGATTTTTCTCGCTGAACGTTTTTAACAGCTTTGATGTGTTCTGTCAGTCGCGTGGCTATGGGCCGTTTCGTTTGTCCAACGTAGGCTAGACCGCAGCTCAATTGTTAGAGGATCCTAAGACACTTCCATTTTCCGTTCTATCATTAATAATCACGATTTCATATAGTAGGTATTCAATTTTCGAATTATAACATTTTTATTTATAATAGACAAAATTTTAACAAAAACATAACCGACTCCAAAATTGTTTATAAGTGCAGCAGTCATACTTAAAATGGGCTATCATAATTAAATGATTATACTATCAATTCTCTGTATTTATATACATCTCTATTTATATAAATACATCTGTATTTATATAATATATCTGGATTACATCACAGAAATGAAACTGGCAAGCATAATTCCATCTATTAGTCTATCTGTCTACGTCTAGAGTGGCTTTTATTAGGTAGCCATTAGAATTATTAAGTATTTTATTTAATAGGCCTTTAATTTGTTTTGTAATAAGATTTTACGACAAATATCTTTCAGTAGCTTCCAAAGTTTCTTAGATACTATATATTATTTTATCAATCTAATAGCTAAATTCTTGATAACATATGTACGTTAAGTGAAGATTAAAGTAGTAATGAGACTTACTACCAAACACAAATATTTTGACACGTCCAAGAGCGGTTTTTAGCCAATTGGACACGACGTAAATGTAATGTAATGTAAATGTAATCTGAATATTAACGTGACTAATTATTATGTATTGAAACCTCTATACCAAATTAAGAATTGACACTTTAATGTAAATAATATTAAAATTATAAAGCTGTCTTTTAAACATTGCTTTAATATTTTTATTTCAAGATGTGATACCGCACACTAGACGTGTTTAAAGTGCCATGAACAGTTCGCCGCCATACAGCTATACCACGAACACCGCCATATTGAACATAAGAAAAGATTAATGAATGCTTGGAACGATGAATGCTATGAATGCAGTCATACTTAGAATGGGCTATCATAATTAAATGATTATACAAAATTTTGTTTCTGTGCTGTTGACCGTTGAGGAGTTCCCTCGTTGGAAGCCAACCCTGATTGCCGCAGTCCTGTCTTGGTGAAACTTAGAACGGGCTGTCATAATTCAATCCATATACAAAATTTCGTCTCTGTGCTGTTAACCGTCGAGGAGACCCCTCGTCAGGATCCAACCCTGGATGCAGCAGCCATGTTATGGTTAAACTTAGAACGGACTATTATAACTAAATGAGTATACAAACTTTCGTGTCTGTGTTGTTGACCGTTCGAGGAGTCGCCTCGTCGGGAGCCAACGCAGGGTGTAGAATCAGGTCATGCTTACCATTTAAAAAATGCATTGTCATCGGAATTAAACATGTAAATTTTCAAGTTCATGTGATAATATTTAAGAAGTTCCCTTAATTCCTCATGGATCCCATCATCAGAACAGAATTTTGATAAAAATGGGACCAATCTGTAAGTATATTCTTTCAAATAAAAAGATAATTTTCCAAATCGGTTCATAAATGGCGGAATTTTAAGGTAACAAACATTGAAAAAAAGATACAGCCGAATTGATAACCTCCTCCTTTTTTTAAGTCTGTCAAAAACCCGCTAAAGATATCGAAAAATGATGCAAAGAAGAGTTGTTGGTATCGTCCTCAAAATTCTAAATCATATTTATCTATTCAAAGATTGGACATATTAAAGAAGCACATGCGCAGATGATGCCCCATATGGACGTACTTCCGGTACCATCTACGAAGAAGGTCATATCTACAAGATGCGGAATACGAATACGGATGGTCAGTCAAACGTCATCGCGAAGGCTGAGTGGGAACGAAATGACTCTCATAGAAATAGACGGACAACAGACAACAGAACGTGAATATCAATGAGGCCAGCAGCAAGTTTGGCGTCGGAGCAAACCACAACGGCCTGAGATCTCATCTGCCATCGTTTTTAGGACTGCACAAGGAGTGCATTGGAAAAAGTATGATTTTACGGCGACGGCAAGCGTGGGCTCCGCGCCGCGATCTCAGGTCGCAAAAATATCTTAAAAGACGAGATAGCTCGTACTCACCTGGCACAGATAGTCCATTATATCGTAATTCCTCCGAAAATGGTGAGAAGACATCGTACCGCCCTCAAACTTGATCTTATATTCTGACCTTCCTTTCATGAAGTCGTTGGGCACACAGACGTTGTTTATTTTTGTAAACTTTTTAGAATCACAGGAACAAGTAGCGTTTGACGTTTTCTCTGTTAATAATTGGCATGGAAGACATTTAGACCGGTCTTCGGATGGATAGGTACCGGTAGCGCAAGTGATGCACTGGACCCTAGGCAGGGTCGAACCGTCTAGGTTGTGGGTCACTGAAATAAATACATTGAGTAAAGTAACTTCCCTGGCTGTAAATGCATCGCAGAATAGCAAGATGGACATCCATGGACAACAGTATTTACCTACTAAATCTATGTACTCTGTACTCCACTGCAGAAATGATTAAATACTACGGTATTATTGTACACTGACACCTGAAGTGAACAAAACTTATAGAGGCTACGACAAAGAAGACTAGGAAAGTAATATACATATTCAAAAATATAAGACAGATATTTGACGCTATTACTGTAGACTGCAGATACAAAATGTACTGCCGAAGGGATTGCAAAAACAAACCTCGGCACTTTAATTAAAGTCTAATGGTTTTAAGACGAACCGTATAAAACAGGCAATTTTATATACGAAATTCTCTAATTCGCTACTGAAAGGACGTCTGGAGAGGGGTACACCATGACAAAAACATATCTACACAAATACATCACGAAGCAAAAAAATCAGTTGGATCAGTCCAACACTTTCCTGGCTAGTATACAACCCCCCCTCCCCCCCCCCCCCCCCTTCACACGCGCGAATCACTCCCCCTACCAATCCTTTAACGTTAATCGATTAAAATCGATAAGGTTTTCGTATTATTTTCGTAGTATTTTTGTCATATTTTAGCAATACTTTCGTGATATATTTGTAATATTGTCCGTGGTAATAAAATAGTATTTTTCCACAATCTTTTGTATTCTTGCCATGACCAAATGATGCCTGCTTGCCGTTTGAGCGCTATCGAAGATGAATACACACAGACAGACAAAATAGCGTTCATAACACTTTCCCTTTACCGTGAAAGTAAAATCAGGCAGGAACAACCAATTATGAAAACCAGATATTTAGAAAAATATTAAATTTACTTAAGACAGATATCGACCAACAACCACTATCAACAAGAAGCAGTTGGAAAACCAAAGCCCAGGGCGAGTCGAAATGCTAGAATAATCTCGACGGAGCCAAGGAATACAATGAATTGTAATCACTTTGAAGCGCTAATTATATCGATGATAAAGTAAAACTGCATAAACCTTTTCAGTTCTTCTATAAATATGGCATAAAAGTGCGAATTCTAAATTCTCCCTCTACTAGGTTTAAAATTAATAAGTAAAGTGTAGAACATTTAACTACAGGGTTGTACTAGTCGATACGCAGTTTCTTTAGTTACATCATTGAGAATTATATTATATGGTATTAGATTACTCAATGTGATAAATAGCACGTTTTGGCAACTTCTCCTGCAACGGCGACATGCAGGTAGCGCTGATAGCATTGTCCGGAGAAACTATGGGCAATTTATTTGGTCATCTAAAATAACATTGATAACGAAAGTTTTTTATATAAATGACTGATTGATTATATAACCCAATAACTAAACATATGATAACAATGAAAACATTCAATTATTACTATTAATTCTCTGTATTTATATACATCTCTATTTATATAAATACATCTGTATTTATATAATATATCTGGATTACATCACAGAAATGAAACTGGCAGGCATAATTCCATCTATTAGTCTATCTGTCTACGTCTAGAGTGGCTTTTAGTAGGTAGCCATTAGAATTATTAAGTATTTTATTTAATAGGCCTTTAATTTGTTTTGTAATAAGATTTTACGACAAATATCTTTCAGTAGCTTCCAAAGTTTCTTAGATACTATATATTATTTTATCAATCTAATAGCTAAATTCTTGATAACATATGTACGTTAAGTGAAGATTAAAGTAGTAATGAGACTTACTACCAAACACAAATATTTTGACACGTCCAAGAGCGGTTTTTAGCCAATTGGACACGACGTAAATGTAATGTAATGTAAATGTAATCTGAATATTAACGTGACTAATTATTATGTATTGAAACCTCTATACCAAATAAGGAATTGACACTTTAATGTAAATAATATTAAAATTATAAAGCTGTCTTTTAAACATTGGTTTAATATTTTTATTTCAAGATATGATACCGCATACTAGACGTGTTTAAAGTGCCACGAACAGTTCGCCGCCATACAGCTATACCACGAACACCGCCATATTGAACATAAGAAAAGATTAATGAATGCTTGGAACTATGACTGGTATCTACAAGTTGCGTTTCATAGTAACAAACTAACCGCCAAATCGTAGTACTGCGTTCTGCAATCCTTAAATAGGGGGAAGTCCCCTAACGCCGGACGGCATCTAGCGTTGGATACTAATAATATCTCGACAAGTCGCGGTGCGATAAATACAAAGACGTAGGAAAAGGCAGGAAAGGACGCTTCCCCGCACCCTTTTCACCCGTATTTATATCGATCGCGCCGCGACTTGTCGAGATACTATTAGCATCCGACGCTAGTTGCCGTCCGGCGTTAGGGGACTTTCCCCTAAAAGAAATACTCACAAGTAACTTGGTTCTTCCCGCATAGGATGCAGCTCGACTTTCCCGTTGATTTCTTGACGCAGATCCTCGGTATACATGCCGACTGATCGCTGGCCGTGTACTCATTCTGCTTGCAAGGAGTACACTGTATGGGAGAGCCGAACACTTCTATTCTTTTAGCGGTTGGATGACAGACGCACGATAGACCTATCGGAAAGTTACCAAAATCGGGTCAGTTACCAAATTTACGGTCAAGTTACCAAATTTACGAATTCGTCTTTCTCTTCTATATTTTCCTCTTCTACCGAAATAGCAAATCTTGTGTATTTAGTGATATATTGATAAAAACCGATAGTATAATGCCGCAAGTTTCCAAGGTAGTTTCTTCCATTATTCGGCAATTGAATAGAGTTGGTTATTTACAGTTATAGTCATCATAGTCATATTTTATTAATTCCAAAAAGTACATACTGTGGAATACGTCATTTTTCATATGCTAGAAGTTATTTACAAGTTAATTACGTGTACATATACTTTTTATATATAATGGCAAGGCCCCTTCGAATCAATTATAAAAATCAAAATCGAACAGACTCAAATAACAGAAAAAATATAAACGATTCTTGTTTTAAATAATCTATCAATATGTTTTTTAAATATAGTCAAACAAAAATTTTAAAATAATCAGGTATAAACAATACGCTTTACAATAAAATCAACACTAAAGTTACTAAATAGAGAACAACATAGATTTGATGAAATCAAATCAAAATTGTAGAGATCATGCATTTTTTTTTCTTTCTTTTATAGGGGATAACTAAATAGAGAACAAAATAGATTTGATGAATGGTAAATTATCGTTTGAAAATTAAGACGGCCTTGTAAAATTCATCAAAATTGTAGAGAGCATGCATGGTTAGGTTTCTTTTTACGCATTTCTTAAATGCAACCTCTTTAAGTATTTTAATTTCTGCTGGAAACAAGTTGAAAAAATTAAACCTAAAATATGAAAATGATCTCTGGTATAAAAAAAACCGCACTTTGCGAATTACGACATTATTTTTATTGCGAGTGTTTTATTTGTGCAGACTCAAAGACTCATGCAGACTTTTTTTTTAATGTATGGTTTAATTAGCTAGCAAATTAAATCAAATCAATTTATTTTATTTTTTGGCCATTTGGGCGTAGAAATGCAAAAGTTTTAAAATCAGGACATTCAGAAATAAAATATTAAATTCTTAAATATAAACATTTGAATTACAAATTAAAACTTATTATGCTGCTTAAATTCAAAGTAAATAAAATAAGTTAGTATGAATTGAAGAAACAATAAATAATAAAACACGGTATGAATGTTTCCTACCTTGGAGTAAAAAGACGAGAAATCAGTTTTATAATCTCTACAACTAACTAATTAAGTACCTTTAACTAACTACAATATAAAAGATAATAATAATCATCAATTAAAATATTAAAATCGAAACGAGAAAAAATACTTAATTAAAAAAAAGAAAGAAAAGATTAGAATTTCCGCGAAAATCTAAATTATCGACAAATAATTTTATGATTATTATTATTACTTACGGTCATCAGATGGTATCAAAGACTGGTTATAAAAACAAGGCGTACACTTCAGAGTCTCCACTTGAAAATACTCTCCCTTGTCACAAGTTGCAGGTAAGGCAAAGGGTACAATCTCGCTCCACGTATAAACACCAGCCAAAGACACAAAAACGCCGAAAACACCAAAAAGCATCGTCCACCGTATCATTTGCCAACTATAATCGCCGGTCTTGTAACAAAACAAAGAAACTGCGTATGTGCCGCCAGTGGGGTTTTCAATGTCGCGTCAAGGCGTCGCCATGGTTACTTCGATCAAACCGCGCGAGTCGCTAGGCAACCGGACACCACAACAAAGCGGTCTTGATGCGCTACTGCGGCAGAACGTTGGGCAAACTCACGCAAGATCTATCATTAAAATGCAGTGGCGAATCCAGAAATACTCTGGAGATCCCCCTCCCCCCTCACGCGTTTCAAAAGTGACATAACTCGAAAAAAAACAGTTTTCCGTTTTATTATCTAAGAAGCTGTACCCGCGGCTCCACCCGCATCAAAGTCTGTGTTGTTAATAATAACTGTGTTTATTATTTTTCTACAGATACACACAAGTCGTGTACCCAATTTAAAACCAAAAATTGAAACAGTAGACTTGTGTACCTATATAGAACCAAGAAAAAGTAAATGTATCTATACTAATATTATAAAGAGGTAAAGTTTGTGACGTTGTAGGAAGTAATCTCTGGATCTACTGAACCGATTTTGAAAATTATTTTACCAATAGAAAGCCACGTTTTTTGTGAGTGTCATAGACTATATATTAGCCCGAAAAATGAAAAGACTTTTTCGTGGTAGTCGGATTTGCAAAGTAAGTCGGAGAATAAGCGGTCGAACGAAAACGTTTCTTACTAACGCTGCCTTAACGATGAGAGATATATGATTAGGTTCCAGAGAAAAATTGTAGAATTTGATAATGCCTACAAAAAAGTCAGCGACGGCATATGTCTAACTTTTATATTTAAGTCACAAAAAGTAGTATTTTATATTAAAAAAATAATTTAAATCGTTAGGTCATGTTTATTGGTCATATTATCAACAATTATGAATTATTATCAAAATAAGTTAATTTATCGTCTCAAGTATTTAAAACAAAAGACTTTTCCCTTTTACTTCATATAATTTCCCTTTTACTGCATAAATAGTTAAAGAGATAATACGCTCACAAATAAGACATTCACATTAAGACACTTACAAATAACGGTATTACAGTCAAATTGGCATGCAAATACATACATACATATGCAGTAAATATATAACCCTTCTTTTGGCAGTCAGGAAATAAATCATAGCACTCAGTACTAACCGAACCACACTCATAATCTCATCACAGGTAAAATGTTTTAGCGCCCAACGAAGTGGGCACGGGTCAGCTAGTTAAAAATAATAAAAAACACGACTGTCGTAACGGAAAGTGAACTATTGTATTTATAATTATTTTCAATAAGGATCTCAACCGTCGAATACGTTTCCTAAATAGCGGGGTGGTTGTTGACCAGATGCCAGCTACTCCTAAAGCGACGCGTTGGCCACCCGATCCCGTGTGAAAGAAGGCGAAGGGCGCCGCGGTCGAACTTCGAACTGAATTACCGCTAACATCAGGTAGAGGCCGCGCAAGCGACTTCGAACCAGCGACCAGACTGAAGGACGGAGAAATTCGGTCAAATGACTTCTGAGCTGACTTCCTAGTGCTTCCCTTTGAGGCGTTGTAGTCTCACAGGCATGCTGCCATAGCTAGACGGTGGACTGTGTCGTCCCTGTCTCTCCGGCGCGGAAACGCGGGCGTTGAGGCTTTCCTTGAGTAGTCCGTCCGAGGAGGTACTCTACGCTTCCCTCTTCGACGCGAGTTTTGGGGCTTTTTACCACGCTTTTATTAGGTCGACCTGTATGTAACTATGTAATGGAATCTAAGGAAACTAATTTAGCCATCTTCCTAGGATCGTAGCGTCATGAAAATTGGCAGCTGTATGTAGTTCTGATGACAATACAATAATATGGTACTGTCGAACTGATCTGATGATGGAGTCGGAAGATATGAACTGGAACTTCATGATGGAACATCGTATCATAGCTGTGTTTGGACTTGTTAGAAAAGTCTTGGAATGAACTTTGACCACGATTAGATTTCAAGGTATAATGATGAAACCGGAAGATAGGCAATGGCATTCCATGATGGAATATCGTATCATAGCCCAAAAGCGTGTTTTAGTGTGTTTTTTAAACTATTAATTTATTAGACGAGGTACTAACGCCCGAATCGCGCATCAGGGCTTTCCGAAGATTTACACGCACCAACACATACTCACGCGCTACTGGATAATTACCTATTGTTATATTTCTTATATTAAATGACAAGTCGGTCTTAGTAGGTGTATTTTCCTAGTTAGGTGATCTTAAAGATGGATAAAGATATGCAAATGTTGTTTTGCCATGAATAAATTAATTAATTTGAAATCATTTGCGGCACCTTTTTTGAGAACCAGAAGCTAATTCATTCATTTTTCATTTCGATATTACAGAATTGAAACGTTTTAAGAGTGCATTTTATTTTATAATTTTTTTTATTTGACCATCTGACTATCTGACTATCTAGTAATTTAATAATTTTGACTATCTATCAAGTCATATATCCATTTATATTATAAATGTATACAATTTAATTTCGTTTAATATAATTATTTCTACGGCAGCTATTATAAAATGTCAGTATGTATCTAACTTTTTAGTTTAATTTAGTAACTGTATAACTTTTATTATTTAAAAAGTGTTAGTCGTATGATTACGTTGTCAGAAAACCGCTTGCTGCGAACCACTGAAGTCGTTAATCACTAGTCAATCAGTTCAGTTGCGTTCAATACGAAACTATCTGCCTACCTGCATTATGGATAGCAATATTTACAGTGAAACGAGCGGAACTCATATGAATACGATGCGACCATCCTCTATACCGCAAAAGAGGGGATTCGCGCTTCTAGATTTTATTCTGCGGTTTAGACAAATGTTTAAAATACTTAAAAAGGGTATAAAAAATAAAGAAATAATAAAATATTAATTTATATATATATATATATATATATATATATATATATATATATATATATATATATATATATATATATATATATATATATATATATATATATATATATATATATATATATATATATATATATATATATATATATATATATATATATATATATATATATATATATATATATATATATATATATATATATATATATATATATATATATATAATGATGTTTTTATTTAAAATAAAATTAATAAAAGCTACTTAAAAAGTAGCGAAGGAAATCCCAGCTTGTATAGGGAAATGCTTATGTTTGAATGAGATATACTTACGGATGTGCACGACTTTCGACGGTGCAATGTAAGTTTAAAGGTCCTTTTGCAGTCGACTAACGATCACTATTCATCCATATATCTCATAAATAGGGCTTATCCTTATGCAACACAAAATGCCTTCAATTGAGACGAGTTAAGCGAAAAAATAAAAAATTAAACTATTGATCACTTCGGCAAAGCCGTTTTCTAAATGAAAGTGACATTACGAAATAATTCAAATTTCGAATGCTACCAACATTTAAAATATGATACAATTGGCTGAGTTTGTTATTAACGAGCCATTAAATCGAAATAAAAATAAAAAAACCTCCATATGCTCAATGAAATGAAAGAAGAAACTTCAATCTTAATTTCTGGCAGAGGAGTTTATAATAAAGATTGTATAATGTTATCAAAATAGGGTAAATCTATATAAAATTGTATAATATTAAAAAATTGTAAAGAAATATTGTAGAAAACAGTATAATATTGTTATATTTGTATCAAATATATATATAATATTGTTATATTTATATTAAACCTTGTATATATAATATTAATAATGATTATAAATTAAAATTAAAATAATTAAAAAATAATATTTTAGATCTTTCCTTGACACAACCGTGGCACTCTAGTATGACTCCCGAAGTGAGGAATGCCTAGCAAGGCGGGCTCGGCTGCTCTTTGCTTAGCATAATAGAAATATTATCATTTGCGTTTAATGTATGCGTTATGTAACCTGTGCTCAGACAGATGTGTATATATAAAATCGAAGACTATCGCGGTTGTTTGACATTATAAATAGGATAGAAAACGAAATTACCGCGTGAAATTTGTAGGACCCGACGTTTCGGTGACGTTGCAGCCGCCGTTGTCTAGGGTAAACTGAAGAGCTGTCAGTCCGTTGTTTTGCGGGTAGGCCGCAAACCGCTGCCGCCACTGCGTAGGTTATAACGGTGGTGGGGGGCCGGGCTCGGAGCGCGGGAATTTTTAAAATCCGTCTTGCACACAACACTCACTGTATCCTGTTTTACGTCTTTGCGTTCGGCGTTCGGCGGCGGGAACATTTTAAGAAGAGGGTTCCACGTAGAAGAGAGTTTGTAGCCGTCATCTCTATTGAAGTTCGGAGTTCTTCTTATTTCAATGGCTTCCCGGATCATGCGAGGAAAGTAGAATTGTTCCTTGGATAGAACAATGGGATTTTGAAACTGCATCCAGTGGTTACTTCCGCTATCCAATATATGTTCGCAGATCGCCGATTTTTCTCGCTGAACGTTTTTAACAGCTTTGATGTGTTCTGTCAGTCGCGTGGCTATGGGCCGTTTCGTTTGTCCAACGTAGGCTAGACCGCAGCTGCATTCGACTTTATACACACCCGGGGTTTGCAGTGGTATTACATCCTTTACAGGCCTCAAAAATCGAGCTATATTTTGGGTCGGTTTGAAGATCGTTTTTATATCGAATCTGTTTAGCATCTTACTTATTCGATCAGTCACGCCCTTGACGTATGGTAAGAATGCTCTTGATCTGCTCGGTTTTTGAGTTTCGTCCGTATTAGATCGTGTGCGTGTCTCGTGATATTTTCCGTATCCATTTTTCCTAAGGACATCATTGACATGTTCCATCTCCTTCGGAAAATGCTCAGTGTCGCATAGATCGCGTGCTCGATTCACGAGCGACGTTTGCACTGAACGTAGATGATAGGGATGATGGTGTGAGCTTGCATGCAAATATCTGTCCGTATGTGTGGGCTTCCGATATACCGTATGTCCGAGAGTATTGTCACTTCTCCTCGTCACTTTGACATCCAAAAATGGTAAGGAGCCGTCCTTCTCTAATTCATAGGTGAAACTGATTTTTGGGTGTATGGAGTTTAGATGACCCAGGAATTCTTTCACCGTTTGAATGTTGCCTTTCAGGATGCAGAAGGTATCATCCACGTAGCGTAGCCAGAGAATGGGTTTAATTTTGGAGGTTTTTATGGCTAATTCCTCAAAATATTCCATATATAGGTCACTAACTATCGGCGATACGGGGCATCCCATTGCTACTCCGTCGATTTGTTTGTAATAATCGCCGTTCCATAGAAAGTAGCAGGATGTCAGGCAATGTTGAAGCATGTCGGCGTAGCTAATAGGGAGGTCCTCAGACCTTAGTTTATCTCTCACCACCGTAAGACACTCCGAAATGGGCAAATTCGTAAATAAAGATTCGACGTCAAAGCTCACCATTATTTCGTCTTCGGCCAGTTTTAAGCTTCTAATAATGCTGACGAAATGTCGCGAGTCTTTCACGTAAGACGTCGTTTTGCCCGTAAGCGGTTGGAGGACACCAGCCAAGTGTTTTGACAGAGGATATGTGGGGCTGTCGATTTGGCTCACAATCGGTCTCAATGGTGCATTATCCTTATGGATTTTAGGTAAGCCATATAATTTCGGTGGCTGTACGTTACGTGGTTTAGTGAGATAAGCTATTTCTGGGAGGGAAGTGACAGATTTATCGATTAAAACTCTCGTTTGCCTGGTAATTCTGCTCGTGGGATTGTAATTCACCTTCTCGTAAGTGTTGGCGTCTTCTAAGAGCGTCCCAAGAGCGTCTTCTAAGAGTTTGTACCGATTGTTTTGATTCAAAACAATCGGTACAAACTCGATAATGTGCAAAAAGAATTACCTTACGAGAAGGTGAATTACAATCCCACGAGCAGAATTACCAGGCAAACGAGAGTTTTAATCGATAAATCTGTCACTTCCCTCCCAGAAATAGCTTATCTCACTAAACCACGTAACGTACAGCCACCGAAATTATATGGCTTACCTAAAATCCATAAGGATAATGCACCATTGAGACCGATTGTGAGCCAAATCGACAGCCCCACATATCCTCTGTCAAAACACTTGGCTGGTGTCCTCCAACCGCTTACGGGCAAAACGACGTCTTACGTGAAAGACTCGCGACATTTCGTAAGCATTATTAGAAGCTTAAAACTGGCCGAAGACGAAATAATGGTGAGCTTTGACGTCGAATCTTTATTTACGAATTTGCCCATTTCGGAGTGTCTTACGGTGGTGAGAGATAAACTAAGGTCTGAGGACCTCCCTATTAGCTACGCCGACATGCTTCAACATTGCCTGACATCCTGCTACTTTCTATGGAACGGCGATTATTACAAACAAATCGACGGAGTAGCAATGGGATGCCCCGTATCGCCGATAGTTAGTGACCTATATATGGAATATTTTGAGGAATTAGCCATAAAAACCTCCAAAATTAAACCCATTCTCTGGCTACGCTACGTGGATGATACCTTCTGCATCCTGAAAGGCAACATTCAAACGGTGAAAGAATTCCTGGGTCATCTAAACTCCATACACCCAAAAATCAGTTTCACCTATGAATTAGAGAAGGACGGCTCCTTACCATTTTTGGATGTCAAAGTGACGAGGAGAAGTGACAATACTCTCGGACATACGGTATATCGGAAGCCCACACATACGGACAGATATTTGCATGCAAGCTCACACCATCATCCCTATCATCTACGTTCAGTGCAAACGTCGCTCGTGAATCGAGCACGCGATCTATGCGACACTGAGCATTTTCCGAAGGAGATGGAACATGTCAATGATGTCCTTAGGAAAAATGGATACGGAAAATATCACGAGACACGCACACGATCTAATACGGACGAAACTCAAAAACCGAGCAGATCAAGAGCATTCTTACCATACGTCAAGGGCGTGACTGATCGAATAAGTAAGATGCTAAACAGATTCGATATAAAAACGATCTTCAAACCGACCCAAAATATAGCTCGATTTTTGAGGCCTGTAAAGGATGTAATACCACTGCAAACCCCGGGTGTGTATAAAGTCGAATGCAGCTGCGGTCTAGCCTACGTTGGACAAACGAAACGGCCCATAGCCACGCGACTGACAGAACACATCAAAGCTGTTAAAAACGTTCAGCGAGAAAAATCGGCGATCTGCGAACATATATTGGATAGCGGAAGTAACCACTGGATGCAGTTTCAAAATCCCATTGTTCTATCCAAGGAACAATTCTACTTTCCTCGCATGATCCGGGAAGCCATTGAAATAAGAAGAACTCCGAACTTCAATAGAGATGACGGCTACAAACTCTCTTCTACGTGGAACCCTCTTCTTAAAATGTTCCCGCCGCCGAACGCCGAACGCAAAGACGTAAAACAGGATACAGTGAGTGTTGTGTGCAAGACGGATTTTAAAAATTCCCGCGCTCCGAGCCCGGCCCCCCACCACCGTTATAACCTACGCAGTGGCGGCAGCGGTTTGCGGCCTACCCGCAAAACAACGGACTGACAGCTCTTCAGTTTACCCTAGACAACGGCGGCTGCAACGTCACCGAAACGTCGGGTCCTACAAATTTCACGCGGTAATTTCGTTTTCTATCCTATTTATAGATGTGTATATAACTTTAAATGCATACGACGGCATTGTCTAAATTGCCATTTCATTTTCTGTTGTGCTCATGAATGTTAATGTATATGTATATGTAAATAAATAAAATAAAATAAATAAATAAATTTCATAAGTTCATTCATAATGTGGTATACAAAGCGAGCCCAGGGTCAAGAGCACGCATTGAATAGAGCTGCGAATGTGGTCCCATCCCACGCGATGGCAGACGGCGCCTAGCTTGATTGAAATTAATTACTCGCAGAGTGGTGCAGAGGGAAGGGTTTCGACTGCAATTTGCCAGGATTTGTTTGTGCCGCTTGTTGAATGAGAACTAATAATGCATCTGATTGCGGCAGACAGTAGCGGACTAATTGCGACTTGCGACATTCAATCGTACCAATATTTGCCGCTAACGACTACGCCGCGGGCGATTACGCGATCTTAGTTATTATTTTAAGCTATTGCATAGCTTTTATCGCGGGCCTAGGCCAGCGCGGCGACCGAATGAAGAAATTTCTTAACGAAAATTAATGATTTTAAACTGATAATTACGTCTAAACGAGTACTGCTTACGATTCAAAAAAAATATATGTTAAACAAGAACATTTTCCTAATATTCTTAGCTTTGAATATTTTAGATTTTGTTTATATTACATAGTGTAATTAATTTGTGAAATTAGGTCTAACCGAAGACAAAAACGACTACTACGCAAATACTATCTGGCGTATTATTATGAAACCTGCACCATTTTAAAGATATTTTAATTATCTATCTTTTTATCTACGATTTTTTTCGAATAATCCGGTTTTTTTGCTTTATCAAATAAAAAATTCGTGCGCAACGCTCTATCGGAAGACGTTTAAATTATTCCGAATCGGAATAATTTCAACGTTTTCCGATAGAGCGCAGTTATCTGATATCAGAAAAAATAAAATAAATAAAATAATTAAATAATTATAATTGCATAAGTTGTTAAAAATGCTATGGAATAGCTTTACCGCGGCAGTCCCCGAGTGCCACACGTATTTTTTTTTTTTTCTGATACCTATCAGTTAACTGCGCTCTATCGGAAAACTTTGAAATTATTCCGAATCATTTGCGGCTGCGAAAGCAAATGATTCGGAATAATTTAAACGTCTTCCGATAGAGGGCCGCGCACGAATTTTTTATTTGATAAAGCAAAAAAACCGGATTATTAGAAAATAATCGTAGATAAAAAAAATACGTGTGGCACTCGGGGACTGCCGCGGTAAAGCTATTGCATAGCATTTTTAACAACTTATGCAATTACAATTATTTATTTATTTTATTTTTTCTGATATCAGATAACTGCGCTCTATCGGAAAACGTTGAAATTATTCCGAATCATCTGCGGAATCAAATGATTCGGAATAATTTAAACGTCTTCCGATAGAGCGCCGCGCACGAATTTTTTATTCGATAAAGCAAAAAAAACGGATTATTAAAAAAAAATCGTAGATAAAAAGATAGATAATTAAATTATCTTTAAAATGGTGCAGGTTTCATAATAATACGCCAGGTAGTATTTGCGTAGTAGTCGTTTTTGTGTTCGGTTAGACTTAATTTCACAAATTAATTACACTATGTAATATAAACAAAATCTTAATTATTCAAATCTAAGAATATTAGGAAAATGTTCTTGTTTAACATATATTTTTTTCGAATCGTAAGCAGTACTCGTTTAGACGTAATTATCAGTTTAAAATCATTCATTTTCGTTAAGAAATTTCTTCATTCGGTCGCCGCGCTGGCCTAGGCCCGCGGTAAAAGCTATGCAATAGCTTAAAAAGATAGATAAATAAATTATCTTTGAAATGGTGCAGGTTTCATAATAATACGCCAGATAGTATTTGCGAAGTAGTCGTTTTTGTGTTCGGTTAGACCTAATTTCACAAATTAATTACACTATGTAATATAAACAAAATCTAAAATATTCAAAGCTAAGAATATTAGGAAAATGTTCTTGTATAACATATATTTTTTTCGAATCGTAAGCAGTACTCGTTTAGACGTAATTATCAGTTTAAAATCATTAATTTTCGTTAAGAAATTTCTTCATTCGGTCGCCGCGCTGGCCCACGATAAAAGCTATGCAATAGCTTAAAAAAATACGTGTGGCACTCGAGGACTGCCACGGTAAAGCTATTGCATAGCATTTTTAACAACTTATGCAATTATAATTATTTATTTATTTTATTTTTTCTGATATCAGATAACTGCGCTCTATCGGAAAACGTTGAAATTATTCCGAATCATTTGCGGCTGCGGAAGCAAATGATTCGGAATAATTTAAACGTCTCCCGATAGATCGCGGCGCACGAATTTTTTATTCAATAAAGCAAAAAAACCGAATTATTCGAAAAAAATGGTAGATAAAAAGATAGATAATTAAATTATCTTTAAAATGGTGCAGGTTTCATAATAATACGCCAGATAGTATTTGCGTAGTAGTCGTTTTTGTGTTCGGTTAGACCTAATTTCACAAATTAATTACACTATGCAATATAAACAAAATCTAAAATATTCAAAGCTAATAATATTAGGAAAATGTTCTAGTTTAACATATATTTTTTCTGAATCGTAAGCAGTACTCGTTTAGACGTAATTCTCAGTTTAAAATCATTAATTTTCGTTAAGAAATTTCTTCATTCGGTCACCGCGCTGGCCTAGTCCCGCGATAAAAGCTATGCAATAGCTTAACAAAGTATACAAATAAACAAATGGAAATATGCTAATTAGTTTTTTGCCTCTCCTGTAAAATTGAGTTCAACTCTTTTAGGTCGTTTTATTCGCCGACTCCTCCATATACAGTTTAACTAACTCTTCCAACTCTGTTACCGGTAATACACTGTTCAGCGCCGTCTATATTTCCCATTACAGAGACAACAAATTTATACGATCTTATAGCTATTAAATCCGTTTATTTTGCGTATTTCCATTAGCCCAAACGTTATTACAAACGAACGTTTTGGAGATTGACAGAAAATTCAACCAGAGTTTTTCTCATGCAAGAAAGAGTGGTACGAAGCGCAGTTTATACAGAGTATCTCCAAGAGGTTGTTGTAGCCAAGAACTGATCGTAGATTCAGGAATAATGACGCTAATTTCATCTTAAATCTGTTAAAATATTGTCATTGTGAATAAAAAGTCCGGAATTCTGAGAAATTACTGGATCTTTTCGATGGTCTGGTTGTTCAGGTGTACGGCACTTCGTTACGTTCTTGTTTGTTCTGGATGCGACACACCCCAGCTAGAACAAAAGCCTATCGAAATGTTGTGCAATTATGATAGAAAAGCAACACCTTTAGATTTAATAATAATTGACGATTAAAATCTCACAACAATAACTTTTGCTATTTTTACTGATACACTGCTGGGTTTGATTGAAACGTCTCCAAAGTGCAAATTGGAGAAAAGGTGGGCGACAGAATGAAGCATTGCAGATGGTGACAAATTGCCCGTCAAGCGGCAATCTGGCGCGACCTTTTACCCCTTACCAGCACTTACCGCCCCCTTTCCCACCCTTTGTTTCTTCTCTCTCAATATGCCTTCAGGATACGAAGATAGTGTACTAGGCAGAGTAAGATGGGGGGTGGCGGTCCCTTTCATGAAGGATGATGAAACCTATATAAGTACTCGAATACTTGCTTCAAAGAGATTTAAAAAAAGGAATTCACTATCTTCGGCATTGTATTTCTTCTTCTAATAATAATGATTATTATGTAATGATTATTATTATGTATCGATATGGCAATGATTATATTGTTTCTTTTCTCTGGGAGTTAATGGGCCCTTGCTGAGGTGGCCACGAAGACCCATTTTGTTCAGGGTTGGTCACACTCACGGGTCAACACCTATCCGACGGCCTCCACGCATGAAGTGCGAGCCCGGGTAGGACTCTGGCCTTATGGTCAGTTTCCCCTAGGAATCAAACTTCTGGCGCTCCTGGACAGTCTGCGCACCGTGCGGCGTAAGCCAATCGACTGTGCACTCTGACTAACAACTTGGGTTGTCGACTAAAATGGGCGAGCCCGTCACCACAGGAAGTTTTAACGATTAGTCGTTCTATCTCCCTGGAGTGAACGTAGAAGACTTGGGACAAAACAGTCCACTATCTAGCTACGTCACAAGCCCGTAAGAGGCCAACGCCTTATCTGCGAGATAGCCAGGAATGTTACCTGGCGGGCCGACACTCACGCCCTTACTTCCAATTGTGACCAGATTACTCCGGTCTCTCGATTGGTTACGAGTTCGAGGTCGCTTGCGCGGTCCTCTCCCTTACGAAGCGGTGAAACGGTGTTTACCGAATCTACCGGATATTTTTTACGGAGTTCCCTCAATTCCTCATGGATTTTGATAAAATTGGGACTAATCTGGAAGTATATTCAAATAAAATTTCTTTCAAATAAAAAAAGAATTTTCCTGAAATGATCGAGTTCTGAGGTAACAAACATTAAAAAAAGATACAACCGAATTGATAATTTTCTACTGTTTTGAAGTCGGTTAAAAATATAATTATAATTGTTGAAATGTATTATTATACAATCAGTAAATAATTATATATAATTTTTGACATATTTTTTTTATAAAAAGTTTCGTATCGTAAGTTTCGTAATACAACCTCTGACGTACCTACTGCTCTGTCTCGTTCACATGAACTAATTTCCGATTTTTGTTCAAGAGAAACGCAATCGACCCCATTGAATACTTTATAAAAAATCATTCATAATTAATAGTATTATAGATGGCCGAATAAAATGCTATTAGTTTACCGTCGATGCTATCAGCGCCACCTACATTTTGCCGGCGCAGAATGATTGCCAAAACGTACTATGGTATTGAGCAATCTAATACCATATATAATTAATATCGCTACTTAGTTCTTGGTCATTTATTTTTCATAAACGGTTTTGTTACCCAAATTGAATAAACCGACTTGAATTTTTAACTTGTCAATATGGTTTTGTTTTCCTAATTATTTTAGCTAAAGTTCCCCCGCAGCGAGCAATTAGCGGAAATAATATAACGAGAGCCTCTCCAATTTGATCCTTGATAAACGATAAGTGAAGGCGTCCATGTCTCCTTTACCGCTATAAAAAGCAAGTACTCTCGAAAGGGGGTTGGAGTGGCCACGGGAATTACCTGCCTGATAATACAAGAAGGTATTAAGGCAGGCATTAGGCGCTAATTACTTTGGTGCTTTTATATAGTGTTGGTAAATTTTAGCACTCTCAGCAGATAACCAAGATGTAATTTTGCGCCAGCTACTTTTTATTTATTAAATTGTTTATAATTTTATGGCAAATTATAGTTTTCCTGACACATATTTTAGTTTATTTTATTTTCAGAAAACAGCATTTTATACTTCATATTAACACATGCGAATCTAAAGCAAATTCAAAGTTCCACAATTAAACTAGACATGTTGTTACAGCGCAAGGGCATAATATGCATAATATAGGACATTTTTTAGCGACTTCGAAAAAGGAGTAGGTTATCAAATCGGTTGTATTTTTTCAATGTTTGTTACCTCAGAACTCCGTCATTTATAAACCGATTTGAAAAATTGTTTTTTTTTATTTGAAAGTATATACTTTTAGATTGGTCCTATTATTATCAAAATCCTGTTCGAATGATGGGGTCCATGAGGTATTGAGGAAAATTCTCAAATATTATTATATAAGGTTGAAATTTTACATATTGGTTCAGTTCCGATGACAATGCATTTTTTAAGGTAAGCATGACCTGATTCTACATCTTGCGGTGTCAACTACAACGGGCGAGCCCGTCACCACAGGACGTTTTAACGATTAGTCGTTCTATCGCCCTGCAGTGAACGTAGAGACTTTGGACAGTACATTCTACGTCCAGCTACGTCACAACCCGTGAGAGTCCAACGCCTTACCGCGAGTAAGCCAGGAGTAAACCCGGCGGGCTCGAGAACTCGCGCCCTCACTTCCAATTGTGACCAGATTTCTCCGGTCTCTCGATTGGTTCCGAGTTCGAGGTCGCTTGCGCGGTCCTCTCCCTTATGAAGCGGTGAAACGGAGTGCACCGAATCTTCGCGGACCAAGGCGTCCTTTGCCCGCCTCTTACCCGGGATCGGATGGCCAATGGTCAATTCCAGAGCAGTCGCCATAAGGTACGCAACCACCCCCGCTCTAAAGGAAACAATACAGTTCCCAGACTCCCCCGACTGTTAGTCGGAAAGCACAACCGATTGGAGCAAACCCCGCACGGTGCGCAGACCGTCCAGGGGCGCCAGAGGTTTGATTCCCAGGGGAGACTGGTTGACCCAGTGTCCTACCCAGGCCTCGCACCCCATGCGAGGAGGCCGTCGGATGGGTGTTGACCCGTGAGTGTGACCGACCCTGTACACATGGGTCATCGTGGCCAACTCATCATGGGCCCGTTAGCCCCCTGATTCTACACCCAGGGTTGGCTCCCAATGAGGGGACTCCTCAACGGTCAATAGCACAGATATGA
This sequence comes from Micropterix aruncella, assembly GCA_944548615.1. Classification (NCBI taxonomy): domain Eukaryota; kingdom Metazoa; phylum Arthropoda; class Insecta; order Lepidoptera; family Micropterigidae; genus Micropterix; species Micropterix aruncella. The sequence continues at coordinate 31,709,486 of OX155966.1, read as the reverse complement.
AATTTTGTATACGCATTCAGTTATGATAGCCCGGTCTAAGTTTCATCATGACATGGTTGCTGCCCCCAGGGGAGCTGATCCCGACGAGGGGACTCCTCAGCGGTCAACAGCATAGACACGAAATGTTGTATACGCATTCAATTATGATATTCCGCTACAAGTATCACCATGACTATAAAAACCCACTAATTTAACAAATGATAACAATAATAACATTGAATAATTAGTTCCATCTATCGCATTTCCATAAAGGCTGATTACTTCATAGCAATTATACGGAGATATCGAATGTCAGCTGTAAGTATATCAGAACTTAAAAGTGCGTATTTATTAGGTATTGAAACCTATATACTAAATTAAAAATTTAAATCTTTATATAAATAATATTAACATAATAAATGCTTTTGCCAGCGGCTTCGCTTCGCGTCGATTTTCGACTCCAGTTGTTAATTTAAGTAGATTGGCGTTTGTTTTCGTTGACATACAGAGTGACATAGATATACAGAGTGAGGCAAAATTAAAAAAAAAAAATTTTTGCCAAAAATATTTATTTTAGACTTTGTGGCGTCGATTTAATCAATTGTGGAAAAAACTCACCTAAATGGCCGCCTTTTTCATTGATGGCAAAGTGGACGCTTTTTTCGGCATTTTCCATCTTTTTTCTAGTGTTTCGGTCGATATTTTACATATTTTAGGTCGAATACTGACTTTTAGTTGACGGAGGTTCTGTGGCTTGTTTTTATACACCTTTGATTTCAAATAACCCCACAAATAAAAGTCTGGCGCCGCTAGATAGGCCAGTCAAATCTTCATTTTTCGAGATAAGTCGGCCGGGGAACAATATCTTCAAATAATCGATGGTAACACGGCAGGTTTGTGGTGCAGTGCCACCTTGCTGGGACCAGTAGTGTTGCATGATATTTCTACGTATCTGTGACGTCACATATTACGCATCGTTGCAACATACCGCTCTTTATTAAATGTTTCATGGGGTGTTTACACTCTCGCGCGAGGCGCGAGGCGAGACGCGAAACCATATAAGTAAACAAACGGAACAGAGGCAAAGCTTCTAACGGCGTACAAAATGTTTACCTACTTTGCTAGAAGCTTTGCCTCTGTTCCGATTGTTTACTATATGGTTTCGCGTCTCGCCTCGCGCCTCGCGCGAGAGTGTAAACGCCCTATCAGTGGCATTTTCGTCGTTCTGGACTTAGGGTTTATTTAAACGTCAGATGAAGAAGATCTGACAACCTAGTGTAAAAGTTATGGTGTTGCACGATGGTCGCTTATTCGTGCCTCACGCTGTAGTTCAATCATTTTTAAGTAATGTATTTTCCTATCACACGTTTTTCTCTTATATTGACGAAACAGTTAAAGCAATTTGAAATCTAGCTGTTGATCGCAACTTCTTCTGGGTGGAATTTTAGAATGCTTTCTTTAACACTCAGGGACTTACTACCTGACTCACCGAGTGATCGACCATCTGAATGTAATATTGTAGAAAGCACATTTGATTTTGAAAAAAAAACTGTAAATTTTTTCAAACGTATCAGCAGGTTCGATTTTCTGCATGAATTTTTTTTCGGTGATATTCACATATTTAGGAATTTTCTATTGTTTCAGGATACCTTTTGTTATCAACCCACAGTCATTAAAAAAAACCTCGAAAATAGTCTCATTTTTTTAAATATCGCACATTTTTTTCACGAGCATGCCATCATTTTTGTAATATCGCGAATCGTTATCAATATTAAAGACACTATCGTATCTATCGATCCAGACACTACTTCTGAAACAATATGGCCGATCTGTTGACAGGGCCCGATTTAGGGTCCTGCTCACCCTAGGCTTAGATTTTCGTAGCGCCCCCTAGCCCCTAGCCAGCGCCGAAGAATATTATTTCGGAAACAAATATTTGTAATAAACTAATAAAAAAACACAAAGTCGAATTGAGAACCTCCTGCTATTTTTGAAATAGGTTAAAAAATGAGTTTAAGATGAAATGCAAACTCATTGTTCTTAATGCAAACTCATTAACTCATTGAAATGCAAACTCATTTAGTTTTATTTCAAATACAGTAGACACCATATCATACCTACAAGAAATATTAAGATAAGTACGTACAAACATTTTAACAAACATTGTGGGTACCTAATTGAAACCAAATTGAAAATTTTAATTTAATATTAACAAGACCAATCCAAGTTACAATATGAATATGTGTATACTCATGCCGTAAAAGTGTATACCTATATATATATAGTACATCACATAAAATTCCTTTTTCTTGATTTGGATGCAGCGAATTTTTCTATAATATCGAAAGTTAAATTCTGTAGGAAATCACTCTCAATGAATAAAAGTGCTAAAGCGTCAAATTTTTCTTGGCGTAAGCATTGATTTTATTACACTATAAAATCAATGGCGTAAGGTAGATAACGTAACATAATACGTAATAAGTTTTTTATTCTTTTTAAAGCCGAAAATGATCTTTCACCACTGCAATTCGTGATGGGCATGGAAAGGAAAATTTGCAGTACGATCTCTACGTTAGGGAATATTGACTTGACATTACAACTTTTAATCAATGCCAATAGTTTTTTCGGTTCAGATTTCTGTGTCCGTACTTTGTTATCATGTTTTATATTATGTTTCAAAAATTGTGCTAAATGCGCACACTCTTCAGGAAACACATCTTCCAAATCCGTGTTATAAATTTGCAGTAGTTGTTGTGATTTACTTGTTATCTGATCTTTTGTCATATTAATTAGGTTCCACATAAATCCAAACTGAGCATGTAATTTTCTGTAAATCGCTAGCCTGTTCTCCAAATTCTATCGCAATGAAATATTGCTTCACTATGAAGCCTTCCGTTAAACTGTGTATGACTCTCAATAATTTCATCGAGAGGAACTTTCGGTTTCTTTTGTCTTTTCATGTCTTTTTATACACATTCGAGCCACACATTTGTTTGGCCTCAGTTTCAAATCTATTAAATTCCTTTTCGTCACGAAGCATATTCAAGAATGATTCTAAGTAACTATACAAGCAAACAACATTAGATAAATCTGTATCTATTCCTTGTAGTTTTTTACTTACCTCTTGAAATTTCCCCAGTATAGTGTTCCAAAAACATATCATTAGAGTCGTTTCAAAGAGTTGACCTTAATCCACCATGGATTTAGTTTCTAACTTAACATCCTTCGTTGGCGTTCGTCACTGCTTATCTCGTTTAATACGGATATGACCTCATGGTCATATCCGTATTTTATATAAATGTCTAAAATAGAATAAGATTTTTATCTATTCCTTGTGTCATAAGTCTCAAATAATTTGTCAATGCAATGTTGGTTGAGTGAGGCTGCGAGAGCGCGCGTGCGGAACTATTACAATTTTGAGTATTTATTTTATTTCCCGCACATAAGTGATCTGACTTATAGGGCCCTATATGCGCCCTTAAAATCCTAGCGCCCTAGGCTAGAGCCTAATTAGCCTATTGGTAAATCGGGCCCTGTCTGTTGACGTTTAGTATGCAAACTTTGAATGCCTATATCTCGCTTACTTATTGAGGCCGACAAAAGATTATTGCAGATTCGGAATCTGCGTTGCAAATAAAGTCGGGTGACGTTTAAAAATCAACAATACAGGAGAGGTTCCTATACTGCAATTATACCAAAACGGTACACGTCATTATTTTTCATTTGTAATAAGTAGCTTAAATATAAATTTTAATGTATGTAGCTTCAGCGGTTTCGATTTTCCATATTAAAGAATTTCATCCTTCCTTTCGTCCGGGGGCTGAATTTATAAAAAAAGATTTCAGATTTAAGCGTAAAAATTTCAGCTTTCGACACCTCCTATCAAGCTTCTGATAAGAGTGTGATGGGCATAATCTGTGATTCCCTAAGAGGATTGGACAAAAACACGAAGATTGCTGTTTTTACGATTGCTCTTTATACGAAGCAAAGCGACCAAAACAAAAGAAATCAACCTACCCCCCGTTAAAATCTTTACAACAGCAAAACAGATGCTTGCGAAAATCAATCGATAGTGTGCGGATATTTACCGCAAATATACTTAACACTACTTTGCAATACGCTTACATGCAATTCGATAAAAATCTGTAAGATAACCCCACTAAATTCAAAACAAATTGAAATATATGAAAATTAAATTAATATTTCAGAAAAAAATAATTAATAATTAGGATTGACGGAATTTATTTCATATTTTTAACAAAATCCGTTACACGTGCGAGCATGTCAAACTGCTGGCTAGCCTGTCGCCACTGGCGCAATGGTGTAACGCGGCACGTTTCCACTGTGCTTCTGTCGGTGTGTGAGTAAAGCTTTGGTTTCCTAAGAAAGCGGTGCCGTTATATAGCGGCCGTAATGTAGCGTTGAGTGACGTCACCAAAACGTTGTTTATAAAAACCATTGGCGTTGGTTGGCTAGAGAGCGTCGAATGTCACCGTAACGTCATAACAGTGATTAACTGTTGTGGGACTTATTTTCGCGGGTAGCAGTGAGCATTCAGTTAAAAACTATGACTGGACACGTTTTTTTCGTCGTCCGACTCTTCATCTTCCAAATATACTATTAGTGCTATGTCTAAATCGTCCATTTTACACCGCTGCACGACACACCACTCGAGTGAGTACTGAGTGACGACGGTATAATACGGTCGCACCACTTCCTAAGAATCCACAGCTTTGCTTAACCGAGACAGCCGTCCTATCACGGCCGTCATATCAGGACCGCTAGATTAACACCGGGCGTGTCAGTCACCGGCGCGAATAGTTAACTTTGAGGTTTCGACTACAACGGGCGAACCCGTCACCCCAGAAAGTTTTAACGATAATGAGCGCACTGTCTCCCGTGAAACGGTGGAAACCGAATCTATCGCAAACCATGGCAAAGGACACCGTGGTCCGCGATAGATTCGGTTTAAACCGTTTCACCGCTTCGTAAGGGAGAGGGCCGCGCAAGCGACCTCGAACTCGTAGCCTGTCGAGAGACCGGAGTAATCTGGTCGCAATTGGACGTAAGGGCGTGAGTGTAAGCCCGCTGGGTAACATACCAGGTTATCTCGCGGGTAAGGCGTTGGCCTCTTACGGGCATGTGGCGGAGCTTGACAGTGGACTGTTTTGTCCAAGTCTTCTGCGTTCACTTCATGGGAGATGGAACGACCAATCGTTAATACTTCCTGAGGTGACGGGTTCGCCCGTTGTAGTTGACAGCTCTATTTGTCTCCTGTGGGCTGAGCGTAGAAGACTCGGGGACGATACAAACCTACCGTCCATCAAAGTCAACAACCCGCCAGAGTCCAACACTAGGAAGGTAACCCAGCGGGCCACCTCGCCCCCTGGCTACTAGTTTTGGCAGGACATCTCCATCTGGAATTAATCATCAAGATACCACCGACCTCCCGACCGGTTACGGTACAAATATTACAATATAGCCAGCATATTCGCCCTCTGAATACCAGTTGTGGAAGGATATCTCCGTCTGGAATTAAACATCAGGATATCTCCAACCTCCCGACTGGTTATGGGTCCGAAGTCGCTTACGCGCCCTCTACTTGCCGTATATTCAGCGGTGATTCTGTTTGAATCTATCGCGGACCATGGTATCTTTTGCCCGGCTTTGAACTCAGTATCAGGTAGCCGACTGGTCGTTTCAAGACTGGGTGATGACAGATTAATATCCAGCCCCGCTGCTTAGGAAACAGTTTATTATCAAGTCTCCTGACTCCTTCAGTAATTAGTCAGAGTTTGGCTCTCACAACTGGGCGGTTTGCGCACCGTGCAGCCGGGAGTCAAGCCCCCGGGGGAAACCGATCCGAGAGTACTTCCCAAGATAGTCCTTCACACAAGGAGGCTACTGAATATGAACTGAATCGTGAGTTGGACCGACCTGAGAACACATTGGATCTTATGGTTCCAGCTGCACAAAAACCGTTCGCAACCAACGAATACTGTAATCGGCTATTCGAGAATCTACCGGGGCATGCCAGTACTGGCACGGCGCGTGTCCACGAGACATGTTATTACAACTTGCTATTTGCGCTGGCTACTGGCTGATGGAAATCCGCCTTTATTTGTTCTATCAAGGTTGGTCGCCTTAATTTCGCCTCAGTTTTATCACTACACAAAGATCAATATTGGCCCCTCTCACACAAACGATCCTTCTCATTTCATAAAGTGCGCGGCACACATCGAACCCTTAAAAGTTATTTGATATACACACATCGAACCTATAAAGGGTATTTGATATTCAGGATGTTTAGTCATCGATATATAATTTCATTTAAGCTACTTTGATAGGGATACGCAATGTTATACGTATATTTATAAGTAATAATAATAATAATAATTAATCGCTTTATTACCTTAAACAATTTGCGAGCTTATTGCCTAGAAGCAATATCTTACAGCTAACCTTATCTTACAGCTGAATAAGTACATATGCTATCTTCAGCCTCTCAGCATTTTTGGAATGAATTATTACAATATTTATACATTTATGATTAATTTAAAATGAAAATGTATGTTTTCTCAGCCTAGATATTGGGGCGGGATAGTTGTAAAACAAATCTTTTTTCTGTGCATCTGGCAAAATATTTTTATGGGTTTTTCAGTTTTTACACGACGGCCCAAAAGAGGAGTGCTATGTTTTTAGGATTCATTTATGTATGTTTTCCGATTCTTTATCTCACCATACTTGAACCGATTTAGAAGTGTATGGTACTGTTAGAGTAAGAAAGCGCTCAAATGTCAAATAAAAATAAATAAATGTCCAAATGTGAATGAATGAATGAATGAAAATCTCTTTATTGCACAATAAAAATAAGTTACAATGTACCTTATACAAACGCTCTGTAGGCGCTCAAGCTTATCCAGTCTGTTTTCGGTGAGATACAAATATGCGACATCGGCATAGTCTAGTAACGGTAATAAATATCAATAAATGTCAATAAATTTGGATAAATATATCACGTTTAGTATCAAATGAAATGTTTGATGGAGTACATTTCGGAAATAACGGATATACTGACGTATGTTTTTGGGAAAATTCAATGACAGTATGAGGGACCACCCCTCACTAGACTCCAAATTGTACGGTAAGACGTGGTGGTGTCAAATTGCGGGTTATCTCCGTATTAAAAGTCGATTTTGAGTATATCAGAAGGTGTTTATTGAAAGTTAGATATTGCCAGTTTGTAAAGCTTCTCGAATTGGTTATATTGACGCGACGGTGTTGGTGCGCGACGTAAGTTACGAGGGTGTATGGATGAGGATTATACTTGTGCTCCTAGTACCTTATACTGGGCACGGCTCAAGTCTGTGGGATTGCAGACTGATGCTTCTCGCCTCGATAAGGAAAGGAAGGAAAAGGTAACCAAAAAGCCGGGACACCGAAATGTCGTCGCTATCTTGGGGACGTGATCACTCGAGGAATGATACTTTGGTTGCTTTTTCGCCGGTTTATATAGGCCGGGAAATGATGCAATCCAAAATATTCCGAGTAAAAGTATTGTTTCATCGTGCTGATTCATCGCTTCACGAGCTGAATAATAGCTGAATTGTGTCAGTGTGTTTCACTGGAAATCAATGCATTTGTTGATTGCATTTTACGGTACTTAAGGGCCGTTACAACAGCTTACTATACAATGAATGAATAGGTTATGCATTATCCTCTGAAAGAAAACATTATTATAAGGACAGAAAGCCAAAGGAATAATGCTGAAAAACAGAAAACCATACAAATAAATTGCTAGATGCCTATAAACTGATTTTAATTACATGGTGTCGCTTTGAACGCTTCAACTCGCCTTCAGTACAATTCTGCATTTCTGTTAAAGACCTTCCCAAGTCAGACCAGGTCTATATTATCTTTTTGCAACATATCGCCACAATAATTTAAAAAATAAAAAAGTTAATATATTAAAAGGAATAAAAAATACGACTGCCGTTTAGGGCAGGTTATAGGGCATTAGAGTTTTTTATAAAATATTTGTGGTTTATGTACTTATCCATATAGGTACCTACATATAATATATATTTTCGGAATACACTCAATTGAGCCTTTCATATGACATTAAACACGATATTTTTATGTTAAGATATTGACATTTGGAGATTTGAACATTTAGACAACTATTTACTTGCTATTTGAATATATACCCTATGACACTCGGCATGATATAACTATTCTAACAATACCACGTACTTCTAAATTAGTTCGAGCAATTAGGAGTTATGGCGGAATAAAGAAACAGAAAGCATACATAGACGATCCCTGAACGCATAACACTCCTTTTTTAGTGGGGAGTCGTGTAAATAGTCAAGACCGGTTATATTTTGATACAGAAATGTATACATGCAGCTCAAGACATGTCACCACGCCCGCACACAAACAAGACACTCTCACTACTGCACTTCGCGATGAGCGCCTCCTCTGAAGTACTCCGGCGCCATGAAAGAAGAAGTTCCTGTCTACAAGAAGGTTCAGTGCAAATTGGGCCGCACGGCCCGTCTGTGTCTTTTTAGGTCAGCTCTACTCACGGTTCAGCCTACTCGAAGTGGGACTCAATCTGGAAGGACAGCTGTGAACTGTGCCAGCTAATCCGGTTTGCGCAATCCGGCGAATAACCGAGGGAGTCTGGAAACGTACGCTTCATAAGAAGCGGGATTAGATGTTGATCTGGCGTCATCTATCCTAAGAAACGATCCGTTGGCCACCCGATCCCGTGTGAGCTTGACCGGCAAAGAGCGCCTCGGGTTGCGATTAACACGAATTTGAATTGCCGCTTACGTCAGGTAGGCATTCAACGCATTGTAACAAAATCCATTTTCTCCCACTATCCAAAAGAAGTAACATAGTGGACCTGTCTTATTTTCTAACATTGCAAATGGAAAGGTTGACTGTCACGAGTTGCTTGGATGTTTGGGCTTACGTACCCCTGCTGCGAGTCTCAGTCATCCCAACCTGCTTACGTGCCCACTGCAAAAATGAATTATAAGAATAATTCGTATGTCCTACGAGCGAGTAGATGTATTGGCGCGAGAAGTTGATATTGACCTATTCAACACCTCTTCTCGAAAATTGAAACTTATACTAAACAATATGTTATTCTTAGCAATATTAGCATCTGTTTCTTCTTAGCATATGTTTCTTCTTAGCAATATTAGCATCTATCTAGTTATATTTGTTTGTGTATTAACTTCTTGTATCTTTTTATTATATGTGAAAACTTTTAATTGGCCTTCAGCACTTATTTCTCAGTGTGTACCTATATATGTTTAACTAGCTGTAAGTTTTCCTAAGAAATGAAAATAAAATAAAATAAATAAAATAGAGGCTGCGCATACGATCTTGAATCTTTGACCTGTCTGGAGGACGGATAAAATCGTCCAAATTCGGTAGTAAGGGCGCTAGGTTGACCCTCTGTTTGCCACACCCCAGTGTCAAATTCAAAATTCAATTTTTTTTAAATCACACAGGCAAAGCCCGGTAATCAGCTAGTAATATATAATTGCCAAGACAACAGAACACCAATTCGTATTACTTAAAAAAGTATCTATTTTGAACCAAAATTTCAGGCGATATGACAAGGAAGAGTGTGAGGAATATATGAGGCGTCAAAGGACGCGGATTCGCCGCCGTTAAAAATCGCCGCACCGGCATTAATCACTCCACCGCCGTATAAGTGGGCGAAGTGAGGTGTGTCAGGATGTGCGAGAAGTGGAGGCCGACGCATTAGACTCGGGTTTACGAGGCAATTCGTCCCGCGGGGAAATAAAGCGTTGTAAATCCCTCCTAGAGAGCGTTAGCTCTTATGATGGCTCCTTAATGGAAATGCCCGTCGCGACGCCAGGAGGACGTTAACTCGATTTTGTGCCTACCGCCAAATTGACAGAGACACATAGTGCTAATAAGAGCAGGTAATATCAGTGATATGAAGTTACCGTCCTACAAAAGAAAATATTTGTATAACAATAATAAACAATAATATTAAGAGCCCCAAGTATATGATATATGATTATGATAGAGATATACAGATGAGTTTTATATAAGTATTAGTGACATCCTTGAAGTGCGTGAATCAGTACGAGCAAATAAGCAATAATTTATTTTAAAAAATGGAAAAAAACAAAAAAAAAATTTTTTTTGTTAAATTTAAAAATCATAACTGGTCCATGTAGCAATATGTAAAATATCGAGAATAAACAACATTTGCCTTATTATACATACCGCTAGATGGTGCAACTATACCGCTTCTGACTCGTTTTCATTTGATTGCCCCTTATATATTTGACTCTATCTCTCTCATTCTCTCTATCTATAATAATTAAGACTTTTTACCGAATAATCTGTGAAAATTTCAGGATAGAGATAACACAGCGTTAAATGGAGAAAACGGCTGTTACTTAAAGTCCCGCAAGCAGCGCGGCAGAACGATTGAAGTACGAAGGAGAATCGCGAAAGTCCCGTGTAATTGGCAGATTTCAAGGAATTTAATTTACGTTACAAGGAGAAGCCCCCTCGAATACGACGAGCCGGCTAAGGGAAACATTATTATGTAGATAAATGTGTCCCACTTAAAACCCGGATTCCCAGTAAAGGGAATCTCGAAATCTGTTTGTATGGTAATTGCTCGTAGACGAGGAGCCGCGTGTGTACTTACTAGTCCTTGGTCGGAAAACGAGCAATCGATTGCTGGCGACAGTTTACACGAAAAACAACGCAACAGGTTGCGCGTAGAATAAAATACCCTCTTGACTACCTCTGGAATTGTGTTAAAAATTCGCACAGCTATTATAATGAAGATCCTCTGCCCAATGGCTATTCTTGTACGTGGTACATCAAGGTTAAACGGCTTTTCTGGTGTTACAATTTTGTTGTGCATAACTGATGCTTTAATATATAATTGCCCAGCATCTATAAACATCAGCCTCCTCAAATAACCCCTCCGTGGGAAATGTGAATTTTATCATCAGCTATGCATCAGCCATTATTTTCAGTATGCATTTTTGTGTAATATTATAAAGTAAGTAAGTGAGAATTTATTTTCAAAAACCCGATCTGGGTATAGAAATTACATATCCAATTATCTATACTAATATTATAAAGAGGTAAAGTTTGTGACGTTGTAGGAAGTAATCTCTGGATCTACTCAACCGATTTTGAAAATTCTTTAACCAATAGAAAGCCACGTTATTTGTCAGTGTCATAGGCTATATATTAATCCGAAAATGAAAATACTTTTTCGTGGTAGTCGGATATGCAAAGTCAGAGAATAAGCGGTCGAACGAAAACGATTCTAACTAACGCTGCCTTAACGATATATGATTAAGTTCTAGAGAAAAGTTGTAGAGCTTGATAATGCCTACAACAAAGTCAGCGAGAGCATATGTCTAACTTTTATATTTAAGTCACAAAAAGTAGTATTTTATATTTAAAAAATAATTGAAATCGTTAGGTCATGTTTATTGGTTCAAAAATTATGATTTCTTATCAAAATAAGTAAATTTATCGTCCCAAGTGTTTAAAACAAAAGACTTTTCCCTTTTACTGCATATAATTTCCCTTTTACTCCGAGATAATGACATTAAAAAACAACATGAATTAAATTATCAAAATATAAAAATCAGAAAAAATGCAAATAAAAAATGAATCAAAAAATATTAACAAAACAAGTGTAAATATGTTCAAATTTTACTAATCAAATTAAGTATAAATAATCAAACTCAACGTAATGAAATATAGTCAGAAAACGAAACGTAAAGAAATAATAGTCAGAAAATAAATTTAAGAATTAAGAATATAAATATACAAATCACAAATGAGACTAATTTCAATAGATTTTAAGCTATTGTAAAAAAATATAATCTAATAAATATATTGAAATTCTTTAAGGTCATATAAGCGTTTCTCAATTAAATATTTCTTCGTTTATTTCCTGAATTTGTCATAATTTTGAATAGGACAGTATAGGATCTAATAGTGATTTTTGGCAAATACCCTAATATATAATTCCATAGGTAATTATGGATAATAGTTACAGTCAGTATGAAATATTTATTTAATATGCAGGATAGCCTGAGTTAGTTATTTTTTATCATTATCTTTATCAAAAACACATACCAAATCCATTAATTTCTCCAAACTAACAACGTAAAAGGATGCATCAGTGAGCTAAAGTGAAACCTGCCACCTTCTGCGAGATAATCCACTAGGATGACACCTTTTCGATCCCAAAATAAACAGACTCAATCACCTTTTTCGCCATCTCACGTGATTGCTTTTGCTTTCTTTGGGCCGAACAATCCGTTCCTGACTCTGTTCATAAATATTTTCGTGGGAAAATTGCATGAGGACAGAATAGACGAAGGCGGAATACTTTATGGATAGCAGAATGCGTTACATAGGTCACACTGATTGTTTCCGGAACTAATCACTTAAATTAACAGATTTTTTTTTATATCTAACAAAATGGAACTCTTTGGCTGAAAAATGAAATTTGTTTTATCGAGGTGTCATTTGTTTTTTTACTGTGGCGCTATTTTAAACATTACGTGTTTGCATTACGATCGATTTGCATTAAGTGTAATTTGACATCTCAGCAGAGCCTCGCTTGACTTCCAACTGCTTTTAGCGATAAATCACCTAACAAGACGATAGTGTATAGCCGGTCTTCAGAATTCAAAAGCTGTTGTGTAATCTCAGTGACGAATTTCGTGAAGATCACCTTCCACCGCTGTCATCAACAAAAACGTCGATGCTGTGCCCTGTATGATCGAAATATTTTGAGTTATCACCAACAACGTGCGAATCCGTCACCCCAGAATGGTTTAACAATATAATCGTTCTTTTAGCCATGAAATGATCGAAACAGTCAACCATGAGATTCAGGCATACTTATACATAGGTATGACTCATCCATTACACAATTAATCATACATAAACATTTGGCTCTGAGAAAGCTATGCTTGCAGTAGATCCGACATAATCTGACCGAAGCTCAAAATACGAGACGCGTCACTTGATGCAATGCCCTGCTTACTAGATTCAAAAGAGGGGCGTAAAATTTGGTGTGGAACATAGAAAATGGTGATTAAACTTGGATTTATAGCTACGACTTCGATATAAAGCAGCAATCGACTGTGGGTCTTTTAATCGACTATTTGGGTCTTTCAATCGACTATTTGGATCTTTTAATCGTCTATTTGGGTCTTTTAATCAACTATTTGGGTCTTTTAAGGTTAGCCGTACCCAACCAAAGTGGCGCTCGTGCAAAGTGCTATGAAGCGGAGGATGGCTCCTTATTTTAGGAAATCTAGACACGTTGTTATTGTTGTTTTGGAGAATCATTATACCCTGAATGCTGATTGGTACACTGCCATTTACTCGCCAGTTAATGATGAACTCCGTAAGAAACCGCAAGTGCTCGAATCGAAGAAATCGAAGAAATTAGAAATACGATAAACAGCCTTCGGGTTTGATTGGTATTTCTTTGTCCGTTAGGTACGCAGGCTGTGGTAATGGTTACTACACTATAACAATGCTTTCTAGCCAGTATAATATTTTCTATAAAAGTTCATATGTATATTAACATTATAAATACATTGTGATGTGATTATATATATTTATATTTACTATACTTTTACATTTTATTATTACCTTATCGTATTATTTATATTAATGTATTATTGGCGCACGTGTATGTATGTATATATATAAGTATGTATATTATATAACATGATATATCCTAAATTCATCTACATAACTCTTAATGTGGCTTCGCTATCCCTTTCCCCTTATACACTCGCATTCTTTTCATAACTCGTTGCGCTGTAACAAAAGACTTAGTTTAATTGTGAAAACTTTTAATTGGTATTAGATTCGTATAATATGTGTTAGCATTAAGTATAAAACGCTGCAAGTTTTCCGAACAATAAAAAAGTAAAAAATAATCATCTTGCAGCATGAGAATGCTTGCTCTCACGCGGCCAGACAAACGAATTTTCGAAGGGCAAAAACTTTAAACTCATGAGCCACCCTCCATACAGTCCCGATTTAGCACCTTGTGACTTCTTCTTGTTCCCAAAAATTAAGAACCAACCACGCGGTCGACGATTTTCATTGCAAGAAGAGGCTGTCGAAGAATATGAAAAACATTTTTTAAAGGTCACCACGAAGAAATGGAATAAATGTTTTGAAAATTGGTTTATACATATTAAAAAGTGTGTTAACGCCCACGGAAAATATTTTGGGAAAGGATCATTTGAATTTTGGCCATCCATTGTAGTTTTGTTTATTCATTCCGAAAAATTTCAGTCTGGCCCTCCCACAAGTCAAAATAAACAAGTTTGGTTTTATTCAATAGATTGAATAATAATATTATAAATACGCCAAAAACTTTCAAGCACCCGAAGTAGCAAACTTGAAGTTTTTAGCATATGACGTTTCGGTGACGTTGCAACCGCCATTGTACATAATAGACGCACTTATCAGTTGTCGTTCACAGTTTTTCTTTGGATATGCGGCATAACGTTACTGTTAATGCACAGATTATAGCAGTAGAAGGAGCGACGCGTACGAATTTTGGAATTCTACCGTAGGTACACACAACCCTCAATGTATCTCGTTTCGAGTCTTTGCTCTTAGCATTGATTTAAAATCAATGCTCTCGGCTATGAGCAACGATAGCATTTTAAGAAGAGGTTTCGCTTCTTAGAAAATCGGCGTTTTCTAATGCTGAACATTTCAACAGTCTCAATGTATTCTTTACGTCGAGTCGCTATGGGTCGCTTTGTTCGTTCGGCGTAGGCTAACCGTAGCTATACTCGATCACATAAGCGGCCGGGGTTTTGCAGTGATATTACATAATTTACAAGCCTCGGAGGCGAACCTTTTCAGTTTCAAATTCCCATTGTGTTATCCAAAGGACAATTCCATTTTCCCCGTATGATCCGGGAAGTCATAGAAATAACAATAATTCAAAACTTCAAAACAGACAAAGGTACCAAACTCTCTTCTGCGTGGATCCATATGAGTGGTGTACGACGAAATTTCAAAATTTGCTCAATCTCCCCCCTTCCCCCCCCCCCCCCCCCCCCCTCCCCCTTCCCTTAACCCGGCCGCTATTTTCAGTCTCCCTCAATATTCAATTTTAAACCGACGGATTAACTCTTCAACATTTGATTACACTCAACTAAGCAAACAGCAACGAGTCTACTTCAAACTTCAGCGCCGATGTTTGCCTTATGAATAATCTATTTTTCGTAAAACAGATTACAGTAACGCTAGACTATTATTAGGTAAAAAGATCCTCTGCGAGTCGAGAAAATAACTGGCTGTATTCTTTCTTGCGTGTTTCGCTTGCAAAAGCGTTTCTGCCGAGGAGCAATAAGCGGTTTGCTGCTTGAGTTTTGTAACAAAAACAATGGTGGCTTTCAGATATCTTCTCCAGAGCTGATTATTTTACTTGCGTATTTTTTATTGAAGTCAAATAATTAGCTCTGCATAATTCAGTTCATGTTATAGCTCTAATGACGAGATACTTTCAGCTCTATTTATAACATATCGCTTTAGATCCCAGTCAAATACGAACAATTGTCGACGTGTGGCGAAAATAATTGGTAATAGTCGGAAATTTGAGAAAGATTCAAAGTTGCCCTTGATAGCACATTTCATAGCTCACGGAAGACACATACTAACTTTCTAGCCCAATCGTAAGGGATTCTATTTGTGGTTCAAAACTAACATAAGAATCAAATAATATGCCTAAATATATAACAGGATTCAACTTTTGGATGGTATGACATTTGAATTTGGAATCTGTTTTGCATATATAAGTGTACATTTTGGGGTTTGATCATTAGGAAAGTTAGGAGGATGAATTCCGATATATATATATATATCGGAATTCATCCACCTAACTATAGCGGTGATCTAGCATTTTTTGGTAATATTCAGGCTCTTTGAGCTTTCCTACATAAATAAATAAACTAAAATAAATAAACTGAAATGAAGTGTTCACTTTTCAAAAACTTCAAATTCGGGAAAGCAAACTCGTTGCCCTCTTTCACTCCGGGAGTTTTCACGGCTACAAGCACAAAAGGATTCTGTAGCAACCCAGTCGGATTTCTAGTCACGCGCGGGGACGACGCGTCTCTCTTTATTACCTAGCGCCTCGTAAACCTTACGAAATATTATCTCCTTATATTCCACAAAAATGTCTAATTAAATAGAACAAAATGGAACGGTTCGTGATATGCCTCGTGATGTTCCTCTTGAAGCTCGACACCCTGTGTCGGTGCGAAAGCGAGGACTCTTTCGTCGATACCTTTGAGGATACTTCGGAGACGAACTTCACCAGCTTCGGAATCGGCAGACCGAAACGCGACGAGGGCGACGGAATAACTTATTACAATGTCGGAGTTCTCATGGCGTCCATGGACTCTCCGTTTGATCTGGAGCGCTGCGGACCAGCAGTCGACCTGGCGATTGAAGAGATCAACGAGAAGTTCCTGGCGCCGCATATGATCAAGCTGAGGATCGTGCAAGCCAGGTATGTCGATTTTACTTTTTAATTTATTGTTCATAGAAGAAGAAGAAGAAGAATTTATTTTCCAAAACCCGATCTGGGTATAGAAATTATATATCTAATAGTATTTGTACAAATAAAATTACATTTCCAATTACAAATAAAATTATAAAAAAGTCTATAAAAAACTAACCTTTGGAAAAAACATAGAAATTCAGAAATTCAATAACAAAGATATAAAAACTAGAAAAATAAAAAAACAGAAATAATGAGAAATCAGCGAGAATCATAGAAAATCATAGAGAATCAGCAATTGAATAACAAAAATATATAAAAACTAGAACAATAGAAAGCATCCAACATAAGAAAACTTACAAATGGTAGTAGAGAGATTTTCAATTTAATGTCAAAGTATTTCTGTTCCTATTTATTTCTCAATGTAAAATTAAGAAAAAAGAGGAAAATTTTATAGGAGTATTATCAATTAGTATTTGCTCAAGGCACTTATATACAATACAATACAATACAACACATTCAACTACTTAAGTAGATAGGCATTCCTACACTTGGATGCGTTACAAAATTAAATGCTAAAAATGTCATTATTAAAAACATACCTATCGTGATAGTTGTCATGGCTGTAATATTATATTCAATATTACCTACATACAAATAATCAAAATATATTTATGTGATTTAAGAGTCAGGGAGAATAATATATTAAAATAGAAATGCAAATTCTATGTAGAATAATCAAAAAATATATATTTTATTGTCAATCCAGCAATATGACTTCGTATTTTTTTTAAATGAATAGATGTATAATAAATTATATGAAAATTAAAATGTCAGCTATCATAATACCATTATGTTTAAAACTTTACGCATTTCATTAATCATCAACATGGAAAATAAACTAAGAATTTTCAAACTCCCTTATACCATAAATTGGGTTTCTTACCAAATTACGCATAATTATCTTTTTAAATTGGTCCTCTCCAAGGCTTTTTATTTGCTCTGGAATCTTATTATAGAAGGATAAATTTTGGTGAATAAAACTGTATCGCACTTTGCTAAGTCGCTGTCGGTTTATGTGGAGATTGGATTAATTCCTCGTATCGTGATGATGAAAATCACTATTCACCGGAGCTTCTGTTAGGTGTCTACGAGCGTACATAATATTTTGGTAGATGTAAGAAGCAAATAGTCATTATTCCTGATTTTACAAATAGCGGCTTACAAGAACTTCTTGGTTCTATATAAACTGCGTACCGCTCTTTTCTGGAGGAGAAAAATTCTTTTTGAGTTTGGTGCCATTCCCCAAAACAGTAGGCCATACGTTATTAGGGAGTGGAAATATGCAAAATAGACGGATTTAGCTGCTTCAAAACCGCATAAACTTCTTATCTTTCTAATGGCGAATATGGCACTGCACATTTTTTTACTGAGATCATTTAAGTGACCAGACCATTGCAATTTTTGATGAATTTCTAGTCCGAGAAATTTCGTGGAGGAGACATTTTCTAGTTGGTCAGACCCAAAGTATACGTCTATTTCATTATAATCAGACGGCCGCAAAGAGAAGCATATTGATTTTGATTTATTTACGTTAAGTGACAATTTATTAACTTGGAACCATATACTAAGCCTGTCTATTGTTTCTTTTATTCTTTGGGCCAAAGTATCTTTATTTTTTTGGGCCAAAGTGGAATGGGGACAGAGCGAGCATAGTACAGGGGCACGGACAAACCGTTAGGCACGCGAACGTCAGTCAAGCATTATCGCGAAGACGGAGCTGGAGCGAGACGATGATCTATTAAAGAGACAGACAGCAAGTCAGCAGCAGAAGGTGAAGATCAACGGCAGCATCAGCAGGTTCGTCCTCGAAGCGCATTAGAACGTCCTGGGAACTCATCTCTCATTGCTTCCATGGCTCCACGGCACACAAGAAGAGAGCCATAAAAAAAGACGATTTTACGGCGACGTCAATCGTGGGTCCGCGCCGCGTTCGGTCTGTCGGTTTACTTAAGGCGAGCTCGCAATATAGTTTACTTATAAAGCGGCGGCTTAAGAGAGAGTGGGAAAGAGACGAATATAACGACAAATTCGATGATTTTGTTCCGCGATTCGAGAAAGAGCACGGTGCCGAGCGAAGCTAAATGTGAGCAGGAAAGATGCTGTAGTTTCGAATATGATCAGTATCGACTACACGGACCGATTCTCACGCCTACTTACGCTTATAACTTTCCCGGTCCACCAACCAACAGATGGGGAAAGTATTACGAGCGCGCAATTTTTTTTTCAATATGAAGACCCTCTGTGTGTGATTCTCTGTCTTGTGTGTATTGCTCCACGATAGCGACCAAAGGCTTGATCCGATGGAGCTGAAATTTGTTGTATGCAAGCATCATTTGATAATGGAAAGAGTTGAAAAGATTGTAGTTAAAATCGGCCCAACGCATTATTTTAATTCGAATGTCGAAGTATTCGACTTATTAACTTGAAATATGGTACTCAGATGACTTGGTTCGCAATCACATTAAACTTTCGCCAGTCGGTATATTTGCATAAGCGATCGAATCGAACGTGTTTAATGCGTTGTATTCTCACTATCAGCGCTCGTCGCCGACTATCCCTTTCAATCAGGTCAACCTCCTTCCCAAAGGGACATCATTCTTAAAAGCCTTCCTAAGTCCTTGGCTACTTGCCGGGAAAGTTTTGTTTTGATATAACTTTTCATTCGAATCAACGAAGAAAACCTGCCGCGAAATCAATACTCGTCATCCTTCCCCTCTTCCCATTATTTTTGTTTTGACACTTGTGTTATTATTGAACAAAGGCAAAAGTGTGTAAAAGTATAAGGTTTATTATTGTGAAATTTCACAATGGGCGGGATTATGAAAAAGCGAATGGAGGTGGACAGCCCCTTTTATCCCAAAGGAACCGTCTGAGTTGCCAGATACATAGATTCATATCGAATTACAAAGTGAAATTCAAGATTGATGCGTCACTTTCGATACACTTCGAGCAGACGAGCTTGGCGTTAAGAAAAAATACGGCGATTTCGTCGCCTCGTGGAAATCTGAGGAGGTGGCTTATGAAAATACATTATGCCCTACCTACAAAGTTGCTGTTCTACAATAGTAGATTGTATCACAAGGGAGCAAAATAATATTTTTACGGCGAGGGCGCTTTTTTGAATCCAGAGCGAAGTGAGGGATTCTTTAGTAAAGTTTAGTAAAATCCTGAACGTAGCGAGGGATTCAAAAAAGCGCCCGAGCCAAAAATATTTTGCGCCCGGGTGATACACTCTACTTTTCATCACCCTCTATGAGAAAATAAAAGGCGCCTCATATTTTATTGTAATATTATTATTTAATGAAACATAGAGTATCAACTAAATTTAAATTAAATACTATCTAATAATAAAACAACTAAACACTTATATATACATTTGAGACATTTTCGCAATTATGAATATTTATTGTTACAGTTTTATTAGGAATTGAGATTGTTGTAGATTTCATATTCTGCGTGTTTGAAATAATGTCCGAATCTGGCTCATTTTGAGGAAAATGTGACGGTGAATCTCGTTGTTTGGATGTAGATAGACGCGGCGATAGTGGCATTTGTTCGCGCGTTTTTAATTTCATTTGCTTTTTTTTATTCAGCTGGCGCGGCCAGTCTTTATTCAAACAATATTTGCGTTCGATTTCTTCGGCGCACGAAGATGTTCCAAATTCAAAAAGTGCGCCGCAAAGATAAATTGCGGCGCACTTATTCAAAAAGTGAGTCACAAAGATAATTGCGGCGCACTTATAAAGTTTCTTATAGAAAACACCACTTTTAGGCGCACTTAAAGGCGAACCAAGTCGTCCTTTTTGAATAGATGTGATGAAAAGGAAATTTTAAAGCCAGCATTTTCTATGCACAATGTATATTTAATTAATTGAAATATACACCTCTTTTAATTAAGCAGGATTTACATTTTAATGAGAGTTGGTTAATTACCATGCTGTAGGTACTTAATGCAAAGATAATGTTTATCCAAGGACTTGTACTAACACTGAAAATATTCAAAAATCGGTAGTGTTACCCCAAGACTAATTTGCCAAGCAGACAACCCGCCACTAGCAATCTACGGCCTTGAAACAGTGCCTCTAACACAGAGCAGTGCCAACCGCCTCAGAATAAGCCAAAGGGCAATGGAGAGAGCAATGCTAAACATCAGTCTCCGCGACAGAGTGGGCAATGAAGAGATTCGAAGTCGCACGACGGTGATAGACGTCATGAAACGTTTCGCCAGACTGAAGTGGGGCTGGGCAGGTCACGTCGCAAGGCAGAATGACGCGAGGTGGCTAAAGAAGCTTGTCCAGTGTAGACCGAGAACCACAAAGCGAGGCGTAGGGAGACCACAACTACGATGGCTGGGCGACATCAAAAAAGCAGCAGGGACCAACTGGCTGAGGGCAGCAGCTGACAGACAGACATGGAAGAAGAAGGAAGAGGCCTACGTCCAGGTGTGGACCAAACCAGGCTGAGGATGATGAAGAAGAAGAAGGCGTCGGTCTCTAGCGGGTTCGTGGTTTTTGCTGGAGGGTAGATTTGTATTGTCATCAAAGTCTTCTACGCCCACCTCACGGTAGATAGAAAGATCATTATCGTTAAAGCTTCCTGCGGCGACGGGTTCGCCCGTTGTAGTCGACAACCACAAATGTTGCATTTATTGTGTTGTGTTTGCGGGGTAGCTCCTTATTTCGGTAACATTGCACTACGTTGCCGTTGCGTATCTTAGCACTCTAATGATGTATCCAATGCTGCCATGCCGTATTGAAACCTATTATATACCCGCCTGGTTATGTCATCATTCGTCTTCATCCCTTCTTGGTTCGTTTCCTGTAGAGTAAGCTTTGTCTGAGACCATCCCTCGGGCGACTGATTGGAAAATGATGAGATTCTGTTTTGGCTACAGTCATGCGTTCGTGGAGATGGTGCTTTATGGTTACGGGGTGGTCTTCTGGTCCTCTCCCGGTTAGGTTTGTTGGAGACTTCGTCCAACATACCCACAACAAAAGAAGTAATTTCTATAGAATCGAAACTGCAAATACGCTCAAATATATACGAGCTAACTGCAATTGAATTCCAACTAAATTCGGCATTTATAGCACACTCAGCCTATGACTAATGTCATTTCTTCTAATCAATACGAATTGATACAGTTATTCTCCCCCACCCAGTGATTATTGCATCCTACATATCATATAAAAAGCAGTACATTCGCTCGATACACCATCATCCTCTGGCGATCCTCAGCCACGCAAAGTTCACGCGACCACACATCATCAACATCCTCTAGGCGGTCGTTACCCGCTCATCTACAAGTACGCGCTCTCTACAATTATCTTCTGGCGACAGTCAGCCACGCATAGTACACGCGATCATCATTAGCTTCAAATCTATCTTGGCGCTTCACACTTCGGATACACAACCGCGACATCACCTCGAGCTCACACTACCTACTGTCATGAGACCCGAATAATTTTAATATATCAGTTAATTTTATAGATTACAATATTATTATTTTACCAATATACTTCCGGACGATATGGAGAGATTTGTTTATATAGTGGGCGCCAGTCCGGAGGAAGAAGAAGATTTATTTCGGATCTATGAACAAGTGCCAGAGTCCTTCCACCGTTTAGAATTCTTCTGGGGCAGGGGTATGTAGGCTGCGTCGGGATTTGCGTCGGTTCGCTCAGTCCATCTCAGGCACGGGGTATTTAGAATCCCTTAGTGACCCAGTCTACGGTAAGATGAGCATCCGTATGGGATGAACGGCCTTTTATGGATATTGAATTGCTAAATTACTTGAACCATTTTCCTTACTAAATAATATATTATTATTCTCGTTCGAACGCCCTCTAGCGGTGGCGCGGCGAGTTACTTAGCAAAGATTGACATCATTTTGCTCAACCTGCATTGTGCTACTAATGCCCGCGTTTCGCCGCTAGATGGCGCGGACGCGACGGCGGATTCGGTTAATTTAAATTAAGTCTTGCTGGAATATGCGCAAAATTAACTTGTAACATAAATAAGTGTGCTTTATTTTCCTTGGTAAAGAATTCTGAATTTAATGAATTTTCCCAAATAATAATGGAAACTGATTTTAATATTTTATAAATGTATCTCAACCAATCCTTTCCTTTTATGGTTTTTTTGTTCTATTTTATTTATATAACAAAAATGAAAATGAAATATATGATATATGATGATATTAAAATGAAATTATTCTGATATTGAGATGATTATGAGTAAAATAAAAGATACTTTTCCGACCCAAATTTACTATTTATTTTTCTATAACCTGTTGCGAAGACATTTCCCGAAACTATATGTGTGATATTGAATATTTATATTATTTATGAAACTTAATTTTAATCCGTCGATCGTCGAAGGCCTTGCGAGATTTTACGAGCGTACGTTACAATTATTACATTTTACCCGTGTTTCGATGAGCATTATTCGTAACTGGTTTTTCCTATTCTTGCCCTAGAATGATTTGGCAATTTTAGTGTCGGGTACGCTGCACTTTCAACCATCGTAAACGACGGTAGTCTTTTGCTCTATCATTTTCCCTGATATTTAAATTTGGAAATATTACGTATTCCCTGACGATGACTTGCATTTATATTTATCTATAATTTGGTATTTTACTTCATAAGCTATTTTATTAATTTATCTGATTTTTTAATTGCCTCGGGAAGAACTCAATGCCACTCTGACTCCGTCACGTTTTAATCCCAAGATTGTCTAACGTGGATTTTAATTATATTTATATATTTTTTACAGCCTACATTTTAAGTAGAGATCGCCGAAATGATTTTAGGTTTATTGGCGGTGTCTATCGTTGATCCTATATTCGAAACTACGGATTCCTATATTCAGAAAAACGGGTTAGCACGTATATGTCGTGCAAGACGGGTCTGAAGGACTAAAAGTATTGCACGATTGTGGTATTGCAAGTTAGAATAAAAGAAATCGAATTTTACTTTAAAAAAACCGAAAATGAGAATATAATCTACTTGCCCCAAATAGGATGTGGAGATCACGCTGGAATGCTTTGCCTGCGCCGCACTTGATTCTAGTTATAATTTCTAAAGATGACTTTGACTTTTATATTTTATTCGTAGATGTAGGTAGGCCACTTCGAAGTCGTGAAATGAGCTCCGGCGGCCGGTAATCGCCGCGAGGCAAAAACCGACCGCCGCGCTGAAACGACGACCTTCCCAGGCGAGTGCTTCGGGCCAAAAAAAAAAACTCTCACTAGCGATTCTCTACACCCGTGTTCCATCTAATCGCTAGTGATGCCTATTGTGCGATAAGATTCGCTTGTATCCTATATTATTGTTATTTTATTTTTGTTAACTAATTTTGGCAATAATTGTTTATTATATTGTTTGTTAAACCCGTAATGGTTTTATGACCATTACATGCCGGAAAAGATGTTCAGTCTTCGCCCACGAAGACCTTAAACACCAAAGACTAAACGAACTACTATAAGAATCTACCACCTAAAGCGTAGCCATCGCTACGGTTCTTTAGTTGCCGTGCTACGCTTGCTACGACATAAAAATTTCTAAAAGTTTTATTATATTTTGTCTTGACAGTTTAAAGTACATTATTATTAAGAGATAACCCCTGTTTCTCGTCTCCTATTATTTAAAGAAATTATATTTTATAATAAATTTTCCGAAGTTGGAAATTTTTGAGGTTTTCCGATTTTCTACTAAGTTATTAAAAGAAAGCTATTTATCCAAGTTAGAAAAAATGCTCTGCGAAACACGTCCTTTATAACCTTACATTTTACAATTTCGATACAGTGAATACAGTGGCCTGTGTCGTCTATTCCGCTCCGTCCAGGGTCTTGTCATTGTCTGCCGTTTTGCCGTATTTCCTTTTTATGAATTTTTCCTTCATTTGTGTTTGTATTAGCCCATATGATGCTCAATTGTCGTCTTTGCCTCGTTACGTCCGGAACTCGTCACCTTGGTAAGAGATGTAGAGAAGAAAGTCATATTAGTAGAGGTTCGCTCCCAAAGCTTTTTGCTTCGGAGCTTGAACACGAAAATGTCAATTTATACATGTAAATCTGGACACATCATCAGATGCTTTTATAAAGTCTATCGAAGTGTAGATGTACTGTTTCAAAAAATGTTTAAAATTTTGTCCAATTTCTAACTTCTTTATCCCGTTTTTCCCATTTTTGCCCCTCACTGCACAAATGCACTTTTTCAAAAAGTTGCTACACTGAATTGAAGATCAATGCACTGTCGATTGGTATATTAGTCTCTATCTAAACAATGCAGTCCGCATTTTCTCTCACAATCTTGGGGAAATTGTCTCGTTCACGCGCTTGTCCGTTTTTGCTTTACTGGTCGGTCCACGATACCGTCCCTGGTAATACGGCAGGTCGCATGTTGCCGGTGCTGACGTCATAGGTAGTTTCGTCTATTTACGTGCCTCCTGGCCTTCCTGTTGCGGTGAAAAAGGAAATAGTTCGACTTTTTACCTTAGGTTTCTGCGTGGTCTGGAGTCGGATAAGCGTGATTGGATCTTATTTACTTCGGTCGATCCTCGGTATCTTCCTTTGCTATTTGTATGGGTGTGCTGCGCTTTCGAGGAGTCGTGAGCCATTGCTGCTGATCTCTGTCGTCTGCGTCGTGGCTCTTCCAGCTGCCATATAGCGTTTCCATTTTGTCCTTTTATTATCGGCGTCCTCTTTCTCGTCGCTCTGTCTCTTTCTGGAATGTATAATTTTCTTTGCTGCATCATATGGTCTCTTATTTTTTACTAGGGTTGCGGTTGGCTGGCAATTCATTAGGAAGGGTTTGACAGGAAGGGCATATTCTCGTATACAACTTTATTTTTTATTTCAAAAAATTTGACGGAACAAAAGAGACGTGCTTCTGCGTTTTCTTTACAAATTACAGAAATTTTTAAACTACTACATCTATTCTTACTATTTAATAAAAAAAACATTTTTATTTTACTTTTTTTTTTTTTTAAACAAAAATTCTCCCACATTGCTTTTCAAATAAGCTTCTAGTAACTAAATTTAAGACTATATTTTATTAGGTGTTCGTATGGATACACCTTCCGATTTTTCAGATTTTCTTCTTCAAACAAGTGTTGAGGTTTTTCGTATTTCAATATTTAAGTAAAAAGAAAAATAAACATTTTGATAACGCTCCACTTCTTGTGAGAGCTTATCTTAATTACTACAAAATCAAATGTTACAAAGTAAATTATGTCTCAACGTCGATCTTTATTTATATGTGTGGCTGGCTTAATAAATTATGGGCAGATTTCTAGCGTGATATCTTTTTAAGAGTATGGAAAAATTGAAGAGTGTATAATTATATGAAATTTATGTGTTGTGAGACGTGGACAGTATCTCGCACTTTTATATTTAATTTATTAAAAAAATTATTTATATAATTTACACCAAGTATTTTTGTTAATAGTATGTCATGGTGAGGGTTCCAATGACATTGATAATTTTTCATATAATAGATTGTTCACCGTCTCAGTGGTATTGGTCTCCCCGAGTGAAATATAAGATATATATATATATATATATATGAGATTTCCCTTTTAAAAATATTTATAAGTTTTTTTTTGTATAGAAATGAACTATATATTGGTGACCAGTCTCTGTTGAAACAATAATAGACGTCGATCCACATAATTTTAATTCATGCGGAAGCGTGGACACTATAGTCTTTAATTTAATAGAAAAATATGGGAAATCTTTAGATTTTTTTTTAAAAATTTTTTTTATGATACTATATATGGTGACTGTTCTGCGATCTAAAGCGCATATTAACTACGTAATTTACTCTAGTAGTAGTAAGTTAATAGTAAATCTTATATACCTTGTTCGGCAAGAATTTATTTAACTTATCAGGTTTTTAAGCCTTCCGAATTTTCATGTTTGTGTTGAACATATATTTTACTGAGATGTTATTATTGTTGTCTTGAGTGTGAATGATAAAATTTTCAATATTTAGCTTAAGTTTTTCTCTTTCGTGACCCGTTCATTCTACTTTCTTACGTCTGCATTCTAGGTCTTCCTGACATACAATCTTTCATACTAAAACTGGCTGCCTCGTATTTACTATTTTTAACGATTCTTGACAGTACAAATGATTCCTCTCTATAGTATTGTACATTTCTCCAGAAATTACGTGTTCAGCTAAGATTAATTCGCTACTAACTATAAGCGTTTATGGACAAACTAATTTTGAGCAGCGTTTCAGCGGGACATAACGGAAAATCTATAAGTCTTTTTTGAAGAAAAAAGACAATAAAAACAATTCATGGTATGGAAAAATATTCCATGTCCTGATAAATTCAGGATCGGATGAGATCTTTCTGTAGCTATATGTTGTAATATACAATGGTTTTTTTTTATCGTGAGCCTTCTAGTCGCTAATTAGAAATGTCAGCAGTTTTTGCCATGTAATTACATAATAGTAGAAATAAATAATAATAGTAGAGTTTATTCATAAATGAATTTAGGACTTGTCCGTGAACAATTTTAATTTGAACGCGAACGGCTTAACGTCCGGTATACTCTATTTAAAATATAATACTATAAAATAATTTGTATCCTTCAGAGCTGATCAAAGTAAATTTTAATTCTACCTGTCAGGTGATGTTTACAATAGACGGGTATCAAGCACCCAGGTGTTTTTACTCCATGAGCAGGGTTAGATCACCGAACCCTTCAGATTTTGCTTATATGCAAATATATAGTATAAAATGATAGGTATAGAAGTATCTCAATCCTTAGACTTATCCGCATGGCTCCTTTTTACTATATTATATGTTAAATATATACATATATATGATATTTTATATAAATATATTTTGACGCGAAACTTGGTACTATTCTTTCTCCCTATTTTTTCCAGACAATCCGGGTTCTTAGCCGGATAAGATGTTAAGAAAAAAAATTTTTTTTTTTTTATCTAAAAAAAAAATTTTTTTTTTTAATGATGTTATCTATTGTATGTGAAATTATATATTTATTTATTTTACTTATTGAAAATTTAGTGTTGTATGTGTTTTTATTTTTATCATGCTACGCCCTTATGTGTCTGTTACTTTTTCTTTATGTGTGCTTATTATTTTTTTTTTTTTATTTAGCCATGAATACTTGTATCTAATACTTATATACTTTATCTGTTACATTTATTTACTTAATATTTTGTATTTTTGCTCTGTTTTTATATTTTTTCTTTTACTTTTCACTTGCAATTATCTCACGGTGTACCCAATATAGTCGTTGCTTTTTGTGATTTTGCATATTCCGGATTACATGTGGATATTATGCGACTGTTATTTGCAATGTGAAATGTTCTGCGTATTTTTTTTGTGTGACCCTAATTTTTACACAGGTCTTTTATGTGGTACGTCCCACGATTTTTGCCGTGTTCGTCAACCAATACATAGGCTATGGGGGACTTTTTCGCGATGATTTTGCATTTTGAATATCTGGGCGCTAGTTTGTTTGAGAAAAACTTTGCTTTTCGCGATTGCATGTGATTTTTCGCCCATACGAAATCACCGACTGAGAATTCGACGTGCTTTCTCCTCAGGTTATATTTTGAGGCGTTATTTTTGAAAGCTTCCATGAGTCTTTCCCGCACGACGTCATATGCGTCCGCGAGCGTCTCGAGTCCTTTTGCGAATTCCTGTGGACTGTCTATTGCTATTTTGGATTTTTCTTTTGGAATGAAACTAAACATTTTATGGTAGCGGCCATCAACCATTGGTTCACGAGCGTACATAAGGTATGATGGGGTAAAGCCTGTTGCCAGATTTTGATGATTATTTAACGCGTTTTGGATTAGAGATAAATGTTTATCCCACGATCTTTGATCTTTTCCTGCTAGAATTGATAAACTCGTTTCTATAGTTTGATTATAACGTTCGACTGCGTTCGATTGAGGAGCATATACGCATCCATAGAATAATTTTGGGATTTTATATTTTTCCGTAAAATTTTTGAATGCTTTTGACCTAAAATATGATGCGTTGTCTAACGTTATTACCGCAGGTGTTCCGTACGCCAGAAATACGTTATTTTCTAGGTGTTTGATAATATTGGCTGAGGTGGCTTTTCTTAACGGGAATAGCCAACAAAATTTTGTAAATAAATCGATCACAGAGAGTATATAGGTGAAGCCGCTCAGTGATCTTGGCATGGGTCCCACCAGATCTATACTGATCGTATGCATTGGAGTGTTCACTGTTTTTGGAGTCACCATGAGCCCATGTGCAGGTCCTGTCTTTATCTTGTATGCTTTACAAGTATCGCAATTTTTGACATATGCCTTGACTTCCTTTTGCATTCCGGGCCAATAATAATATGTTTGTAACTTTCTCAGGGTTTTGAAAATGCCAAAATGTACAGCAAACTCCCCTTCATGGATGTCTTTTATCGCCGATTTTCTGTCAGCATATTTGAGTACCAGTCTCCACGCATTTCGGAGGTTCTCACCTTTTTTGGGGGGAAAGTATTTGTATAGTTTTTCCTCCTCAATTCTGTATTCCGTGGCTGTATAAGGTTCTTTTTCTACGGTTTTGTACATCCGATCGTACCAATCATCTTTCGTGACTTTCGTGGACATTTCCATGCATGGGATTCTTGACAGTGCGTCCGCTACCACGTTCAGACTGCCTTTTTTATGCACGATTTCCATGTCGAATTTCGAAAGCAGGGTGCTCCATCTCGCCAGACGACCTGTGGGGTTGGTGAGATTTGTCAGCCACCTTAAGCTGCTGTGATCAGTTATTACTTTGAACCTGGAACCTTCTACATATGTCCTGTAATGAAGGACTGCTCTCAAAACTGCCAGGAGCTCTTTCTCTGTAACTGAAAAGTTGCTCTCTGCTTTGCTCAGTGTGCGCGAAAAGTATGAAATTGGCAAGTCCATTTCCTCTTCTTCCGAATATTGGGTGAGTGCTGCGCCTACGGCTATGTCACTTGCATCGCAACTTATGGTAAATTTCTTGGTGAAATCCGGACATCTTAGTATGGGGGCCGATATTAGCGCTTCCTTGAGTGTGTTGAAAGATTTTTCTGCCTCTTCGTTCCATTCGAAATTTACTTTGACGCCTTTCTTTCCTCCTGTGAGCTTGCATAAAGGTGCTGCTATTTTTGAGTATTCTTTTACGAAGCGTCGGTAGTAGCCGCAGAGACCGAGGAAGCTTCTTATACGTTTCACGCTGTTTGGTCTTGGGAAATCTCTTACACATTCAATTTTTTCAGGGTCCGTTCTCAGACCTTGCCCGTCTACTACATATCCGAGGTATATAAGTTCTGGCCTACAAAATTCGCATTTTTTTGAGATTTATTGTTAAGCCGGCCTCTTTCAGGTTGTCTCTGACTCTTACTAATGTGTCGATATGTTCGTCATATGTGGCGGAGGCTATTATTAGGTCGTCTGCATACGCGAATACTTTGCTGTCGTATTCCGGTCGGAAAATTCGGTCCATTAATGCTGCGAGATCTGATGACGAGTTGCATGTACCAAAGGGCATGCGTACAAATGCGTACATGCCTTTTCCGGGCACGGCGAAGGCGGTTTTCTGAATTGACGATTTTTCCATGGGAATTTGCCAGAAGGCTTTTGACAGGTCAATCGATGTTAGGTATTTTGAATTTCCAAGATTATCGAGGATTCGTTGGGCCGATGCCATGGGGTAATGGTTTTTTATTGTGACCTCATTTAACTTTCTGGAGTCTAGACATACTCTGGGCGTTCCGTCTTTTTTATTGACGACCAATATTGGGCTGCACCACGGCGATTTGATTGGCGTAATTACCCCTAATTTAAGCATTTCGTCTATTTCCTTTTTTACTAACTTGTCCTTTTCCGGCGCTAGGAGGTATGGTTTTTGTCTGATCGGGTCTCCGGTGGTTACGATTTTGTGTTCGATCAAGTGAGTCCTTCCCAGCCCCACCTTTTCAAAGGAGATATCTTCGTATAATTTTTTGACTTCTTCTAGGCGTCGTAATTGATGTGGCGTCAAATCGTCTACGTTGATTATCTGTCGTCCTATTGTATGACTTAGTTCCGCGAGCTGTATGTCCTTTTCCTCGTTGACGGAAATTTTCACGCCGAATCGGCTGATGAATTCGATTCCCAAGATGATGTCCTTTTTTATTGTTGGGCAGATGATGAAGTTTATGTTCTCTCTTCTTCCCTTGTATACTACTGGCAGTGTTACTGAGCCGAGTATCCGTTGTCCAGCTCCATCCGCCGTTGTTATGCGGTTTTCCGGGTGCATAGCCTTTTTTTTGATTGACGTGAAACGGCTGTGTGTTTGTCCTCCAAGTATACATATCGCGCAGCCCGTGTCCACCAATCCTTTGTACGTTTTTCCGAGGATGGAAATATTTGCATGTGGGCGCACGTCGTAATCTTGTGTTTTTCTTGACAAAGTAAAGTTTTCCACGGTAGCGGCTCTGTCTAACTCCGGTTCCCGTGGCCAAACGCGTTTTTTGGCTGATTTTCATGTGGCGGTGGCGGAGGGTTGTTGCATCTAGTGCATGAATGGGTGTAGACGTTCTGCAGCTTGCATTTGAAGCAGATAGGTATCGGATAGCGTTGACATTCTTTGTACGTGTGACCTTGTGTGTCGCATTTTCTGCAAAATTTCTGTTGCTGAGGGGGGTTTTGGTAGTGCCTCTCGTGGATTTGTGGTCGTTGTGTAGCGAACGATGGCCTAGCATACGTGGGCCTGTTGTGCTGCTGTGGCGGTGTCACATGACGTGGTCTGTAGTAGTTGCCTTGGGGAATTTCCGCTATCTCCATCTGTTCGTTGCTGATGTATTCGTCGCTCTCCTCCATTGCTGCTATTTGGGCCTTACTGTGTATTTTTCCTGAGGGATTTTGGCGATGTTGGGTGGTGCTCGATGCTGTAGTTGTTGGCTCTAGCGCGTACTGCTCGAAGTTTTTGGCTACGTCCAATAAGTTTCCTATCCCTTCCAGTCTGGTGGTCCCTAGCAGTGTGTGGTATAGCGGTAGCACGTTCAATTTTATAATCTCCAGAATAGTGCTGTCTCTCAATTTCGGCGACAATCTGCTGTTGATGCTGTCAATTCGGGTGACGAAATCGTTCATCGTTTCTCCAATGTTTTGTTTCGTGTTCCGCATTTTATTTTCCAGGCGTGTTTGGTAATTCAATTGCTCATATTTGTTTATCAGCGCGTTCTTCAGAATTTTCCAGGATGTTGCGTGATGTCTTATGCTTCTGAACCAGAAGAGTGATGATCCTTCGAGAAGGTCGGAGAATCCCTGTATTAGTTCCTTTTCCGAAACTCCCCTTGATTGAACTTTGTCCTCTATCGCGTCGATGAAGTCCAAGACAGGTGTGCTGCCATCAAACTTCAAATTCCATTTGTATAAGCTGGGTGTAATCTTGTGCTTTCCACTGTTCGAGGTTTGGAAGATTCCCGATTCCGCTGCTGCATCTGGCGTTTTGTTGCTGTTTTTCCTGGTATATAAATCCTCATCTTCGCTGTTTATTTCCGAAGTGGCGTAGATCCTCGAATTATTCGTTTTTTCGTAATGAATCGATTCTTCCAGTCTTGAGATATTACCGTGAGTTGGATTTTCAAAGTCTTGTTTTCCCCGTTGTTCCGAAATTTTGTTTTTCATATTGGTTTCCTCGCGTATATTTTCCGGTGACTGTTGACGTCGTGATCTAGCTGCCGTTTTTGTTTTCCTGGGTGCCATTTTGCGATTGCTTCCCGATATGCTCAATGTGTCAACCACTTACCAAATTTATGTGTGTAAGTGTTTTGAGAAGAAAAAAAAGAAATTAAATTCAAATCTTGTTATAGTTGAACAGTGTGAAGTCGTGTGCTAGATACAATTTAAAAATTTCAAGTGTGTAAGGTGAATGCTGAAAATTATTAGTACATATATAAGTGTTAAAGCTAGAAGATGATTCACATGAAAGAAATACAAGTTAAAGAGAAAAAAAAACAAAATTAAAATTTATTAAAAAGAAAAAATTTTTTTTTTGAACCACCCTGTATATCAGGGTATATTTCTAAGTGTTGATTCTAAGTTATTATACGTTATTTAAATTTGCATGAGGTTAAGTAAGTTTTAAATTTTACTGCGTGTATTATTTTTTTGACACCCTGTATTCGTGTGCACCTCTAAGTGTAGTTCCTTGTTACCATAATTTAATATTATTATTTTTCAAAATTAGTTTGTTTCGTTTTTCCTAAAGTTTATTCCTTTCTTTACGTTTTTGTTTGCAGTGTTTTGTTTCTCATTCATTTACTTATTTTGTCACTATCAGATATATTAAATTTCCTGTATTCGTAATTTTCCTAAGTGCCTAAAGCCCATGTACTGTTCGACGCACACAGTAGTGTTCGTACGTATTTCTAGTTTTCACATTTGTTAGAGTTCCTTATGGTTCACTTGCGACGCTAGGTATTCCATGTCAATGTATAAGTGCTTGCAATTTTATATAAGAACAGAGAAATTTTTGCTATTATTATAGTTGACGCAATGTTTATCTTTCGTTTATAAAAGCTAAAACTGAATCATTTATTAGAGATGTTATATGAAAATTGTATTTATAAATATTTTATGAAAATTTTATTAAAATTTTAAAGTGTTTTAAGGGCGTGCCGGTGTGTAAACGTGTACGTGTGTGTTGTGTTTATTTTATATTTTAAAAAAATTAATTAGTACCAAGTTCGTTGCCTGTATAAAAATAATAATAAATATTTAATAATAGTTTCGCAACAGTAATATATTAATATTTTGAAAAGTTGCGATCTATAAGAAAGAAAGGGTGGGAGGGCGGGAAATATTGTTGTAGTAAAAAAATAGTTGATATGAAAAAAAAAATTAAAAAAATAAATTGTATGTATTAGTTTGAAAAAAAATTTTGTTTGACAGTTATGGAAAGAAAATTTTGCACCGCGTTGGGCCCAATTTGTAGGCGACCAGCGTGATCGCTTTAAATCAAAAGATAAATTATTTTGAAAAAATTGTTTGTAAAAAAATTATTATGAAAAGATCTATAAGCCCCAAGTTGGAAGCCAATTTGTCATGAGACCCGAATAATTTTAATATATCAGTTAATTTTATAGATTACAATATTATTATTTTACCAATATACTTCCGGACGATATGGAGAGATTTGTTTATATAGTGGGCGCCAGTCCGGAGGAAAAGAAGATTTATTTCGGATCTATGAACAAGTGCCAGAGTCCTTCCACCGTTTAGAATTCTTCTGGGGCAGGGGTATGTAGGCTGCGTCGGGATTTGCGTCGGTTCGCTCAGTCCATCTCAGGCACGGGGTATTAGAATCCCTTAGTGACCCAGTCTACGGTAAGATGAGCATCCGTATGGGATGAACGGCCTTTTATGGATATTGAATTGCTAAATTACTTGAACCATTTTCCTTACTAAATAATATATTATTATTCTCGTTCGAACGCCCTCTAGCGGTGGCGCGGCGAGTTACTTAGCAAGATTGACATCATTTTGCTCAACCTGCATTGTGCTACCAATGCCCGCGTTTTCGCCGCTAGATGGCGCGGACGCGACGGCGGATTCGGTTAATTTAAATTAAGTCTTGCTGGAATATGCGCAAAATTAACTTGTAACATAAATAAGTTGTGCTTTATTTTTCCTTGGTAAAGAATTCTGAATTTAATGAATTTTCCCAAATAATAATGGAAACTGATTTTAATATTTTATAAATGTATCTCAACCAATCCTTTCCTTTTATGGTTTTTTTGTTCTATTTTATTTATATAACAAAAAATGAAATGAAATATATGATATATGATGATATTAAAATGAAATTATTCTGATATTGAGATGATTATGAGTAAATAAAGATACTTTTCCGACCCAAATTTACTATTTATTTTTCTATAACCTGTTGCGAAGACATTTCCCGAAACTATATGTGTGATATTGAATATTTATATATTTATGAAACTTAATTTTAATCCGTCGATCGTCGAAGGCCTTGCGAGATTTTACGAGCGTACGTTACAATTATTACATTTTACCCGTGTTTCGATGAGCATTATTCGTAACTGGTTTTTCCTATTCTTGCCCTAGAATGATTTGGCAATTTTAGTGTCGGGTACGCTGCACTTTCAACCATCGTAAACGACGGTAGTCTTTTGCTCTATCATTTTCCCTGATATTTAAATTTGGAAATATTACGTATTCCCTGACGATGACTTGCATTTATATTTATCTATAATTTGGTATTTTACTTCATAAGCTATTTTATTAATTTATCTGATTTTTTAATTGCCTCGGGAAGAACTCAATGCCACTCTGACTCCGTCACGTTTTAATCCCAAGATTGTCTAACGTGGATTTTAATTATATTTATATATTTTTTACAGCCTACATTTTAAGTAGAGATCGCCGAAATGATTTTAGGTTTATTGGCGGTGTCTATCGTTGATCCTATATTCGAAACTACGGATTCCTATATTCAGAAAAACGGGTTAGCACGTATATGTCGTGCAAGACGGGTCTGAAGGACTAAAAGTATTGCACGATTGTGGTATTGCAAGTTAGAATAAAAGAAATCGAATTTTACTTTAAAAAAACCGAAAATGAGAATATAATCTACTTGCCCCAAATAGGATGTGGAGATCACGCTGGAATGCTTTGCCTGCGCCGCACTTGATTCTAGTTATAATTTCTAAAGATGACTTTGACTTTTATATTTTATTCGTAGATGTAGGTAGGCCACTTCGAAGTCGTGAAATGAGCTCCGGCGGCCGGTAATCGCCGCGAGGCAAAAACCGACCGCCGCGCTGAAACGACGACCTTCCCAGGCGAGTGCTTCGGGCCAAAAAAAAAACTCTCACTAGCGATTCTCTACACCCGTGTTCCATCTAATCGCTAGTGATGCCTATTGTGCGATAAGATTCGCTTGTATCCTATATTATTGTTATTTTATTTTTGTTAACTAATTTTGGCAATAATTGTTTATTATATTGTTTGTTAAACCCGTAATGGTTTTATGACCATTACACTACACACCGGCGAAATATCTACACATATCAATCAAGGCGTTACAAACTGGCAACCGATCACATACCTTCTGAATAAATACTTCAACTTCAACATCCACGACTTTTAATACGGAGAAAATACATTGATGAGACCCACCTTGCACTCACGAACAATTGGAGTCTAGTGCAGGGTGGCCACTCTCACACAACGTATTGCGTATTTAAATAACTTCAACTTCAACAACATCGACTTTCAATACGGAGAAAACTCATTGATGAGAACCACCCTTCGCTCACGAGAAATTGGAGTCTAGTGATGGGTGGCCACCCTCATAGGTTCGTATAATTTATGTAGTACTACTTACTGAGTATTGTGGTTTGCCACACTACGAATAGCGGTTTACAAGAACTTCTTAAAGCGACTCTGTATTTCGACCATTCATTTCACAAAACCTTTCGCTCTCAGATTGATATCTTATAACCTAAATATTCCTTTTTATGATCATAGGCTGCCCCTAGCGCCACAACGTCTTTCACCGCAATCAAAATTGAAATTTACGACTTTGTTATCGTTTAACAGTACGGCTCCAGAGTATTGTCGCTGGTAGATTCAATCAAATCAAGCCCTGTTTAGCCGCCAGAGAAAAGCCAAGCGCAAAGCAGAACAACGACGTGGGAATAATTGTTTTTATGATTGCGACAGGCGGAAAACGTAGGTAAATAATGGGGAAACATGAGTCTTTTATTACCGGATATACATCTGCTGCTGTTTATTACATAAACAAGGGTGTGTTTTGCGACAGAATGAAATACACCCTTTTGTTTGAGAAGCGGGTAATGGCGTAATTTATTTATTTATTTATTTATTTATTTATTTATTTATAATAATATGGCTTTGTTGTTACCGAAAAAGGTTTAAGATTTATAACGCCATCGTACGTTTTACCAATCAATCTGCGCCGGCGACATGCAGGTGGCGCTGATAGCACTTTTTGACGAAACTAATAGCAATTTATTTAGTCATCTAAAATAACATTGATACTGGGCCCGATTGCATTTCTTTGTGAAATAAAACTGAAATTACTTCAAGCAAACTAGGGTTAGAGTGGAATATGAGACGAACAATAGTCGATAAAAACTACATTTCGGACTTATACTCGTCCGAATAAATGTGAAAACATTTCGTGCTGTGTTAGATTCAGATGCTTTCTTTATCTTTGGTGGGTAGTTTTAATGCGAAAAAGTGACAACCATTCATTTCACATTCCGCTCTAGCGTATTGCCCTGTCTCGTTCACACGAACTAATTTCTGATTTTAGTTTACGAAAAACGTAATTGAGCCCAATGAAATGTTTTTTATAAAATACTGATTGATAATTTAAAAAGAACAATATTCAAGCAATGATATCAATAATAATAAAAAATGTGCAATCTATAACAGTTATATATGGGTTCATTACATAACAGAAATAATACGGAGAGAATATAATGCCATCTATTAGACTATTTAAACATTAAAGCGCTTAATTAGTATAAATTTATTTATTTCTTTCAAATATTATTCAAGAGCATTACAGACGAATCCAATTCGCTCTTGAATATTAAATCTAGAGTGTAAGTCCATAATAACTGACTTACATAAATAAACTAATGCTAACGTTGAACAAAAAACATAAAATTAAGTAAAACAAAGATTATGATAAACATGAGATAGCAGTAGGGCGGTATCGACTACAACGGACAAACCCGTCACCCCAGACTGGTATAATGATATGTAATCGTTCTTTCAGCAGTGGGATGAGCGTAGAAGACTTAAATACAGGTTAATCTACTGTCTAGCTCTCCAACAGCCCGTTAAACACCAACGCCTTACGGCGAGGCATCGGGAAAGGTAACCTACCAGTTTTGGTAGAATATCTCCATCTGGAGCTAACCTTCAGGATACCTCCACCCTCCCGACTGGTTACAAGTCCGATGTCGCTTACGCGGCATCTACCTGTTGTATTACAGCAGTAATTCAATTTTAATGTATCGCGGACCTGGGCGTTCTTTGCCTGTAGTGAAACACGGGATCGAGTGGCCCAAGGTCATTTCAAGAGTGGCATGACAACAGGTCAACATCCAACCCCGCTGCTTAGCAGAAAGTATATTTCCATAATCTCCAGACTCCTTCAGCAATTAGTCAGAATGCACAACCGATTGGCGTCGCCGAACGGTGCGCAACCCGTCCAGTAGCACCGGGATGCAATCCCGCGAGGAGAAACCGGTCCACCAGCTTTGAGGCCTGAGACGCGAGAGTCTTCCCGGGGTAGCCTTCCGCACGAAGGCTTCTGAATAGGAGCTGAATCGTGAGTTGAGCCGATCCGAGAACACAGCGGATCTTTTGGCCCAAGATGCACGAAACCATTCGCTACCATACATGAGATAGCAGGGAGTTGCCTTTTTACCTGCCAAAGGGATATACAAAAGATGTCTATTTCAGTGGGTAAGGAATTAAGGAGAGCTATAATCGTCCTCACTACAAAACTCTACAAAAATCTTTGTACGATGGTTGAATGATGGTGGATGGTACAATTGAAACATGTACCTATAACAAATTAGCTCTATATTTTAGGAATGTACTCGATCAGTCCCTTTATTTGATACTAAACACGATACACTCCTCTCATTTTTTTAATTATTTGGCATTTGGGGTTTAGGTACCGGTTATTTCACAGTTTGGGTACCCTATGTCACCCGGGATTATCATAACGATTCTTACAATATCACATACTTCTAAATCTGTTCAAGCATTTTTTTTTATTTTGTTGATTGGGGCTTTTCTAAGGTCTTTATAAGCCTTGTAACGCAGCGACCATTGCTGATCTATTGTTCTGCGCTAAGCCTTGTGTCATTTAAGAACCGCAGCAGGCTTTTAGCGCCAGATTGTTTTACCTCCTCAGGTTGGAGGTGGGTGGGTACCACCCAAGTGGGTGTATCTTTTACGCATCAGCGGGCCACACTCTCACATGAAGTGCTGGGGAGTTTCCTCTGCCCCTTGGCAGAACCTGCACATTGTTGTGTCTCTGAGTTTGAGGTTGAACATGTGTTTGTTCAGGCCACAATGCCCCGTGAGCGCTCTCACCAGTATGCGTAGATTGTTCCCATTTAGCGATAAGGGCCGTCTTACGGTCGTAAGCCTTAATTAGCGCTTTGGAATGATTCAACCCTAGCGTGTTGTTCCAGTGGTTGACGGATTGTTCTAAACATATTTGTTTGAGCATTAGGTTTGCAAGACTTTTTGGTACGCCACAGCAAGTTTCCGGGCCGTATAACGTTCCCTTTGCTCCCGTTCAAGCATATACAATAGAAGTTATGGTGGAATAAAGAAACGGACAAACAAACATACATACGTACATGAACCCTGACAGCATTAAAATCCTTTTTTTGGGCAGTGGTTTTAAAAAGGACGGTACTTCTTTTACAGTGCAATGTAAACATTTCTACGGCGGAATTCCTCGGGAAAATTTTAAGCATCGTAATAAAGGCCTACTTTGTAAAAAGCATACTGTGAGAATAACTACAGTATGCTTTGAAAGATAATATGCCTTATGTTAATGCCACTTATTTTGTATGTACCACTCGCTACCACTTCGCTACATATACGGAAACTAAATTTTTTTTCGGTAACTTACCAATTTTTCAGTTTCTTTTCTTACTCGATTCTGTCTGTGTAAAAACGTGGATTGTATCTTGCTTATCCTACCAGTACCTACCAAAAAAGATTCATTCCAGTTGTCGACTAGTCCATATATCTGTAACGGCCCTTAAGTACCGTCACATGCAATCAACAAAAGCATTGATTTCCAGTGAAATACACTGACACAAATTCAGCTATTTTGCTACCTCGTGTAGCGATGAATCAGCACGATGAAACAATACTTTTACTCGGAATATTTTGGATTGCATCATATATCGGCGTATATAAACCTGCGAAAACGCAAAAAAGTATCATTCCTCGAATGATCACCTCCCCCAAGGTTGCTACGGCATACGCGGTACCCCTCTCACGAGGTCGCTCAACGAGTCCGGCTCCTTGGTTTCTTTTTCCGTCCTTTTCCTATCGAGAAGCATCAGTCTGCATCCCCACAGACTCGAGTAGTGCCCAGTACGAGATACTAGGAGCACAAGCAAAATCCTTATCCTCACATCCTCGTGAATTCATTCATTCCGCGAGTCACTTCATCCGCGTCAATATTACCTATTCGGGAAGCGTTACAACTGGCAATATCGAACTCTCAATCAATTCAATAAATACCTTCTGATTCACTCAAAATCGCCTTTTAATATGGAGATAACCCGCAAGTTGATACCACCACCTCACACCGCACAACCTGGAGTCTAGTGAGGGGTGGTCCCTCTCATATCTAAGAATAGCCATTTTTGGAGTATGGCGGTGGTTTCGATGATAACTTTTAATTCTTGAGTGCTTGCGACACTGTTAACCTGTCTGAAGATTTGATAGGTTTACAACCTAAGCAACCTTAGTTCTGAATATGGATGCATTTGTCATTTTGTCCTAGATTACTTTATTTTTTTATTCATTTATAAAGAAAACATACGGCTATTCAAAAATGATACAATTTCATTAAATACAATATTTCAGGCCGATGGCATGTTTATTTAGTTATTTATTTATTTTTAGGAAAACCAACAGCTAATTATAATTTAACAAAAAGACCAACAGCTAATTATAATTGAACGTTTTTTTTATTATCATTGGATAAACTATTGGGTTTTTATAATAAATACGTCCTTTATTAAAACCATTCACTATTATAAATGGCCAAATGAATTGCTATTAGTTTCTCTGTCAATGCTATCGGCGCCGCATGCATGTCGCAGATGCAGAAGGGTTGCCAAAACGTACTATGGAATTGAGTAATCTACCATATAGAATCAATGGCGATAGTGATCGACGATGGTTTGTCATATCGAATGATTACAAATTCGTTTTCTCGAGCGTTTTTTACTGGATTCTATTGGCGAACCAAGTGGTAAATTTTCAGAAGCATCTGCTTGTAACTCTAATTATAATTTAACAAAAAGACGGAGTAGGATAACAGAGAGTGGCCTTTCAATTAAAGCTATCGATTAAAAATACATCCAAAACTATTCAACAATTAATGCTAAAGAAATTACTGTTCAGCCGCTGCCTAGCTGAGTTAATACTCGTACAGAATAGATTAAAGTCAAAGCGTTTAATCAAATCATTGAAATTGTCACTTGTTCGCCACACTTGTTTTCAACAATAGTTTCTGTCTCCAATACGTCTGTCTCTCCAATGATTTAAGTCTCCAATACGCACAGTGCTTATTGTAGGGGTAGGGAGAGGGAAAAGAAGGAATGGGTGGTGCAAGATTTTTTTATATTAATGTGCAGTACAAAAAATACATCATATAAAACAAATGTGTAGAATACAAATGACTAAAGATCTTACAATAAATTCAAATTCAAATTATTTATTTTACAAAAAAATCATAATAACAGTTACAAATAAATTAAACCTAACCTAACTAGATCACACGAGACGTAAGCACTAAGGTAGTCTCAGATTCGTATAATTAAGTACTGCCCAATCCTACTTCCTACTACTATTATAACCGCAAAAGTTTGTAAGAATGTATGGATGTTTGTTACTCTTTCACGCAAAAACTACTGAATGGATTTTGATGAAACTTTACAATAATATAGCTTACACATCAGAATAACACATAGGCTATAACTTATAAAGATATGTAGTTTTCTATCATCATTATCACAATTTTCCATCACCACGCGGGTGAAACCGCGGGGCGCAGCTAGTGTTAAATAAAAAATACGTTGAAGAATGCAGTAAAAAATAAAATCAAGCAAACTGAAATTAAAAAAAAAAACAAAATTTATTAAATGTAAGTCGAAATAATAACAAGGTTCTTAAATCATATACAAAATTAATGTATAAATTATCAATAAATTAAATATGTTAAAAAATAAAACAATATTAAATGTAAATTAAAATGTCAAAAATAAAATCAAAAACGAAATCAAAAAGTCCCTATAACATAAGTATCCTATGTGAAATGTCTATGTCGCATTTTCGATTTATTTTATTTTAAGTATGTGTTGTTCTTATTACCTGAAGTATTAACAGATTGCTTTATGATTACTTGTAGCAAGTAAAACTTCATTCAGACACCGATATAAAGTGACAACTGTTACAAGTATATAACATGTTTCGTCGAGAGCAATCGTATAAATAGCAATCTTCGTGTATCTGTCCAATCCTATTAGGGAATTGCGGATTATGCCCATCACACCCTTATCAGCAGCTTGATAGGAGGTGTCGGAAGCTGAACATTTGGTGCTTTGATGATTGTGTGCGTATGTCGTCATATTGTCCGTAACCATTTTTCATGGGAAATAAATACAACGACATGTAAAATGCTCGACGTCTGGCTTGTTGCAGTCTCCATTAATCATAATCATACAATTCATCTCAGATTGTAACATATTTTAAACATATATTGTACACTAGCTGACCCGTGCCCACTTCGTTGGGCAGTAAACATTATTACTTGTGATGAAATTATGAGTGTGATTCGGTTAGTACTGAGTGCTATGATTTATTTCCTGACTGCCAAAAGGAGGATTATATTTTTACTGCATATGTATGTATATGAGGAACGAGACATATGAGGAACGAGCGGATTACTTTAGGGTTGCACTGCTCTATAATAGACGGACCATAACCGACATGTCTTTCCTATATGACATCCTTCGTGGTTTAATAGACTGTCCAGCTTTAACTGAGCGAATTTCCTTGAGAGTGCCCCCCAGAAATACCCGAGTTTCTTGTATGTTTCACGTGCAATACAAGCCACTACATTTTTTTCTCTGGACAGGAAGAAATTTCTTCACGCAGTCAACGAAAAGCTCAGGAACGATAATTAATTTAAATATTTATAAAATACGCACTACTTATTACTTTATTATATACATTATATTTATGTGTATGCATGTTTATATGTATATATATATATATATATATATATATATATATATATATATATATATATATATATATATATATATATATATATATATATATATATATATATATATATATATATATATATATATATATATATATATATATATATATATATATATATATATATATATATATATATATATATATATATATATATATATATATATATGTCAATAGTATACGTATGTATGGCCATTTAAGAACGTATATTACATATTATTATAGTGT
The DNA here is from genome assembly GCA_944548615.1 of Micropterix aruncella. Taxonomy (NCBI): domain Eukaryota; kingdom Metazoa; phylum Arthropoda; class Insecta; order Lepidoptera; family Micropterigidae; genus Micropterix; species Micropterix aruncella. The sequence continues at coordinate 31,666,535 of OX155966.1, read as the reverse complement.
TATAACAATCCCTCCCTTCCATTTCCGTTCATCTATTGTACTTATACATTTAAATTTAGAAATGCTTCTTTTTCATTTTTTCCTTTTTTCTTAAAAAAAAAGGTTATAAAATTATTATCTTTAAAATAGGTGCTTTATATTACTTGCTAATTTGAAATGTATTAATGGCTATATTAATGTTAATTTATGAAATGTTCTTTTATAAAATGAATATGCTGTATACATATAGCTAATTAAAAAAATAAAAAATAATAAATAAAATATATTTGCATGCCAATTTGGCTTTATTACCGGGTTTCAAATAAGTGAATGAAATGATTATGATTGAATAAATTATGTTTATTTTAATTGAAACAAAACTTCTCCGCATACTATATTAGATGTTATGTTATTATTTGGTACCAACATATATTGTCTTTCAGGAGTTCCAACCCGAGATACGGTCGCGGTTCCATTACTATGTCGTATTATCTCTTTAACTATTTATGCAGTAAAAGGAAAGATAAATAATGGTTAAATGCAGTAAAAGGGAAAAGTCTTTTGTTTTAAACACATGAGACGATAAATTTACTTATTTTGATAAGAATTCATAATTGTTGATAATATGACCAATAAATATGACCTAACTATTTAAATTATTTTTTTAATATAAAAAACCTCACAAACTCACAAACTTTACCTCTTTATAATATTAGTATAGATAATATAAAAATCTACTTTTTGTGACTTAAATATAAAAGTTAGACATATGCTATCACTGACTTTTTTGTAGGCATTACCAAGCCCTACAACTTTTCTCTAAAACTCAATCATATATCTCTCATCGTTAAGGCAGCGTTTGTAAGAAACGTTTTCATTCGACGGTTTTTCCTCCGACTTACTTTGCAAATCCGACTCCCACGAAAAAGTTTTTTTTTTCGGATTAATATATAGCCTATGACACTCACAAATAACGTGGCTTTCTATTGGTAAAAGAATGTCAAAATCGGTTCGGTAGATCCAGAGATTACTCCCTACAACCTCACAAACTCACCAACTTTACCTCTTTATAATATTATATATAGTATAGATTTAGATACGTCAGAATTAACATAAACATTATAACTTTAATTTGCAATTAATAATATCACAAAACTCATATAGAAATTATAAAAAATATAAAAAATAACCTCCTAAAATAAAACCATATGTAAATAATGGAAAAAATAAAATAATCAAAATCCTCCACTATATAATCGTAAAAGAGGGAAAAAACATCATCAATTAGTTTAAAAACAAAGGACAACCATTTTGAATAAACTCTTATATACTAGTATGTTTATTCGTTTTATTTTTACACGACTCCCCGACAGAAAAGGAGTGTAATGTGTTCAGGGTTCATCTATGTATGTTTTCTGTTTCTTTAATCCACCATGACTTCTAAACGCTTGAAGCGATTTAAAAGTCTGTGGTATTGTTAGAATTGTTATGTCATTCCGAGTATCATAAGGTTCCCTATCTGACAACTTTCTGTAACTGTCCAAATATCAAGTTGTCTAAATGTCCAAATGTCAATAAATTAACATAAATATATCGTGCTCAGTGCCAAATGAAAAGTCTGACTGAGGTTATTACGGAAATATGCATCTATCTGTATGGATAAATATATAACCACAAGTATTTTTAAAAAAATACCGTAATTAAAATAATTATAAATACAATAGTTCACTTTCTGTAGCGGCAGACGTATTTTTTATTCTTTTTAATACATTTACTTGTTTAATTTTTTCATTTTATTCAATACTTGGAGCATTGTACTTTCTTCTAGTGCCGTGTAAATAGTATTTTTTTATTTATATATTATTAAAAACCATTGTAACTGCGGAAATGTATAAGGGGCCATCCACATATTATGTAATCACGTTTTTGGGATTTTCGCCCCCTTCCCCCCCCCCCTCCCCCATGTCAACAAACTTAATCCTCGGCCTGAGACCCCCCCCCCTCCCCCCACCCCCGCCCTCCATATGGAAATGTGAAGAATCGTGAACCCAGCGTTTGTAAAGTACTTTTAAAATGTTTTTCAATGCTCTTCCTGGCGACATAAAATCAGCACAAAATAAGACCAGACATGACAAGAGGGAAGACAAGGAATTTTTTAAATATTGGATTTTATAATCTAACCCGGACATTTGAATATTTTGAATCTTATATTGTATTATGTTATATTATTATTATTATTTTATTTATTATTACTATTATTATTATTATTTTGTTTTAACGTATATTAGGAGATAATTTGTTTTAGTTTTAACACTATTTTATCTTAGTTATGTGAAATGCAGGACTATTTTGTTTAAATTCTTATTGTAATTTTTACTATTTTAAATTCTTTTGTTTTGTCTCTGATTTGAATTTATTTAATGACATTTTAATTTTCCACTTCTAACTTTTAATTTAAAGTATTTAGTCATTTTTAATATAGTTTTCCAATTCTATTATGTTGTGCTTTACATGGAATATATGCCATTTTTATAAACACGGTATTGTTGCAAGCGCATTCAAAAATAAATGTTTACCTTAGAACAGGTCCCGGCCTAGTTAGGTGACGTTGCCACTAGACTATGCGATGTATTCTTTTTTCTGCTTTTGATTCAATTTTGTAAGTATTTCTATGCATAATTCCTACGCTGAAATTGTTTACTGTCATTTTAAATATTTGCATTACTTATATATATAAAAAAATGTACCCCCCTGAGTTACGAAATTCGGTAAGGGTGGGGGTTGGGGAGGAACTCAGGGATTTGGCTCGCGAGAGGGGTTATATGCTTGCCGGGAAAGTCTTGGGGTGATAAAACTTGAGAGAACGATAAATAAGTATTTTGGTCCAGCCTGTTGTGGTTTAAATTTTCTTATTCCACCTCACCCAAGTCCAACATCAATCTAAAGACAATTCATTAAATCTATATATTATAGCATGTATTCCATTCTGTACGTATTTCCCCAACAATTGCGTATTCTCGTGCTCGCATCTCCGACCCGCGTGAAATAGTAAACAGGGAAAACGTAAAAGGAGTATTTATTATATGAATAACTTGCAAACGAATGATTTGCAGGCATTCTAGGGAATGCGAGTATTGTGATTAATGAAGCATTGTTATATACATTGTATACCCACGCGCAGTGGCGTACACAGTATACTGGCATAAAAACACTGCCTATTCCGTCGCAAAACCTTTCTACATATACATTTTTATGATAGCTACACACAATTCGCCCGCACATTTACACTTCATGCATACATTTAAATCTTTCCTTCTCTTGTATACAGGATTTAATTAGTGACATTCTTGGAGTAGATAAATTAATACGACGAAATAAGCAAGTTTTAATTAAAACAATTAAAAAAACACAAAAAAAAAACATTTGTTTGTTATTTTTTTATATATATTTTTGTTTAAAAAATTGTATAAAACGAGTTGAACGAGTAAAATATCGCGAATATTGTTTATTCGCTATATTTGACCTTTTACTACATATAGCAATTGGTAAAATATCGTAAATATCATATCGTAATAATAATAATATCGTAATAACCATAATAATCATAATATTATCGTAAATAGGTAAAATATAACAAGCGTTGATCGCAGCGCTCTCAACACCTGTCAAACTTTTATTTATTAAATTTTTCTTTTTTTTTTATTTGTTCTTAAATTGTATTTTTGCTCGTACTGATTCCCCCACTTCAAGGATGTCACTTATTAAAAACTCACCTGTATACACGCTCCTATGGTCCGTGTCCAGTAAAATTCACGTCATTCGGCGATATGTTTGGATCAATCAATAAGCACTGCCTTTAGTGATTCATTGATTATATAGGATTTTACATTGCTACACGCCATACTACGATTTGGCAGCTGAGGTTTTTATAAGAAACGCAACGTGTATATGGCACTTCTTCTTCTTCTCGAAGTGCCTTTCGTTACCGTTAGCTCTGAATACTTTTGTCGGTCTTGTGCCATCCGGAAAAGCTGTTCCGTACTGGTGATCCCGGTCCAGTTTTCCACCCGGGGATTCTTAGCACCCCTGACCCATTAAGGGACGCCGGGCACTCGGAGCCATGGCTATTTTAGACTTTTACATTGCTAACTACTAGGGATATATAGTGCAGTGGTCTCCCGTTGCCTTCTGCATTGGGAGAAGGCAACGGCAAGATCTATGGCACTAATAGATCCAAATATTGATTATCTTCTCTTATGTTCAATATGGCGGCGCATTTGGATAGCGCTCTACACACGCGTGTACTGTAAGTTATTTCGAAATAAAAGTAATTGTATAATAACAAACGTATATTTAAATTTCATAGCTGTTTTTATTATAATATTATTTACATAAATATGTTTTTTTTGTTCGTTTACAGGTTTCAATACCTAATTATTATGCACTTTAATGATCAGATAGATAAACTAATAGATGGCATTCTATCTCTTCGTATTATATCTGTGATATGATCAGCCTATATATAAATAATGTTATAGAGGGCACTATTTATTAAATAAATAAGTCCTTTATTAAAACCATTCACTATAAATGCTATTATACATGGCCAAATGAATTGCTATTAGTTTCTTTGTCAATGCTATCGGCGCCACATGCATGTCGCAGATGCAGAAGGGTTTCCAAAACGTACTATGGAATTGAGTAATCTACCATATAGAATCAATGGCGATAGTGATCGACGAGGTCCGCGATAGATTCGGTATACACCGTTTCACCGCTTCGTAAGGGAGAGGACCGCGCAAGCGACCTCGAACTCGGAACCAATCGAGAGACCGGACAAATCTGGTCACAATTGGAAGTAAGGGCGCGGCGCGAGTGTCGGCCCGCCAGGTAATATTCCTGGCTATCTCGCGGTTAAGGCGTTGGTCTCTTACGGGTTCTGGCGTAGCTAGATGGTGGCTGGTGGACTGTTTTGTCCCGAGTCTTCTACGCTCACTGCAGGAAGATAGAACGACTAATCGTTAAAACTTACTTTGGTGACGGGCTCGCCCGCTGTAGTCGACAACCCAAGTTGTAACTCTGCCCGGTAATATGTCGTTGCAAGAGACCACTTTATAAGCAGAGGTTTGTCCTCCTCCTTTTGTAATAACAATCATGAGAAAATACAATTGAAATGAAATGAAAATTCCATCTGATTACACCTTTGTGCACTCAATCGGAGCGCCCTGTCGCCAAGTTAACAATATTGAATGCATTGCAATTACGCAAAAAGCGTCCCTAAGGCACCTATCTCGTTACGCTATTGGCTACTTTCTTTATGATCGATGGATGCGATTCAGCGCGATCCAATTAGTTCAACACAAAGAGTAGTTGCAGTAAAACTAGAAAACAATTAAACGGAACAACTTCTCGTTTTAACTGCCGATACCCCCGATATAAAGTCAGATTTATAGTTTTACTCTTGTTTAAATGAGCTATGAATAGAAGCTGATCCCATTTATGGAATGTTTCAATTTATGTGCGTTTGAGCTCCTTTGAAAAGCACATTTTTTTACATGAAAATATTACTCAGTATACACGACAATAGAACATATCTTTGTCTATCGTTTTTTCCGCAGATTCAATTATCAACCTAACGCAAATGCAAACGTGTACGACCGTGATGTTATGACCCAAAGCTATGTTACTTATAATTGAATTATAGAGATAGAATTTCGGAAATGTTTAGCAATGGGCATTTTCGATTTGAAATCCTCACCAGTTAGATCAGCCAGCATATTTTTTACGTCAATAATTTCTTAATCATTCCATTCTGTTCTTTGGGAGATGCCGTTGTAGAGGTTTACATAAATCGAATCCGATTTCATAGGCACCAGAGGTTCGCTTGTTTGTGTCTGACAAACAGCGCATAAGTCGTAACGATACTCTGTATAAAAAAGGTATACAGAGTATCGTTACAGTTGTACATCACTGAAATTGACGGTAACACCAGTTTTGAGGCAGCCACCATTTCAATAACTTTCAATTCTGCATGGAAATACAAATTTTGGCCCACTTTTACCTGCAATGAGAAAAATAAAACGTGTTTTAATATGTAACATGCAGGAATACTACAATTTAGCAAAATTGATTATTATTACATTATTGCAGTATTATTACATTATTTATACAGTATTACACATAATATATTATATTTCACATATTTATTATATTACATTTTTATTAATATATGTACCGTAATTTTATGCAATTTAAAATTCAGAATTTATTACTAACTAGCTGACCCGGTAAACTTCGTTCCACCTAAAATTGATTTGATTGTAACTCTTCATAAGCGTTTATTGATCCTAATCAACCTTCCAAATTCAATTCATTGAAATGGCCGAATCATGTACGGTTTGAGTTTTTCGACTTTTTCGGCTTTTTCGACTTTTTCGACTTGTCCGACTTTTTTGCATTTTTCGACTTTTTTGACTTTTTGGCTTTTTCGACTTTTCCGACTTATTCGACTTTTCAGACTTTTTCGACTTTTTCGACGTTTTCGACATTTTCGACTTTTTCGACTCTTGACATTTTCGACTTTTCAACTTTTTGAAATTTTACAGAATCGCACGGAATGAATAACAGTTATGGATGGCGCAGCTGTCAAAAAATAGGATATCCTCGAACGCCATCTATTAAAAGTGGCCCATTTCCCAAAATGACCAATTTCGATTTTCAGTTATTTCTTTTAATTTTTCCTAAATATTTTTTTTTGTAAACCACCCCTGAATCAAGGCAAACAAAACAAAAAAAATAGTATTCAAATCGGTCTAGTCATTTCCGAGATCCTGCGAGATTCCTGCATTTTTATATATAAGAAGATGTATGTGCACAACAACGTCGCATAGCTACTGTAAAAAAAACATAAGGTCGAATAGCCGATTCTGGTCCTTTATAAGCGAGATTTTGGTAATTTCTGTATTTTATTAATGCCTGGTATATAACTTTCTACAATCCATAAAGATTTTTGTCAATAAAGTGAACTGAACTGGACTACATATTACTGCATTATTACATTACATTATTATTACATTATTATTTATATTATTACATATTACTGTATTATTACGTTACATTATTACGTAAGCAGTTTATATCGAAACTGTTTTTCGCAAGTCTCTATCATAAATAGTTTCCACATTATGGCCGCATCTGTGAACATAATATATTATTGAAGTTCGCCATTTTAATGACGTCATCACGCGTGACTCAGAAGCGACCCTCAGGGTAGCATCATGATTTTGGTATCTTAAGATTTCATAGAACTAAAAATATAGATGTGTTGCTTTCCGCACGAAAAGTAGGCGGAATTACATAAACTATCATACGAAATAAACAATTACATCTTTTTATTCGCTCCTACTCCTACCCGCTAAATAAAATCCTGGTTATGTATTTATATGGCCTTGGCAAGCATTACGCTGTGTATTTTCCAGATCGTTACCATAATTATATGAGGACAGCAATGCATTGTCCGTCCCATTAGCCGCATAGGCTTCAATCTAGCGTGCAAGACAGCTACAATTATTATCACACTCACAAGAGCCATTTCATTTTAGCGAATTATGCTAAAATGCAACGCAGGATTAATCTAAGAGAAATTTAACATCGTTGTCGCTACGTAAACCAAGTAAATTTTAGCTTAAAAAAACACGAATACTGCAATAGTTGCTAGTTACGAATACCGCAAAATGCCTTGCTCAGAGTTATTGCCAAAAAGTCACATCGCTCCCCGTCAGATGACCTATATTACTTTAAAGTACTAGATGTACCCCAAATATACATATGTACTTTTCTGGAGCGCGATCTGAGGAACCTCATAGGGAATACGAATAAAGACAAACCAGAGACCAAACACAATACGAAGCACAAAGATAAACTGATACATCCAAAAATGAGGATGTGTGCGTGTGTCATAAGAGCACGAGTCATGCACACAAACAAGTCATTGTATTGGATAGCGTAGATTTCTCCACTGTACGAATGCTCCCCGTGTACGAAGCCTACCTGCTCTCCCCTATGAGCTAGATGTAGCACTGGAGAAGATGTATTCGAAGTGGGATTTTCAGGCTTAGATTGTAAAATACCATTTTCATGTTTCCAAAGGCGCTGCGTGCAATTTCGATGCGAGTCTTGATCTTCAATGTCCCAGTTTTTTGTAAGCCATGTGTAAGTTGTGTGTAAGACAAACGATAGGCAGTTCAAATCAACCATTCATCCAGTTAAAATCAACCATTCATCCAGTTCAACTTGCGTTCTCCGGTGTTTTTCTTAGTGCTGCGTGCATTTCATTGCGCTTGTGAATACAAAAGAAGAGTCCATCAGTAATCCAGGACCTCAGTTTTTTGACCTATGTATTTTTATGTTTTATAATTACAGTTTTCGAGCTTGCATGTTTTTGTATGATGTAATCAAGATGTAAAAAAATAATTTATAGGCGTCGATAGTATCCCTAATCTGATATAACTGATTCCAATCATATTGCCTGATTTCTTAACCCTTGGAGTAAATTGGTATTTTATCATAATTAATTAACTGCTCCATTTTTTATTTGGATGTACAACTTTATTACTTTGACTCCGTTAGACCGATCACCATTAAAGTTGGCACATATATGTATTTTTACATGGGGAAGGTTTTATCATATCCACTTTGTTTAAACTCACCACTAGATGGCGCTGCAGCACATCAACTTCTATACCGTTAGTATACATAGGTATTTGAGACTGGATAATATTTTCGCGGTGATATATACAGAGTAAATAATATATTTACTCTGTATATATCATCCCAATAGTTTTGCAAGTACCTACCATATATTTATAATGATTGCTGCTACTATCTAAGGAGCGAGCATGAAAAACGCAACAGCGTCCACTCCCTCCGAGTGGCGCTCCGGCAGCGTGACGTCACAGCGATAATTGCCGAGTGCGATATCAGTTCCAGAACGCTGAGCGCGATAAACTTGATCCCCGCCCTAGAAATATGCAAAAATATGACGCCGAACCGTCGATTTGTATGCAAATAGCGTGCAAATGCTCCCCGTTGGGAAAAACCGTAAATATCCCAGTTGCCGGCCTCTCAACATCAACTGCCACCAGGAGTTTTCCAGTGAACAATACACTCGCCATTATTTAGGACTCGTAAAGGGGGGAGCGCCCTAGGCTGCACTGTTTTGGGGGCGGTACTTTGCACGACATAGTGACAGTGACATTAACAGTAATATAGGTCGACGACAATAATATAATCGACGATACTATTATATAAAGCACGACATACTCAGTGACAGTGACAGATACAATAATACGGGCAGGAGTATCACGTGATAAACACTGGGAACCATACTTTATTAAGAGGCCGTGGCGGCCAAAAGCTATATGAAGCATAATTTTGTGGTCTGGTTGTGAGAACACGAAAAAGAATTTTAATACAATTATGCCGGATTTAAAAACCCGGCCCTTAAATCCTATTTCGACAAAACGAAAATGGTAAATTATTTCCATATTAATTGTAAATTATCTTTATTCTGTTACAAAAAAAAACGAGCGAGATTTGTCTTCAGTTTTTGAAAAACCTAGAGATGATTCTGAATACTAAAAAATACTATTTACACCAGCGTATGATATATTTGCATACTACAAAGACAGTTATTGGAACTTCCATACAAAAAATATAAGAAAAAAATGTTTGAAATTATGTAATTTCCAGAAATGTTATGGCCAAACAATATTTTTTTTCTATATATTAAGATATTTTTGAGTGATATTAAAAAATAACGCAGTGATCTTAAGTTATGTTATTATTGTAATCTAATTTTTACTTTATAAAAAACTAATCATTTGATAATTTATTCCACATTTGATAATTGGAAGTTAGAGCGCGAGAGTCGGGCCCGCCAGGTAGCATAACTGGCTATCTCGCGGTAAGGCGTTGGTCTCTAACGGGTTGTGGCATAGCTAGACGCTGGATTGTTTTGTCCAAAGTCTTCTACGCTCACTGCAGGTCGATAGAACGACTAATCGTTAAAACTTCCTGTTGTGACGGGCTCGCCCGTTGTAGTCGACAACCCAAGTTGTGTTTATATGTCATTGTAATCGCAATATAATGTAATATGCATTCAAATATGCATTCAAGAATATATTTTATTAATGTGTATGACAATATTATGGAACGTGTATTCACGTTTTATTTACTAATTATATTCTTCAGAAAAAAAAATATTTTGTTTAAATTATAAATAATAAGTGGAAACATGTTCGTAGTTAGCTTTGTCTTTGAAATGTAATATTTTTGTGCCAAATGTATTGTAACAGCAGTATGTTTCCTAAACAATAATAAAATTAAAATAAAATAAAATAATAAAGCATGTGCGATACGGCGCGGGCCGCGAAATCCAAATTGTTGGTGGTCTATTAAGATATTGAATTATATAAACGGACATCAAAACGGACGATATTTAAACGGACATCAAAATCCAGAAATTTTAATCGGCAATTTCTAAGAATAGGGATCGGCTTTTTTCCGGAGATGGGTTTCAAATGGGTTAATAAAAAGAAAATAACCGATTTGAATCCATTTAAAAATAAAAAACGTTTAATAGTTCAGATCATGTTGAACAGAAGTTCGAAAATAAATGTTACTAGATATAACAACTGACATCGCGTTTCAATGTATGTGTTTCTGTCAATATCACGTGACACTTTGATTATTACTTCCCGAAATAATAAATTCCACTGGAACATCGTTCAATACACAAAAGCACGGATGAAACCAACACTCCGTTAGAAATTGAATTATGTATAGAAAGTGGGAATATACTTTTTTCGAGAGAGGGAAAAAAGGGGCATGGGAGGTCATTGGCCGTGCTGAAACCGACAATATACCCAAGAAGACAATTCTATTGCTGACTGCCGGAAAACGCGTCAGGCTCGAGTGCGTACATTGAATATGCTTAGGGATAATTCGGTTTTAGAGGTTGAAGGTAGGCTCTTGCGTCACGGCTGTCGAAGTTGTAAAATTTTAGGTCCTTTTTCTGGTTACTTAAATAATACTTACTTGAGGATGAAGAAGAAGGAAAATAATGCTTACTTAAGAAAGATTTTACAAATACACTTTTGAAAATTATAAAAAAAAAGTATTTTAGCCAATTAAACAAACAAATAAATGATAAAAACTGTTACAAACTAACCACTGATGCTAAATAATAGCTTTTAAAAATATGTTATTATTGACTTTGATTGATGCGTATTTATTTATTTGTTCTACAGACTATAGATTATTGCAAATTCGGAATATTAGGGATAGGAATAGATTATTTTAAAGGTGGGTAAAGAGAGAGGGAGTTGGAGGGGGGAGTTAAAAGAGTTGGGGGAGCGGGAAGTGAAAAGGGAGGGGAAGGTGTAGGGTATAGGGTGGGGGTGGAGGGGAAAGATAGGCAGGCTGAGGGGGTAGTGGGCGGGAGGGTGTGGGAATAGAGAGAGTAGGGAAGGAAATAGAAGGGAAAGGGGTGAGGATTTGAGGACTGTGGGGGGGGGGGGGGGAAGTTGGAGGGGGGCAGGGAGAGTGGGAGTTAGAGAGGGAGGGGGCTTGTGGGGGAGGGGGGTGTAATTGAGGGGGGGAGTTGGGGGAGGTAATAGGGAGAGGAAGTTAAGAAGGGGGAGGATGGTGGGGTGAGGGGGAGGGAAGGGTGGGCGGAAAGGGGGAGTTGTTTAGGGGATTTAACGTGGGGTGTTGGGAGAGTGGCGTTGGGAGGGCAGGTGGTCTGAGGGAGGAAGTGTGGGCAGGAAGGGATGTAGTTGTGGGGGAGGTTGGGGTGTAGGCGAGAAGGGGTTTGTTTGATGGAGGGTTGTGGAGTGGGGTGAGGGATCGACGGGGGGCAGGAGGGTTTAAGGAAGGGGTTTCGGGGTTTGGTGCGCGAGGGGGTTTGTCTAATTGCCGGGAAAGTCTTGGGGTAACACATTTTTTTAAAATTGTGCACTAGATGTATAAAATACAGATCGAATACGTTAATTTTTATCGCGCAATTCATTTCAACGGACATCTACACTTACATAGGCCATCGGCGATTGAAATACGTGAAACACTCATTGAAAATATGCTGTGAAAGATATAAATATGGTTTACCAGTTTTTTTTTTTTAAATACATTTTTTGCTACTTTTACACGGTGGAGAGGAGAGGGAATTCCATCAGGTACTCTCATTACATATCAGTATTTCCTACAGACGAAACCACACTTCACCCAACTACAAAATAAAAAAATCTACAATCACAAGACTAAACTAACAATAGCAAGACGCCGGAACACCCGCGCAATAACCCTTAAAGAAATTCCTCCGTTTCATAATAAAGTCCATCGGAATTTTTCACTTGGCATGCGCCCGCTCCTCTGAGCGTCCTTTAAGTCTCCTCTGTGAAGTGCGGCACAGTGGGTTGGACGGGGTCACATTATTTGCAGACTTCATAAAAAATAACAAGCGCATAAAACCTAAGTCACAGTATAGTGTTACTCTAGACAATCTAACAAGAAATTGTAGCTATCGGTTTAAAACCCCCTCTTGGGACTCTCTATCTTAACAGTTATAAAACGAAGACCCCAAAAATCGTCCCTCTGTCTTTTGATCGTGATAAACTCAAGAACCGCTAAACGTATTTTGATGCGAGTTTATGTGTTCATTAGGGCGCCTTTCAAGAAAAGTTTACACGTAATGCCATCAATAGGGTAAAAGCCGGATAGTTGCCTCAGTCGGATACATGCCCCGGTTTTGAATACACTATGTTAAGAATGTTGCTGGCGTTAGAGCTTTAATATATTAAAAGCACCCCTCCCACAGGCCTCGGTGCAATGTAAATCGTCGAGTAGTATGGCGCACGCGTTTTGTTCGTGTGAGCAAAACTTTGACGGGCGTCGATATTATATTGGTAATTTCTATTGAATATTTTTATTACTGTTTCAATTCTATTGAATATTTTTGTAACTGATTGTGGTTTCAGTAAACTTTTTCTTTCATTGCATGCATTAAATTACACTCTTTATTACGTTTTATTGTTGAATAGTTTTAATTTATTTCGAAAATAAAAAAGGCAAGTAGCCGTATCAAAAAAGTCTGAAATGGTAGCCCTATTTATTTTAGATGTTCTTAGACCTTTTTTATAAATTTCTGACTGAACATATATCTGCTGACTGAACATATATTGCTGACTGAACTTTATATCACGCAAGCCGCCAGGAAAGGTATTACTGTTATTAGATGGCCGTTCATCGCACTCTAGTTCTGTGAAATGCTAGAAACTGCACTGACCCATGATGTGGTATTACTTTGTTTACCTAGTCATACAACGAGTACTTTTGCTTTGCAACCATTAGACACATCAGTATTTAGACCTTTTACAAAGTATTATTATGCTGAGACCAAACAACTTCATGCGCACCAATCCACAAAAGCATTTTTAACTTTATGCTACTAACCGCTACAGTAAGCGACTGTTGAAGACTCGGTCCAACATACCCACAACAAAAAAGTATTTTCTATAGAATCGAAATCGCAAACACGCTCGAATATACACGAGTCAGCTGCAATTGAATTCGGCATTTTATGCACAGTCAAACGATGACTAATGTCATTTCTTCTGATCGATACGAATTGACACACTTATTTCTCATCCCACTCATAACTATTGCGTCACTACATACCATATAAAAAGCAGTACATTCGACACATATTTTATCATTCCCCGGCGGACAGTAACCGCGCAATAACAAGTACTCGCGCTCTTCATTACCTTCGAGTCAACCAAGCTACGCATAGTATACGCGATCATCATTATGTTCGAATCTATCGCGGCGCTTCACACTTCGGACACACACATCACCTCGAGCCCACACTACCTACATACCGGCGAAATATCAAACAAGGCGTTAAGAACTGGCAACCTACTACAGACCTTCTGAATAAATACTTCAACTTCAACGACTTCGAATTTCAATAAAGGAGAAAACTTCTTTATGAGAACCACCCTTCGCTCACGAATAATTGGAGTCTAGTGAAGGGTGGTCACTCTTACACGACTATTCCTTTTTTGAGGGGTGAAATAAAACTTGATTAACTCAAAACCAATATAAATTATGTATACGAAAAATAGACTAATATACAAGATCAACGACCTATGTTTTAATAATGTACAAATTGCATTATTCTTAGTAAGTACATAATTTGTATTAATAGAGCTTTTCTGAAAAGTGGGGCAACTACTTATCTGGCTCTTACCCTAGATCTTGATCTTAGCTAAACAGTGGCGAGTTTAGTGTTATGTAGATAACTGTCGTGAATATAATAACCTATCAATACCAAAATACTAAAAATACGGAAAAACTCAATAACCACTAGATAGATTACAATAAATTTATATTTTTTCAACTCGATAACTGCTAGAAAAATTCAAATATAAAGCTTAAATGTTAGGAGTTCTATGGAAAAGATGATTTAAATTACCCATTTAAATTAGGAAATCCCACATCGTCATTTGTTTTTTGTTTAATTTAACAAACTACCCTGCGTAGCTGTTTGGGATGATAACACAATATCGAACATAATTTGGTCAAATTTCTAGCCTAAACTTTGCATACTTTAATTAAGAAATAAAAACAATTTATCGGTTAACCTATTATTTAGGTATTTTTGCCTTAATTTTTATAAAAGTATGCCTTACGTTTTATAAAAATACTCTCTACGATATTGGTTTTGTTATCTCCTGATACCAACAGGATGGAGGTGTCGACTACAACGGGCGAACCCGTCACCCCAGGCTGGTATAACGATATAGATCATTCTTTCAGCCGTGGAATGAGCGTAGAAGACTTGAGGACAAGACAATCTACTGTTTAGTTTACCAGCAACCCGTTAGAGTCCAACGCATTACGGCGAGGCACCGGGAAAGGTAACCAGCGGGCAGCCTCACCCCCTTACTACCAGTTTTGTCAGGATATCTCCGTCTGGAATGAACCTTGTAATGGCTCTTAGGTACCATTACATGCGATCAACAAATGCATCGATTTCCAGTGAAATACACTAACACAATTCAGCTAATATTTTAACCCGTGCAGCGATGAATCAGCACGATGAAACAATACTTTTACTCGGAATTTTTCGGATTGCATCATTTCCCGGCCTATATAAACCGCCAAAAATCAACCAAAGTATCATTCCTCGAGTGATCACCTTCCCCCAATGTTGCGATGGCATACTCGGTACCCCTCTCACGAGGTCGCTCAACGAGTCCGGCTCCTTGGTTTCCTTTCCTTACCTTTCCCAGTCGCGAAGCATCAGTCTGCAATCCCACAGACTTGAGCCGTGCCCAGTACAAGATACTAGGAGCACAAAAACAATCCTCATCCATATACCCTCGTAACTGCAGTCGCGCATCAATACACTCGCGACAACATAACCTATTCGGGAAGAGTTATAACTGGCAATATCAAACTTTCAATCGACTCAATAAATACCTTCTACTTCACTCAAAACCGCCTTTCAATACGGAGTTAACTCGTAAGTTGATACCACCACCTCACACCGCACAACTTGGAGGGGTGGTCCCTCACAACCTTCACGATACCTCTGTCCTCCCGACTGGTTACAGTCGCTTACGCAACCTCTACCTGTTGTATTAAAGCGGTAATTCAGTTCTTTGCCTGTAACGGCACACAGGATCGAGTGGTCCAAGATCATTTCAAGAGTGGTATGACATCCTGAAACCAACAAGTAGGTATTGCGTATTAACATTAAACGCTAAAGGACTACTTAAAATTGTCCATGAGAAAAACATACACACTACGTCGTTTCTCGCCTTAGCGCATTGCTGCAAAGGCTTTCAACGCCAATAATGTTTTAATGAACGACGATAGAACATCTTCTATCTACGAGTAGGTATATTATATTCTTGAGCGAGAAAGCATTTTTGTTAGGATTGAAAAATAGTTTAAATATTAAAGTTGTAGAAATCATAGTTTTGCTCAAATATGGGAAACAAAAAGGCCTTCCCTCTTTGAAATATATACCATTCGACTTACCGCTTTTTATTGCCAGATAGAAATATACATACAGTTTAGAAATATAGGTACATACAGACTAGTTTAGGAAACAATTAATCTGCCAATGAAACATTGGGCTCGATTGCGTTTCTTCTTGAACTAAAATAGTAAATTAGTTAGTGTGAACGAGACAGGACAATACGCTAGAGCGGAATGTGAAATGAACGGTTGTTACTTTTTCGCATTAAAACTACCCACCAAAGATAAAGCGTCTGAATCTAACACCGTACGAAATGTGTTCAAATTTATTCGGACGGGTATAAGTCCGACAGGTAGTTTTTATCGACGATTTTTCGTTTCATTTTCCGCTCTAACGTATTGCTCTATCTCGTTCGTTCAAACTAATTTCAGTTTTAGTTCATAAAGAAACGCAATCGGGCCTAATTGTACCAAGATAATTTGTCATAATTAACGAATCACTGTATGTTTCCCGAAGAATAAAGAAAGAAATAAATAAATAAATGTATATGCCTATACAGGTAATTTGACGTAGGTACTACGTAAAATAATAAATCACGTAATTCCTACTTAAAACATTTTTAGTTACGGCCAGTTGCAAGCAGCCCATGTAGGAAACACTGTGTCCATGCATAAAGAGGAGAAGGCATCTCTGGAATGTAAATGCGAGAAGTGGAAACATAAAGTGTGCATTTCAGAAATGTGTTTCAGTCGGCTGACAGGACAGCTGACAAGTAAGCGCGCCCAAGTCGCGCGTTGTTCGAATGGCAAAAGTTTCGCTCCTTTTGAGTTTGGTCGCACGATTTCACCCGCATTCACAAATGGCAGCCGCACCGCAGCCGGAGCACATGCTCTTTTCATCTATTATAAACAAAATGAAATGAACAAAACACACATGGGCATGGAATGGCGCAGTGAAATCCACAAATGCGCATTTTATCAGCTGAGTTGAAAGTAAATGGTACAGATACAAGGTTTTCCAATAACGGCGCTTTGGGTCGATATTGGCAGTATGTGCAATAAAACAAACTGTGTCTGAGGTCTAACGAATATATAAATAAACTAGCTGACCGGGCCCACTTCGTTGGGCGGTAAAACTTTTTACCTGTGATGAAATTATGAGTGTGGTTCGGTTAGTACTTAGTACTATGATTTATTTTCTGACTGCCAAAAGAAGGGTTATATTTTACTGCATATGTACTATGTATGTATTTGCATGCCAATTTGACTATAATACCGTAATTTGTGAGTGTCTTTTTGTCACTCACAAGATTTCTTATTTGCGAGCGTATTATCTCTTTAACTATTTATGCAGTAAAAGGGAAATTATATGCAGTAAAAGGGAAAAGTCTTTTGTTTTAAACACTTGAGACGATAAATTTACTTATTTTGATAAGAATTCATAATTGTTGATAATATGACCAATAAATATGACCTAATGATTTGAATTATTTTTTTAATATAAAATACTACTTTTTGTGACTTAAATATAAAAGTTAGACATATGCTGTCGCTGACTTTTTTGTAGGCATTATCAAGCTCTATAACTTTTCTCTAGAACTTAATCATATATCTCTCATCGTTAAGGCAGCGTTAGTTAGAAACGTTTTCGTTCGACCGCTTATTCTCCGACTTACTTTGCAAATCCGACTACTTACCACGAAAAAGTCATTTTATTTTTCTGATTAATATATAGGCTATGACACTGACAAATAACGTGGCTTTCTATTGTTAAAAGAATTTTCAAAATCGGTGCAGTAGATCCAGAGATTACTTCCAACAACGTCACAAACTTTACCTCTTTATAATATTAGTATAGATAAAATACAAACGGAGCTGCCATGGAATTCCCCGACCGTAGTCGGGCCCATGATAATATTATTATTACACTTCTGGCGAGTGAGCGATGGATTCCAGACTAACGACCGGCTGTGGTAGGTTTAGGACAGCTGTCTTGCCACATGTGAGCGTTAACCTTACCACCCATTAACTTCGCCTTCGAACCTATAGAATTTAAGATGCAGAAATCGTGGTTTTGTATAGTTTTTCTTGGAATGTTTTGATTATTTTCCTGGAGAGACCAAGATCTTTAAAGAGGTGAAACAGAGATTCGGTCTGCACGACGGGCGCCAACTTCCACCACTTGAGGGTAAACAGTGAAGCCGTTCCGGGTGACGGCATTTGCGAGGTCATGGTATTCATTTAGTTTGTACTCGTGGTCTTTTAGGATATTTGATTAGGTAATTTATACTGCTTAGAGACCGAATCGACCTCCAGAATCCAGTTTGAAGCTTTCTCGATAATCTATACTAATATTATAAAGAGTTAAAGTTTGTGACGTTGTGGGAAGTAATCTCTGATCTACTGAACCGATTTTGAAAATTCTTTTACCAATAGAAAGCCATGCTATTTGTGAGTGTCATAGGCTACGTATATATTAATCCGAAAAATAAAAAGACTATTTCGTGGTAGTCGGATTTGCAAAGTAAGTCAGAGTAAAAACGGTCGAATGAAAATGTTTCTTAGGAATGCTGCATTAACGATGAGAGATATATGATTGAGTTCTAGAGAAAAGTTGTAGAGATTGATAATGCCTACAAAAAAGTCACCGACAGCATATGTCTAACTTTTA
The DNA here is from genome assembly GCA_944548615.1 of Micropterix aruncella. Lineage (NCBI taxonomy): Eukaryota > Metazoa > Arthropoda > Insecta > Lepidoptera > Micropterigidae > Micropterix > Micropterix aruncella. The sequence goes on along the minus strand of OX155966.1, from coordinate 31,647,838 downwards.
TATTTAAGTCACAAAAAGTAGTTTTTCATTTTAAAATAATAATTTAAATCGTTAGGTCATGTTTATTGGTCTATTATCAACAATTATAAAATCATACCAAAATAGGTAAATTTATCTCAAGTGTTTAAAGTCTCAAGTGTTTAAAACAAAAGACTTTTCCCTTTTACTGCATTTAATTTCCCTTTTACTGCATAAATTATTAAAGAGATAATACGACATAGGTATGGAACCGCGACGGCATCTCGGGTTGGAACTCCTGAAAGACAATATACTTTGGTACCAAATAATAACATTAGGGTACATTTAATATAGTATACAGAGAAGTTTTGAACAATTAAAATAAACATAATTTATTCAATCATAATCATTTCATTCACTCATTTGAAACCCGGTAAAATAGCCAAATTGGCATGCAAATACATATAGTATAAATATAACCCTCCTTTTAGCAGTCAGTAATAAATCACTCAGTACTAACCGAACCACGCTTATAATTTCATCACAAGTAAAAATGTTTACCGCCCAATGAAGTGGGCACGGGTCAGCTAGTTATATATAAACGATATTGGCCCGTATTCCATTTCTCGCCCCAGGTGTCTAACTTGGGGTCTAAAAGCGCCCTAAAACGACGCCTATTTTTGAACTGATGTTACGGCATTGCCTTTCATGGTTCCTAACTGGAGCGTGCTTATATAAAGCTTATCGGGCGCTAGCTCGCCTTTTCTTACGAATAAAGTTTCTTACGTTTTTATTATTATTTATTATTTAATAAGTTGATGTTAAGCACCGTCCAGTCCAGAGTTTCGTATTCCGCTTCTTCAAGTGTCATGGCGGATGAGTCCTGTTCGGATATTACCTAAGAAACGTCTAAAATCGACCAGTCTATGTCTGACATCCGTGTAATTCTTGTTTGCTCGTTTTTTTTCGAAGAATTTTCAAAGATGTTTGCTTAACATTCTCTTTTAAGACCTAGAAGGGACAATGTGCGCAGGTTATCGTAATTAAACGTTGATTCATCTATATTTTGCCCTGAAAATCCTGTGTCAATATTTTTGTAGGCTATGTTAAATCGCCCTGTATACTTTTGGCACCTTGTTGGCTCGCTTTGCTGGAATATTTTCCTTTTTTCTGTTTGACAACGTTGCCTTGGAATTAAAAACAAGCGAAATCGGGGCGACAAGATGGCAGCAGGCGGCGGAAGGGCGACGGCGGGCGGGCGTGTGAGCGAGCTGTCAAAATTAAGACCCCGCTTTGGAACGACCATAGACAAATCGAAAAAAAATATTTATTACGGGTTTCTTAATTTGGTAAAACGGAATACCAACGAATTAACGAAGGGGCTTAAGTTCTTTTTTTTTATTGTTTTAGTTATATGGTATCTTATATTTAAATATAATTACAATGTATTTAGATTCTCTTGGACAAAACATTATAAAAATTAGGTTGATTGATTATCTGATTATTGATGATTGTTGCTTTTGTTTGATCATTTCTGATAATAATTATTTTAATTGTTGATGGTTTTAGTTTTACTGCTTGTTGATTGCGCCTTATATAGCTTCTACTTTATGGTTTCTTTTAAAACGAAATGTTGTATGTTCTCTGGGCAGTTTGTTACTTAAACATTGTATGTTTTTTTAATAATTCACACAATAAATAACTTTAACTTAAACTTAATTTTAGCACCAGTTAAGTTTAGGCGCGCGAAAAACGGATTACAAGTTAAGATTGTTCTTCGCAGGGTACAATGTCTACTTGAGCGATTGAGATTTAAATCAGTTTTTCAACAATACAGTTGTCTAATAGGGAAAAGTCCCCTAACGCCGGACGGCACCTAGCGTCGGACACTAATAGTATCTCGACAAGTCGCGGCGCGATCGACACAAAGAAATAGAAAAAGGAAAAGCGTACGCTTCCCCGCACCCTTTTCACCCGTCCTTGTGTCGATCGCGTTTGAGACTTGTCGAGATACTATTACATTACATTACATTACATTCACGTCGTGTCCAATTGGTGGCTAAAAACCGCTCTTGGACGTGTCAAAATATTTGTGTTTTAAGTAGTAAGTGTCATTACTACTTTAATCTTTACGTTACATACATATATTAATTTTAAAGAATATATAGTATCAAAGAAACTTTGGAACCTACTAAAAGTTATTCGTCGTAGAATCGTATTACAAAACAAATTAAAAAATAGTCAATGGCTACCTACTAAACACACAACAATTAAAATAGTCAGTTAAAAAGTTGAATAATCAAATATATTATTGTCGGACTCTAGGTGCCGTCCGGCGTTAGGGGACTTCCCCCTATCTAGTTTTTCTCTTCGAGAAGAACACATTTTTGGCTTTTTTTTTAATATATTACGAATTTATTAGTTTTCGTAACAAACGTTTTCAAGTTTTCCAATTATAAGAGCAAATTTTAAGTATCTTCAGCAAGAAATTTTGCTTTCGCTTCATTTAATCATTAACATATTAGGCTAAACTCCCTCCTAACCGGAAGCTGCTGAAGCAGTTATTTGTTTGCTAAACTCGCCCAACTTCCGAAATAACCAACTTTCCGGAAATTGCTCAAAGTTAGCCTTAATACAGAGCGATGGCTTTATAAATCTCCCCAACGACGTCACGAAAGAGACAAGTCGTTAACTTTTACTGTATACCTACCAAAAATAATTCGACTTGTCTTCCTCTTTTGCTTTAATAATGTGCTTGATAAGGGTAGTATCAGATTACGACAAGGCGTTAGCGTACCTGCAAAGTTATTTACTGTGTCTTTAGAAGACCCTTTAAGGCAATTCAACTGTAATGGCAAGTTAAATTGCTACCTTCTTCATTTCAGTTTTCAGGCAATTCAAGTGAAATGGAACAGGTACCTATATTTATACCTTTTCATATATCTATATTGATTTATTTATTTTTATTTATTTTTATTTATTGTGTTTATTCACTTATTACTAATCAACATAACAGTAAAACCAAGGCATTGAGAAGTAAAATTAATAAAGATATTACCATAACTATACAAATAGAATGACACTTATAATACTAGCTATCATGTAAGAATAAATAATTAATAGCTTGCAATTTAAACAAGTGAGGGTTGGCGGTAAAAATATCAAAATCTGGTGCCATCGAGTGAATTTCATTTAAGCGCCGCAAAGCACGCGCCAACAAGTTCCACCTCGTAAGGTTAGTGCGCGAGAACGGCTCCGCGAAAAGATGGTGCGATCGAGCACGGAGATAATTATTTGGTATGAATAGATCCACCTTGGCTAGTAAGCTAGGGTTATCAGTTTTACCACGAATTAGATTGAAAATATAGGACATGGTCAGCATTTCTCTTCTGAGACAGAGAGAATTATAGCCAACCATGCCTGTGATAAATGCAGTCGGATACAAAAATGGATAATATCCGTACTGCTTGAAGTACAGAAATCTCAAAAAACACTTCTGTACCTTTTCCAGCATGAGGGTATAAGTACCTTCATGTAGATATATTTATTTATTTATTTAATTCTCTTACAAAAAATGTAATTACAATGTTACTGAAAAGAATAGAAAGGAAAAAATAGAACATTCAAGAACAATAGCTTATGATAGACACAGCTTAAATAACAAAACAACTATATGCTAAATCAAATATTAACGAACAAGGGGTAAACGGGAATATGCACTCCCACAATACACGCAGACGTGATGACGTTATCCTGCCTAAAGTACGCCTTACGCAGACACAAAAGTCCTTTGGATATTTGAGCTATAAGCTTTTTAACCAGCTACCACTCTCCACAAGAAAGATGGAAGCAAAGGCGTTTAAACGATTTATTAAACAAAAGCTGCAATCCACACATGCTTTCTATAAGCTGGGTGATTTTTTTGAGCATGCCAATTCTTTCAAATGGGAATAACATTAATATCTCTTACCATACACGCGGTAATTCCCTTTTATGCGTGCCCCGAACAAGACTGGCAAAAGTACAGAAGAGCTACTTATACCTGAGCATTAAATTCTACAATTTACTCCCTACCACTATCAAACAACTGGAGGACAAACAATTTAAAAGAAACATTAAGGAGATGCTCATAGGCCACCCTTTCTATAATCTGACCGAATTCGAGGGCCATGACTTATTGTACCAATTTGAATGATAATTATATATATACTTTTAGTATTTAAATGTAAGATTTAGCTTTAGTTTGATTACTTAACAATTTATTTACTGCTTTGGATGTTACTATGTACAGTTTTTAATACGTATATATTTGATTTATTGACTATTTCAATTGTTCGGCTTCTGCTTTGATTATTCAACTTTTTAACTGTCTATTTTAATTATTGTGTGTTTAGTAGGTAAGCATTAGAATTATTGACTATTTTTTTTATTTGTTTTGTAATACGATTCTGCAACGAATAACTTTTAGTAGGTTCCAAAGTTTCTTAGATACTATATATTTTTTTAAATTAATATATGTGTGTAACGTAAAGATTAAAGTAGTAATGACACTTACTACTTAAAACACAAATATTTTGACAAGTCCAAGAGCGGTTTTTAGCCGCCAATTGGACAAGACGTAAATGTAAATGTAAATGTAAATGTATGTAACTTTCAGATACCTCATTTTAGTTCTTATTGTTTAATAACAATATTATGAATTTAATATTTAATATGTAGAATACAATGTGTAATGTAACATACCTGATCACATACATCTTCTTCTTCTTCTTCATCAGCGCGCATTCGCCCACCGTTGGGCATACGCCTCTCCAATCACTCTCCATCCGGATCAGTTGTCCGTTTCCCTCATCCAGACAGGTCCAGCTGTCTCCTTGATGTCATAAGGTTATACTGTTCATCATGATTGGAGGTATTTAGCCCGATACCCGCCACGTCGGCCACACGTCTTGGCGAGCTCCACTCTTTCAGGAAAATATTTCCATTTCCTAGGCTTGTGGCAACCTGGTCGGGTTACTTAACCGCCGAATTACACTATATTTACTAAATTTATTATTTAAATATTATTTATTGTTGAGAAAATTTCAAAATATATGTTGACACTTAGATTTTAAATTTCGAATTTTATTTTAAATTATATGTTATATTTTATTTTATTTTAAATATAATATTATATTTTAAATTTCGATCACATACATACGTTGTTTTTTCCAATTTTGTTTTGATTCTTCCAATTGTGTGTTTTTTTTTTGTATAAAGTGCCTAAGATGACTATTTATATTCTTATAATAATTATCTATTATATATGTATACTCATGTACATGGATTCAGGTCTATTTTTTTTTTTTTTATTTGTCTGCCATGTAATGCCGACTTTAATCAACGCTATTGTCGAATTAATATTTATGCTTTAATAGTAGCAACTGACGAATTCTAATATGCCATAATTAGCTTAAATTCATAAATCATGCTTTTATTGTATATTCTGAATGAATAAATTAAATACTGAAATACTGAAAAGGCGCTAAGCACATCTAACTGAGCTTCTTAGGGCTGTATGTATAGATGCACAATTGTGGTGTAAAACATTAAGTAATGGTATTATATTAATATGAAAAAATAGAATAAGGAGGAAAATAAAACAAACAAAATGTCGAAACAAACAAAAATCAAACAAACAATGTCGCTGTGGACGCGTTGAAGAAAACACAGACTTTTGCTATCGAACCATCCAAATCCATATCAGTCGACAGGCACTTTAGAAAGGTCTGTGACGTCTTCCACTAACCATATTTTCGCTTTTTGTGGAGCTTCTATTCCGGGCCAATGGGCCCGGCTCAACGGAGCAACATTGCGGTGTCAACTACAACGGGCGAGCCCGTCACCACAGGACGTTTTGACGATTTTTCGTTCTGTCGCCCTGCAGTGAACGTAGAAGACTTGGACAGAACAATCCAACGTCCAGCTACGTCACAACCCGCAAGAAGCCAACGCCTTTACCGCGAGATAGCCAGTATGATTACCTGGCGGGCCGACCCTCGCGCCCTTGCTTCCAATTGTGACCAGATTTCTCCGGTCTCTCGATTGGTTCCGAGTTCGAGGTCGCTTGCGCGGTCCTCTCCCTTACGAAGCGGTGAAACGGTGTGCACCGAATCTATCGCGGACCAAGGCGTCCTTTGCCCGACTCTGAACCGGGATCGGATGACCAATGGTCATTTCAATAGCAGTCGCCGTAAGGTAGGCAACCACCCCCGCTCTATAGGAAACAATACAGTTCCCAGACTCCCCCGACTGTTAGTCGGAGAGCACAATCGATTGGCTTGCGCCGCTCGGTGCGCAGACCGTCCAGGAGCGCCAGAGGTTTGATTCCCAGGGGAGACTGGTTGACCCAGTGTCCTACCCAGGATTCGCACCCCATGCGTGGAGGCCATCGGATGGGTGTTGACCCGTGAGTGTGACCGACCCTGAACACATGGGTCATCGTGGCCACCTCATCATGGGCCCATTAGCTCCCATGCTCAACGGAGCAGACCGGGTGAGCGACCTCGTGCCCGTAACCAGTCAGGAGGCCGGAGAAATCTGGGCGAAACTGGAAGTAAGGGCGGGAGTTCGGCCCGCTGTGTGCATCCCGGTGTCTCGCGGTAAGACGTTGGCTTCTTACGGGCGAGTGGCGGAACTAGGCGTGGACTGTTTCGTCCCTAAGTTTTCTACACTCACTTTAAGGCAGACAGAACGATCAATATCGTTAAAACTTCCTGAGGTGACGGGTGCGCCCGTTGTCGTCGACATCTCCGTGTCGTGGGGTGGCTGGTTCGCTCGTAGTAGTTAACCCGTATATGCCCAGTGATTCGAAAACGAAACAAGAAGTAGTACTTTTGTAAAAGTATCGGAAATCCTTTGTGAGCTCTGTAAAATCCAAAAAACTGCCATCTATCGCAAGAGTACGAAACTATTTCCTATTAGCAACGAAGTTTTAGCAGAATTGACACTTTTGATTGGAACAGTAAGCAGTGCCAGTTGTGTCGTGTTCGCATCGTGCAAAAATCATGTTGTCTCCCGAAAAAAAATAAGTAAGTAATTATTCAGTTAAGTAAAGCTTTGTACAAGTAAATTTGGGTAAATTATGGACTTATTTGTGTTTTTAGAATTAGTTGATTGTAGATAGAATTAGTAGATTGCATGTGAAAATAATAATAAATATTAAATAAACTCATTATAAAATTTTTGTTTGAATTACCTATAACGAATGTAGGATATTTGTTCATTGTTTCATTTTCGAACAACTCTAAAATACCTAGTTAAAAAAAATATATATACTAAAACTAGTCAATACTGTTATTGGGACCTATTAACATAAACATATCTGAAAATAAACAAAATGAAAATCCCAAAATAGTTCCGGGCATATATGGGTTAAGAGCTGCAAAGTAGGTTATATACTACCTAATATAGTATATTGTGACATGTCCAAGAGCCGTAAATTCGCCAATTGGATACGAATGTGTTGTGATGTAATGTAATTCATGTCGATTGCGATGTTACAGTTCGGTGTGAAGTATCGGAGGCTTAGACAGGCCCATCACCCTTTTTGGAGACGTTATACCACAGTTCAGTGGGCAGAGTGGGCAATACATGCCACGTGTCTATTCATCATAAACCGCGACAGCAAAATAATATATGTAAGGCTTTTGGGAAAGCCGGTCACGTATTATATCGGCCTCTGCCTTGAAAATTAATATGAATTAGAATTTATGGCAGCCAAAACAGCAACGACCGCGCCGTTACATTGTTCCCGAGAAACATAATTCTTCGGGGATATTATTTGCTCCTCCCACCTTGGCCTTAATGTTGGCCCGTGGGGCGAAAGGGGGAGTCTCTTTCTGATATATTCGGAATATTAATATAATTATATTAAGGAAATTGGGAATCTTCATCATAAATAGAAAATGTAAGATGGTTCAAAGGACGAATGTAATGCCGTAATTGGTTCCTATAAACCGAAACCCAATTGTATTGCAGATGTAATTTACTTATGATGTTTGAACTAAAATACCGTAATACAAATAGAATGTATTTCCAGAAAACACAGGCTAAATAAATACTTACGCAATGAAGGAGCCTCGGATCTAGTAGGAGGGGGGGGGGGGTTCAAACCGGGGTATCTGCTCCGGGAGGCAATTTAAAGGAAAGCCTAATTCATGTGTTTGAAAAAACCTGGTTTTACTAAAGCGCTTAGCATCCAGGGCGCGTCGTATTATTGATTGTTCATTTGATTTTGGAGTTCATCATTAGTTGATTTTTAAACGATTTTGGAACGCATCCTAAGTTGATTTCTCTTCCAGGGGAATTCCCTTGCGACTACAAAATATCCTCCCTACAGAAACTTGTTTCACTAAAGCGCCTAGCATCCAGGGCGTCTTACTATCGATTGTTCATCTGAGCCATAGTAAAATAAGAACAATAACGTCTCCATAGTACGCAGTACGCACCGATTTCGCACTCATACAAGCGCGCGTTGTCCGTACGCTACCACTGCATAGATTCTCGGGCGCCTCGGCGCTAGCCAGTCAGGGCTATCGCGCGACAGATAAGTATACAAAAGTGGAATGTTTTCTGTACAGGCTGTAATGCAACCTATCAGAAATTACATTTACGAGTTTTACATTTACGTAACGAAGTTACATTTACGAGGTAACGTTTATTGTTCATTTGCGTAGGTAAGTATGTGTCTAGGTAAGTAGGTGAATAGGTATGTAAGTGCGTAGGTAGGTAGGTAGATGCGTTTTTGTAAAGTACCTACTTTAACTTACTAAAATGTAGGTATATTGAACACATGCAACAATTAATGAATGCTGTCACACTAACTCATATATTCTGTTACAGTACAATTTTGGCAACCGACTCTTGATCTATAAACCAAAAATACATAAACGTACATAATAATTCTATAGAATTGCATTTCTGCTTTAATGGGATCACAACTTGTTAATTGTGTATTTGTTGTGGCAACCCTGGTGGTTCGGCGAAGCGTAGGTACTTATTTCGAAAACGGGCTCGAGATGTCTTACTGATTTTATTTTGCTATGTCTGAGCTGATAGGCCCAGTGCAGTTGAGTCATTATGACCGTCCGCATCCATCCGGTAGCCTCCACGTAGAAGTGCGAGCCCGGGTAGGACACTGTGCCTGCAGGGAAGTTTCCCTGGGAATCGTCCTTCATGCGCTCCTGGACGGTTTGCGCACAGTAAAGCGGTGCCAATTACAATGGATGAACCCGTCACCCCAGGCTGGTACAACGATATGTGGCCGTTGTTTCAGCCGTGGGATGAGCCTAGAAGACTTAGAGACAATACAAGTCTACTGTTTAGTAATGCCAACATGCCCATCAGAGACCAACGCCTTAAGGCGATGCACCGGAAAAGGTATCCGGCGGGCAGCCTCGCACCTGACTACCAGTTTTGGAAGGATATCTCCGTCTGGAATTAACCATCAGGATACCTCCAAACTCCCGACTGGTCGAGGGTTACTTTCGCGGCCTCTACCTGCCGTATGTTCAGGGGTGATTCAGTTTGAATCTATCGCGGACCAAAGGCATCTTTTGCTTGGCTCTTGGATCATTTTAAGAGTGGTTGACGACAGTTCAACTTCTACCGCTGCTGCTTAGAACACAGTATATTTCCATAGTCTCCAGACTCCTTCAGCAATTAGTCAGAGTGCACAACCGATTGGCGTCGCCGAAAGGTGCACAAACCGTCCAGTAGCGCCGGGAGGCAATCCCTCCAGTAGAAACCGATACACCAGCCATGAAGCCAGATACGCGAGAGTCTTATCCAGGGTAGCCTTCCACACGAGCAGGCTTCTGAATAGGAGCTGAATCGTGAGTTGAGCTGATCCAAGAACAAATTGGATCTTAGTCCCAAGCTGCACGAAACTGTTTGCTACAGTACGGCATCAGTCAATCGACTGTGCATTCCGACAAGTACTCGGGGGAGTCTGGAAACGGCTTTGATTCCTATAGGAAACGAGCGGAAGCGGCTGTTTACCTAATGACAGCCGTCCTGGAAGCTACAACTTGGCCACCCGCCCTGGAAACGACCAATTGGATCCTGTCGGGCAAAGGAACTCAAAACCTACCCTTTTATACCTACAATAATTCACGCCACGGACACTAACTAGAGCGAGCGATTTCGGTGTGATCTATGTATATTATTATTATTATTGTGTTGTTTTTGGAGATTAATGTCAACCCTTTATGTCTCTTTCGAAAGCCTACATTATACACTTTAATTTCATGTGATATTTATTTGCAGTAAGTCTCAAAATATAAAATAATTAGGTTCTAGGTAGAAATAGGTGTGCGATTTTTTTGCTCTTAAGTGTTATGTGTGTGTATTTACCTACATATATAGTTTATGTTTATAAATTGGGACAATTCAACCAGTCAAAGATCCATGCATCAACTTGGCTACTTTTTATAAACCAAAATTTAGTAAAACGAAAATTTTACCTACGCCTTGTCACTACAAATAAAAATGGTAAGTGATCATATTGATAAAGCAAGAAGTTATTGATCAGGAGTGCTTGTGGTATGTATCGTATCTCGTGGAATCTTATATGACAGATGCTAATGAAAAAGCTATCCACCTGAAATACAAAAGCGATTACATATCGCACACTGAAAACAAAAGTGACACTAAACGAAATTTGACAGTATTGAGTTACAGCGACATCTGAAATCTACAGGATAAACTACCTCTTCACCAAAGACCCGTTTCTTAATAGTTCATTTTGATATCGCTAGAAGCCCCATTGTGTCATTGTGCCACTTTGGGAGCTAATGGGCCCATGCTGGGTTGGCCACGAAGACCCATGTGTTCAGGTCGGTCACACTCACGGGTCAACACCCACGCACGGGGTGCGAACCTGGGTAGGACTCTGGCCTTGGTCAGTTTCCCCTGGGAATCAAACCTCTGGCGCTCCTGGACGGTCTGCGCACCGTGCGGCGCAAGCCAATCGATTGTGCACTCTGACTAACATCTTGCGGTGTCGACTACAACGGGCGAGCCCGTCACCACAGGACGTTTTAACGATTAGTCGTTCTATCGCCCTGCAGTGAGCGTAGAAGACTTTGGACAATAACAATCCAACGTCTAGCTACGCCATAACCCGTGAGAGTCCAACGCCTTACCGCAAGTTAGCCAGGAATAAACCCGGCGGGCTCGAGATACTCGCGTCCTCACTTCCAATTGTGACCAGATTTCTCCGGTCTCTCGATTGGTTCCGAGTTCGAGGTCGCTTGCGCGGTCCTCTCCCTTACGAAGCGGTGAAACGGAGTACACCGAATCTATCGCGGACCAAGGCGTCCTCGGTCGGGGGAGTCTGGTCGCTGTATTGTTTCCTATAGAGCGGGGGTGGTTGCGTACCTTATGGCGACTGCTCTTGAAATGACCATCGGTCATCCGATCCTGGGTGAAAGCCGGGCAAAGGACGCCATGGTCCGCTATAGATTCGGTATACACCGTTTCACCGCTTCGTACGGGAGAGGATTGCGCAAGCGACCTCGAACTCGGAACCAATCGAGAGACCGGAGAAATCTGGTCACAATTGGAAGTAAGGGCGCGAGTGTCGGGCCCGCCAGGTAATCATTACTGGCTATCTCGCGGTAAGGCGTTGGTCTCTAACGGGTTGTGGCGTAGTTAGATGGTGGACTGTTTTGTCCCAAGTCTTCTACGCTCACTCCAGGGAGATAGAACGACTAATCGTTAAAACTTCCTGTGGTGACGGGCTCGCCCGCTGTAGTCGACAACCCAAGTTGTGTCACTTCATACTTTTAGGTTTTGAGCTTGATCGTTGAAGAAAAACCGTAAAAATCACCCTCATTGGGTGGATTGCCAAAACGAAAAAATAAGAAGAAAGAAAACCGACACTAAGCCAGTTTGCTTCCGATCGTCAGCGACAACTGTTCCATTGGGTAAGTGAAAAAGTGACATATTATTTTGTTTAGTGAAATAACTTTTCATGAAATAATTAGAAATAATTGAATAAAAAAGTGTCAGTTTTTGCTTTAATAATAATAATAATATACGGTGGTTGTTCAACGTGTAAATAGTTGAACAACGGCGGTATCATAACCGTGAAAATTTATACTAACATAAATAAATAAAATAAATAGATTCTACTATGTGGGTAAATTACAAAATGAGACGAAATCGATGCTCGCAAATCCCTCAAACATCAACACGTAATCAGATATATGTCTGTAAAACACCGACTGACCTGTGATGATGACCCTCGCCTATCTGGAAGTCCCAGCACTGCTACGGACCCTCGAGGTGCCTGCTGGTGGATTTCTCATGCAAGTATCTTCGAAAATGTCTCACACACGACCCACTCGACGCGGATTAGTTTTTTTGCGGAGTTTTATTCTGCTGTTGCTGCGCGGTTTAAGAAGGCAATAAATAAAAGCGGTACAGAGTCGCGAGAGTATGCAAAAAACTCTGAAATATATATATGCTGTCGTTCTGACAGCGCGGTGGATAATTATAAAAACTAGGGGGATAGGCATTTTCGATCAAACGCAGTACTGGCAGCGTTCAAGTCATCGTTCTTCTTCTTCTTCGGAATCAACATCTGTCAGTGAAGGCGAACATCCACATACACTAATCAAATGCTGATGCAAAAGGTACTTTGCGCGTACATTAAGCAAATAAATACTTGACAATTTAAAAACAAATGTGGAACTACGCTAAACTTTTTTTTTAAATGATTTTTTTGTCATACCTACCTGCTAATCTAATAAGAATCCAAGATACTACGTTAGAATATTACCTGAAGTACTATTTAAAACAGCAACAGCACATCTATTCCAATTCATAAACGAGTTATTGAAGTCATAAAAATAACAAAAACTTTAAATGGCCATACTAAAAAATTGGGGTTTTCTTTTAGTGTCACTTTTGTTTTCAACGTGCGATATTTAGGAGAGATGCTTTTTGAACTTTGCGTGACTTGGATATCATATCTCTCCGTTCCTTTCACATAGCCACACTTGCATAAGTAAACTTTACGCAAAGACGTAAAATAGGATACAGTGAGTATTGTGTGCAAGACGGATTTTCAAAATTCTCGCGCTCCGAGCCCGGCCCCCCACCACCGTTATAACCTACGCAGTGGCGGCAGCGGTATGCGGCCTACCCGCAAAACAACGGATTGACAGCTCTTTAGTCTACCCTGGACAACGGCGGCTGCAACGTCACCGAAACGTTGGGTGCTACAAATTTCACGCGGTAAATTCGTTTTCTATCCTATTTATAATGTCAAACAACCGCGATAATCTTCGATTTTATATTGCTAGTGATTAATTTGTAAATTTTCCAGGGGATGAGGTTATAATTAAAATGAAATATTATGTGGACAACTCATATCTAAGAATTTTGCGATATATATGAAAATAGCCTTGAACAAAATGTACCTCTCTTGGATCAATGGACAAGATATAAATATAATTTGCAACCAAGTTGTTAATACGTCTCAAAAGAATTTCATAAAGGTTTTAATAAAACTTAAGTAAAATGTAATGAAAAACCTCAATTTAGCGAATGGGCTAAAAGTAGAGTTACCTACTTAATATATCCTGTATGATAAGAAAACGCTTTTATAATACAATTTTATCCTATTTTGCTACCATTACCCCGTAGACACTCTTATAAATTTAATATGTCTTTTAAGTATAAACTTATTAATCCAATAATAAAGCTTTTTCTTTTCGTTTTCTTACGTAAAAATGTGCATATCAGGCTTTTTAAGCTATTGCATAGCTTTTATCGCGGGCCTAGGCCAGCGCGGCGACCGAATGAAGAAATTTTTTAACGAAAATTAATGATTTTAAACTGATAATTACGTTTAAACAAGTACCGCTTACGATTCGAAAAAATATATGTTAAACAAGAACATTTTCGTAATATTCTTAGCTTTGAATATTTTAGATTTTGTTTATATTACATAGTGTAATTAATTTGTGAAATTAGGTCTAACCGAACACAAAAACGACTACTACGCAAATACTATCTGGCGTATTATTATGAAACCTGCACCATTTTGAAAATAATTTAATTATCTATCTTTTTATCTACGTTTTTTTCGAATATTCCGTTTTTTGCTTTATCGAATAAAAAATTCGTGCGCGGCGATCTATCGGAAAACGTTTAAATTATTCCGAATCATTTGCTACCGCAGCCGCAAATGATTCGGAATAATGTCAACGTTTTCCGATAGAGCGCAGTTATCTGATATCAGAAAAAAATAAAATAAATAAAATCAATAAATAATTATAATTGCATAAGTTGTTAAAAATGCTATGCAATAGCTTTACCGCGGCAGTCCCCGAGTGCCACACGTTTTTTATATACTTTCGTATGTCGCAAGATTTATTTGAAGAATTACATGAAATTCGTGAAAATTTTAATAATTAATAATCAGATTGATAAATTATTTACCAGTCATATTAATTTCTTTTCCATTTTCTTCCCACCATTTTGATTTTCTTGTCATGTTTTTATATAAATTATCATTCGTATTATATAGGCAGGGATGTCTCCGAACATACATATTCTATCAGTTTTTCAGTCATAATGCTTGTATTTTCACGCATACGTCGGACGCATTCAATGAATTTGTAAACAAATACAACGCCCGGCGTCAAAGCGTTCTAGCGCGACGTCAGAGCGCCGCGTACTGCCAGCGCCCGCGCTCTGTTTGACTGTATTATACAATATAATACAATACAATACAATACAATCAATCAACTACTCCAGTAGATAGGCATTCCTACACTTGGATGCGTCACAAAATTAAATGCTTAAAATTTCATTATTAAAAACATAACTATCACGATAGTTGTCATGGGTGTAATATTATATTCAATATTACCTACTTACAAATAATCAAAATATACTAATGTAATTAAATAGTAAGAGAGATTAATATATTAAAATAGAAATGCAAATTCTATGTAGAATAATCAACGTAAAATAATTTTATTGTCAATCCAGCAATGTGCCGTCACAGTACAACACAACTCGGCGCTATAACGCGGCGTCAGGATTTACGCTGTAGCGCTCTGACGCGCGCTAAATACGCTTTCTGTTTGGCGAGGCCTTTAGATTGGGTACAACACATTGGACCCTATCATCACCTTATATCTACTGATTTGTGTTGCACATCCCATCAGCTTGTTCAATTAGCACAATATTTTTGTTCGCAGTTACCCATCCTGCTCAGGCGCAAAGGCTCCAGGATTGGCCGCTGACATGCATTTCCTAGAGGATGTGATCGCCTTCGTGGGTCCAGCATGTGCTTTCGCACTGGAGCCAGTCGCCCGCTTAGCAGCATACTGGAACACGCCTATCATCACTGGAATGGGGGATCAGGTATACTACTGTAGCGGTATGAACACCTTAACCCTTCGAGTAGCGGTATAATTTCATGGCAGACCGCGGCAATTATCATAAATCTATCTCCATATGACCCCCAGACACCAGCAGATGTTTCCCTTACCGAGCATTCGTTCTATAGTTTTGTGTGGCAGGGAAACATATTGATAGAAGGTAGTATTGCCGCCGGGTCATCTATACTTCTTTAAAGTCATATATTTCTGGGGCTAATTTTATTAATAATAACTAAGTAATAATCAATGTTTTCCTCCCCCTCACCTGTCCTGTCAGGGAATAGTATGTAAGTAAGTATGTAAGGTTCGCTACGTTTTCTAGGAATATTAATATTAATATAAGGCTCACTGTTTATCGGTTGGACTTTCTGATCATTTCAGTCAAGAGTCTATATGTATGTATTTTACGTAAACATCTCTGTCCTATGTAATGGTCATAAAACCATTACGGGTTTAACAAACAATATAATAAACAATTGTTGCCAAAATTAGTTAACAAAAATAAAATAACAATAATATAGGATACAAGCGAATTTTATCGCGCAATAGGCATCACTAGCGATTAGATGGAACACGGGTGTAGAGAATCGCTAGTGAGAGTTTTTTTGGCCCGAAGCACTCGCCTGGGAAGGTCGTCGTTTCAGCGCGGCGGTCGGTTTTTGCCTCGCGGCGATTACCGGCCGCCGGAGCTCATTTCACGACTTCGAAGTGGCCTACCTACATCTACGAATAAAATATAAAAGTCAAAGTCATCTTTAGAAATTATAACTAGAATCAAGTGCGGCGCAGGCAAAGCATTCCAGCGTGATCTCCACATCCTATTTGGGGCAAGTAGATTATATTCTCATTTTCGGTTTTTTTTTAAAGTAAAGTTCAATTTCTTTTATTCTAACTTGCAATACCACGATCGTGCAATACTTTTAGTCCTTCAGACCCGTCTTGCACGACATATACGTGCTAACCCGTTTTTCTGAATATAGGAATCCGTAGTTTCGAATATAGGATCAACGATAGACACCGCCAATAAATCTAAAATCATTTCGGCGATCTCTACTTAAAATGTAGGCTGTAAAAAATACATAAATATAATTAAAATCCACGTTAGACAATCTTGGGATTAAAACGTGGCGGAGTCAGAGTGGCATTGAGTTCTTCCCGAGGCAATTAAAAAAATCAGATAAATTAATAAAATAGCTTATGAAGTAAAATACCAAATTGTAGATAAATATAAATGCAACTCATCGTCAGGGAATACGTAATATTTCCAAATTTAAATATCAGGGAAAATAATAGAGCAAAAGACTACCGTCGTTTACGATATTTGAAAGTGCAGCGTACCCGTCACTAAAATTGCCAAATCATTGTAGGGCAAAAAGTAGGGAAAACCAGTTACGAATAATGCTCATCGAAACACGGGTAAAATGTAATAATTGTAACGTACGCTCGTAAAATCTCGCAAGGCCTTCGACGATCGACGGATTAAAAATTAAGTTTCATAAATAATATAGATATTCAATATCACACATATAGTTTCGGGAAATGTCTTCGCAACAGGTTATAGAAAAATAAATAGTAAATTTGGGTCGAAAAAGTATCTTTTATTTTACTCATAATCATCTCAATATCAGAATAATTTCATTTTTAATATCATCATATATCATATATTTCATTTTCATTTTTTTCATATAAATAAAATAGAAAAAAAAACCATAAAAGGAAAGGATTGGTTGAGATACATTTATAAGATATTAAAATCAGTTCCATTATTATTTGGGAAAATTCATTAAATTCAGAATTCTTTACTAAGGAAAAATAAAGCACACTTATTTATGTTACAAGTTAATTTTGCGCATATTCCAGCAAAATTTAATTTAAATTAACCGAATCCGCCGTCGCGTCCGCGCCATCTAGCGGCGAAACGCGGGCATTAGTAGCACAATGCAGGTTGAGCAAAATGATGTCAATCTTTGCTAAGTAACTCGCCGCGCCACCGCTAGAGGGCGTTCGAACGAGAATAATAACATATTATTTAGTAAGGGAAATGGTTCAAATAATTTAGCAATTCAATATCCATAAAAGGCCGTTCATCCCATAGGGATGGTCATCTTACCGTAGACTGGGTCACTAAGGGATTCTAAATACCCCCGTGCCTGAGATGGACTGAGCGAACCGACGCAAATCCCGACGCAGCCTACATACCCCTGCTCCAGAGAAACTCTAAACGGTGGAAGGACTCTGGCACTTGTTCATAGATCCGAAATAAATCTTCTTCTTCTTCCGGGCTGGCGCCCACTATATAAACAAATCTTTCCATATCGTCCGGAAGTATATTGGTAAAATAATAATATTGTAATCTATAAAATCAACTGATATATTAAAAATTATTCGGGTCACATGACAAATTGGCTTCCAACTTGGGGCTTATAGATCTTTTCATAATAATTTTTTTACAAACAATTTTTTTTCAAAATAATTTATCTTTTGATTTAAAGCGATCACGCTGGTCGCCTACAAATTGGGCCCAACGCGATGCATAAATTTTCTTTCCATAACTGTCAAACAAATTTTTTTTTCAAACTAATACATACAATTTATTTTTTTAATTTTTTTTCATATCAACTATTTTTTACTGCAACAATATTTCCCGCCCTCCCACCCTTTCTTTCTTATATATCGCAACTTTTCAAAATATTAATATATTACTGTTGCGAAACTATTATTAAATATTTATTATTATTTTTATACAGGCAACGAACTTGGTACTAATTAATTTTTTAAAATATAAATTAAACACAACACACACGTACACGTTTACACACCGGCACGCCCTTAAAAACACTTTAAAATTTTAATAAAATTTTCATAAAATATTTATAAATACAATTTTCATATAACATCTCTAATAAATGATTCAGTTTTACCTTTTATAAACGAAAGATAAACATTGCGTCAACTATAATAATAGCAAAAATTTCTCTGTTCTTATATAAAATTGCAAGCACTTATACATTGACATGGAATACCTAGCGTCGCAAGTGAACCATAAGGAACTCTAACAAATGTGAAAACTAGAAATACGTACGAACACTACTGTGTGCGTCGAACAGTACATGGGCTTTAGGCACTTAGGAAAATTAAGATTACAGGAAGTTTAATATATCTGATAGTGACAAAATAAATAAATGAATGAGAAACAAAACACTGCAAACAAAAACGTAAAGAAAGGAATAAACTTTAGGGAAAACGAAACAAACTAATTTCGAAAAATAATAATATTAAATCATGGTAACAAGGAACTACACTTAGAGGTGCACACGAATACAGGGTGTCAAAAAAATAATACACGCAGTAAAATTTAAAACTTACTTAACCTCATGCAAATTTAAATAACATATAATAACTTAGAATCAACACTTAGAAATATACCCTGATATACAGGGTGGTTCAAAAAAAAAAATTTTTTTTCTTTTTAATAAATTTTAATTTTGTTTTTTTTTTCTCTTTAACTTGTATTTCTTTCATGTGAATCATCTTCTAGCTTTAACACTTAAATATGTACTAATAATTTTCAGCATTCACCTTACACACTTGAAATTTTTAAATTGTATCTAACACACGACTTCACACTGTTCAACTATAACAAGATTTGAATTTAATTTCTTTTTTTTTTCTTCTCAAAACACTTACACACATAAATTTGGTAAGTGGTTGACACATTGAGCATATCGGGAAGCAATCGCAGAATGGCACCCAGGAAAACAAAAACGGCAGCTAGATCACGACGTCAACAGTCACCGGAAAATATACGCGAGGAAACCAATATGAAAAACAAAATTTCGGAACAACGGGGAAAACAAGACTTTGAAAATCCAAAACGCGTTAAATAATCATCAAAATCTGGCAACAGGCTTTACCCCATCATACCTTATGTACGCTCGTGAACCAATGGTTGATGGCCGCTACCATAAAATGTTTAGTTTCATTCCAAAAGAAAAATCCAAAATAGCAATAGACAGTCCACAGGAATTCGCAAAAGGACTCGAGACGCTCGCGGACGCATATGACGTCGTGCGGGAAAGACTCATGGAAGCTTTCAAAAATAACGCCTCAAAATATAACCTGAGGAGAAAGCACGTCGAATTCTCAGTCGGTGATTTCGTATGGGCGAAAAATCACATGCAATCGCGAAAAGCAGAGTTTTTCTCAAACAAACTAGCGCCCAGATATTCAAAATGCAAAATCATCGCGAAAAAGTCCCCCATAGCCTATGTATTGGTTGAAGAACACGGCAAAAATCGTGGGACGTACCACATAAAAGACCTGTGTAAAAAATTAGGGTCACACAAAAAAAAAATACGCAGAACATTTCACATTGCAAATAACAGTCGCATAATATCCACATGTAATCCGGAATATGCAAAATCACAAAAAGCAACGACTATATTGGGTACACCGTGAGATAATTGCAAGTGAAAAGTAAAAGAAAAAATATAAAAACAGAGCAAAAATACAAAATATTAAGTAAATAAATGTAACAGATAAAGTATATAAGTATTCGATACAAGTATTCATGGCTAAATAAAAAAAAAAAAAAAAATTAATAAGCACACATAAAGAAAAAGTAACAGACACATAAGGGCGTAGCATGATAAAAATAAAAACACATACAACACTAAATTTTCAATAAGTAAAATAAATAAATATATAATTTCACATACAATAGATAACATCATTAAAAAAAAAAAAATTTTTTTTAAATAAAAAAAAAAATTTTTTTTTCTTAACATCTTATCCGGCTAAGAACCCGGATTGTCTGGAAAAAATAGGGAGAAAGAATAGTACCAAGTTTCGCGTCAAAATATATTTATATAAAATATCATATATATGTATATATTTAACATATAATATAGTAAAAAGGAGCCATGCGGATAAGTCTAAGGATTGAGATACTTCTATACCTATCATTTTATACTATATATTTGCATATAAGCAAAATCAGAAGGGTTCGGTGATCTAACCCTGCTCATGGAGTAAAAACACCTGGGTGCTTGATACCCGTCTATGGTAAACATCACCTGACAGGTAGAATTAAAATTTACTTTGATCAGCTCTGAAGGATACAAATTATTTTATAGTATTATATTTTAAATAGAGTATACCGGACGTTAAGCCGTTCGCGTACAAATTAAAATTGTTCACGGACACGTCCTAAATTCATTTATGAATAAACTCTACTATTATTATTTATTTCTACTATTATGTAATTACATGGCAAAAACTGCTGACATTTCTAATTAGCGACTAGAAGGCTCACGATAAAAAAAAAACCATTGTATATTACAACATATAGCTACAGAAAGATCTCATCCGATCCTGAATTTATCAGGACATGGAATATTTTTCCATACCACGAATTGTTTTTATTGTCTTTTTTCTTCAAAAAAGACTTATAGATTTTCCGTTATGTCCCGCTGAAACGCTGCTCAAAATTAGTTTGTCCATAAACGCTCATAGTTAGTAGCGAATTAATCTTAGCTGAACACGTAATTTCTGATGGAGTGTACAATACTGTAGAGAAGAGTCAATTTGTACTGTCAAGAATTGGTAAAAATAATAAATACAAGGCAGACAGTTTTAGGTATGAAAGGTTAAACATAAATAGGGCTTTGAACGGAGAGGTAAGAAAGTAGAATGAATGAGCCCATGAAAGAGAAAAACTTAAGCTAAATATTGAAAATTTTATCATTCACACTCAAGACAACAATAATAACATCTCAGTAAAATATATGTTCAACACAAACATTAAATTCGGAAGGCTTAAAAACCTGATAAGTTAAATAAATTCTTGCCGAACAAGGTATATAAGATTTACTATTAACCTACTACTACTAGAGTAAATTACGTAGTTAATATGCGCTTTAGATCGCAGAACAGTCACCATATATAGTATCATAAAAAAAAATTTTTAAAAAAAAATCTAAAGATTTCCCATATTTTTCTATTAAATTAAAGACTATAGTGTCCACGCTTCCGCATGAATTAAAATTATGTGGATCGACGTCTATTATTGTTTCAACAGAGACTGGTCACCAATATATAGTTCATTTCTATACAAAAAAACTTATAAATATTTTTAAAAGGGAAATCTCATATATATATATATATCTTATATTTCACTCGGGGAGACCAATACCACTGAGACGGTGAACAATCTATTATATGAAAAATTATCAATGTCATTGGAACCCTCACCATGACATACTATTAACAAAAATACTTGGTGTAAATTATATAAATAATTTTTTAATAAATTAAATATAAAAGTGCGAGATACTGTCCACGTCTCACAACACATAAATTTCATATAATTATACACTCTTCAATTTTTCCATACTCTTAAAAAGATATCACGCTAGAAATCTGCCCATAGTTTATTAAGCCAGCCACACATATAAATAAAGATCGACGTTGAGACATAATTTACTTTGTAACATTTGATTTTGTAGTAATTAAGATAAGCTCTCACAAGAAGTGGAGCGTTATCAAAATGTTTATTTTTCTTTTTACTTAAATATTGAAATACGAAAAACCTCAACACTTGTTTGAATAAGAAAATCTGAAAAATCGGAAGGTGTATCCATACGAACACCTAATAAAATATAGTCTTAAATTTAGTTACTGGAAGCTTATTTGAAAAGCAATGTGGGAGAATTTTTGTTTAAAAAAAAAAGTAAAATAAAAATGTTTTTTGTTATTAAATAGTAAGAATAGATGTAGTAGTTTAAAAATTTCTGTAATTTGTAAAGAAAACGCAGAAGCACGTCTCTTTTGTTCCGTCAAATTTTTCGAAATAAAAATAAAGTTGTATACGAGAATATGCCCTTCCTGTCAAACCCTTCCTAATGAATGGCCAGCCAACCGTAACCCTAGTAAAAAATAAGAGACCATATGATGCAGCAAAGAAAATTATACATTCCAGAAAGAGACAGAGCGACGAGAAAGAGGACGCCGATAATAAAAGGACAAAATGGAAACGCTATATGGCAGCTGGAAAAGCCACGACGCAGACGACAGAGATCAGCAGCAATGGCTCACGACTCCTCGAAAGCGCAGCACACCCACACAAATAGCAAAGGAAGATACCGAGGATCGACCGAAGTAAATAAGATCCAATCACGCTTATCCGACTCCAGACCACGCAGAAACCTAAGGTAAAAAGTCGAACTATTTCCTTTTTCACCGCAACAGGAAGGCCAGGAGGCACGTAAATAGACGAAACTACATATGACGTCAGCACCGGCAACATGCGACCTGCAGTATTACCAGGGACGGTATCGTGGACCGACCAGTAAAGCAAAAACGGACAAGCGCGTGAACGAGACAATTTCCCCAAGATTGTGAGAGAAAATGCGGACTGCATTGTTTAGATAGAGACTAATATACCAATCGACAGTGCATTGATCTTCAATCCAGTGTAGCAACTTTTTGAAAAAGTGCATTTGTGCAGTGAGGGGCAAAAATGGGAAAAACGGGATAAAGAAGTTAGAAATTGGACAAAATTTTAAGCATTTTTTTGAAACAGTACATCTACACTTCGATAGACTTTATAAAAGCATCTGATGATGTGTCCAGATTTACATGTATAAATTGACATTTTCGTGTTCAAGCTCCGAAGCAAAAAGCTTTGGGAGCGAACCTCTACTAATATGACTTTCTTCTCTACATCTCTTACCAAGGTGACGAGTTCCGGACGTAACGAGGTAAAGACGACAATTGAGCATCATATGGTCTAATACAAACACAAATGAAGGAAAAACTCATAAAAGGAAATACGGCAAAACGGCAGACAATGACAAGACCCTGGACGGAGCGGAATAGACGACACAGGCCACTGTATTCACTGTATCAAAATTGTAAAATGTAAGGTTATAAAGGACGTGTTTCGCAGAGCATTTTTTCTAACTTGGATAAATAGCTTTCTTTTAATAACTTAGTAGAAAATCGGAAAACCTCGAAAATTTCCAACTTCGGAAAATTTATTATAAAATATAATTTCTTTAAATAATAGGAGACTAGAAGCAGGGGTTAATCTCTTAATAATAATGTACTTTAAACTGTCAAGACAGAATATAATAGAACTTTTAGAAATTTTTATGTCGTAGCAAGCGTAGCACGGCAACTGAAGAACCGTAGCGATGGCTACGCTTTAGGTGGTAGATTCTTATAGTAGTTAGTTTAGTCTTTGCTGTTTGAGGTCTTCGTGGGCGAAGACTGAACATCTTTTCCGGCATGTAATGGTCATAAAACCATTACGGGTTTAACAAACAATATAATAAACAATTGTTGCCAAAATTAGTTAACAAAAATAAAATAACAATAATATAGGATACAAGCGAATTTTATCGCGCAATAGGCATCACTAGCGATTAGATGGAACACGGGTGTAGAGAATCGCTAGTGAGAGTTTTTTTGGCCCGAAGCACTCGCCTGGGAAGGTCGTCGTTTCAGCGCGGCGGTCGGTTTTTGCCTCGCGGCGATTACCGGCCGCCGGAGCTCATTTCACGACTTCGAAGTGGCCTACCTACATCTACGAATAAAATATAAAAGTCAAAGTCATCTTTAGAAATTATAACTAGAATCAAGTGCGGCGCAGGCAAAGCATTCCAGCGTGATCTCCACATCCTATTTGGGGCAAGTAGATTATATTCTCATTTTCGGTTTTTTTTTAAAGTAAAGTTCAATTTCTTTTATTCTAACTTGCAATACCACGATCGTGCAATACTTTTAGTCCTTCAGACCCGTCTTGCACGACATATACGTGCTAACCCGTTTTTCTGAATATAGGAATCCGTAGTTTCGAATATAGGATCAACGATAGACACCGCCAATAAATCTAAAATCATTTCGGCGATCTCTACTTAAAATGTAGGCTGTAAAAAATACATAAATATAATTAAAATCCACGTTAGACAATCTTGGGATTAAAACGTGGCGGAGTCAGAGTGGCATTGAGTTCTTCCCGAGGCAATTAAAAAAATCAGATAAATTAATAAAATAGCTTATGAAGTAAAATACCAAATTGTAGATAAATATAAATGCAACTCATCGTCAGGGAATACGTAATATTTCCAAATTTAAATATCAGGGAAAATAATAGAGCAAAAGACTACCGTCGTTTACGATATTTGAAAGTGCAGCGTACCCGTCACTAAAATTGCCAAATCATTGTAGGGCAAAAAGTAGGGAAAACCAGTTACGAATAATGCTCATCGAAACACGGGTAAAATGTAATAATTGTAACGTACGCTCGTAAAATCTCGCAAGGCCTTCGACGATCGACGGATTAAAAATTAAGTTTCATAAATAATATAGATATTCAATATCACACATATAGTTTCGGGAAATGTCTTCGCAACAGGTTATAGAAAAATAAATAGTAAATTTGGGTCGAAAAGTATCTTTTATTTTACTCATAATCATCTCAATATCAGAATAATTTCATTTTTAATATCATCATATATCATATATTTCATTTTCATTTTTTTCATATAAATAAAATAGAATAAAAAACCATAAAAGGAAAGGATTGGTTGAGATACATTTATAAGATATTAAAATCAGTTCCATTATTATTTGGGAAAATTCATTAAATTCAGAATTCTTTACTAAGGAAAAATAAAGCACACTTATTTATGTTACAAGTTAATTTTGCGCATATTCCAGCAAAATTTAATTTAAATTAACCGAATCCGCCGTCGCGTCCGCGCCATCTAGCGGCGAAACGCGGGCATTAGTAGCACAATGCAGGTTGAGCAAAATGATGTCAATCTTTGCTAAGTAACTCGCCGCGCCACCGCTAGAGGGCGTTCGAACGAGAATAATAACATATTATTTAGTAAGGGAAATGGTTCAAATAATTTAGCAATTCAATATCCATAAAAGGCCGTTCATCCCATAGGGATGGTCATCTTACCGTAGACTGGGTCACTAAGGGATTCTAAATACCCCCGTGCCTGAGATGGACTGAGCGAACCGACGCAAATCCCGACGCAGCCTACATACCCCTGCTCCAGAGAAACTCTAAACGGTGGAAGGACTCTGGCACTTGTTCATAGATCCGAAATAAATCTTCTTCTTCTTCCGGGCTGGCGCCCACTATATAAACAAATCTTTCCATATCGTCCGGAAGTATATTGGTAAAATAATAATATTGTAATCTATAAAATCAACTGATATATTAAAAATTATTCGGGTCACATGACACCTAGTGTACATCGTAAAATAGGCACTTCAGAATCCAGAAGAAAATTGTATTTTATTCCAAAGTCCTCATGGCAGATATTGCAACCATTTCTATCACTGTGATGAGGTTCAGGTTTACGTACTTTTCACTATTTTACAATGTGCAAAGTGGAAATGCAAGGTGTTGTCAATCTGCTTATCTCATTCAAGTGATGAACGATTGGCATTTAGTAAATAAGACTTCTGATTTATACTCCTACTTTTCTGTGTCCATAGTGCAAGACTCTGGATTGATCTTCTAGAAAATTCAAGACTCTCATTGAAGACCCATCTTAAAAAGTATTACTTTTCTAAGAAGTAACCAGATCTTTCCCCTTCTCTCTTTCCTTTCCCAATTTCCTCCCCTCGGGTTTTCTTAGTTTTAAATATACCTAGTGTTTGTATTTTACGCAGAATAACTTATTTCTTTAAACATTGTTATTTCCACAACGCGTGCATATGCCAATGCACTGTATGATTAGGTTAATTCCAAGATATTTTTATGTGGCAATAAGTTCGCGTTTTTATATTACAATTTTTAAGCGCGAATAAAGTAGATTCAAATCAAATTCAAATTAAACGACGTTCCACAGTAGTAACTCTTGCAGGTGTCCTGGGTTTCCTTGATCATATTATTCTAAGTTTTAACTTTTTATACACGATATTATGAAAATTATGGAAGCCATTCAGATCCAGCCCATGGTGTCAAGCCCACCGGTATCTACCCTGCCCCCAGACAAATTAAAATTAAATCCTAACTGAGGTATAGGATGTTGATGATCGATACCACCCACAGGAAATGGCGCTTCATGATGATGAAGATGAAAATCTAACATTATAAAAGTTGCACTTAATGTATTTTTCTCTTGGTTAAGCAATGATTTATCTTTTAAACTTATACTTCGTGCTTCACATAGCCGAGTGCACTTTTCGTTTAGTATTTATTCCGCATGATATGCCTTTAATGCAGCAACTTGACCGACATATTGCTACTACAGCCACAACAGATTTCGACGCTATAAGTAGTCGGTATCGGTCTTTTCAGTAATCTGTACAAGTACAGTCAAATATATTGCAGTAGCTTTAGTTAACATCATAAATTGCTGTTAAAACTCAGGAAATAAAATGTGAAAGCTTCATTTGTTCTGAGTAAGCATGGAGTAAGCATATCTAAATGTCAAAATGCGATTCGAGAACTATTCGATCGATCTATCGCTTTTCTTCATATCAGGCAATTTGACAATTTGACTTTTAAAAGCATTATAAATAATAATACTAATGTAAGTAGTAGTAAACGGAGTGGGGGGCTTGTTTCCAGCCCTTGATGTCACCTGGATCTATAAGATCTTTTGTAACTACCCACTTTGTGGTTGGGTCAGTGATCTGGTAGTAGCCCGGTACTACTTACCATTCCATGCAGATGACTAACCTTAAAGTTGGGCAGATCGCTGGGTTCGAGAAATGCTCGTCCCAGTAAACTGTGTCTTTTTGCGGCGAGACCTGGGCAACATCCAACGATGTGCATGCTGTCTTCAGGTCTTGAACGGATTTAGAAATGTGTGGTATTGTTAGAATCGTTATGTCATCTCGAGTGGGAGCTAATGGGCCCTTGCTGAGTTGGCCACGAAGACCCATTCTGTTTCCGGGTCGGTCACACTCACGGGTCAACACCCATCCGATGGCCTCCACGCATGGGGTGCGAGCCTGGGTAGGACACTGGGTCAACCAGTCTTCCCTGGGAATCAATCCTCTGGCGCTCCTGGACGGTCTGCACACCGAGCGGCGCAAGCCAATCGATTGTGCTCTCCGACTAACAATCGGGGGAGTCTGGGAACTGTATTGTTTCCTATAGAGCGGGGGTAGTTGTTTACCTTACGGCGACTGCTCTTGAAATGACCATTGGCCATCCGATCCCGGTTCAGAGTCGGGCAAAGGACGCCTTGGTCCGCGATAGATTCGGTGCACTCCGTTTCACCGCTTCGTAAGGGAGAGGACCGCGCAAGCGACCTCGAACTCGGAACCAATCGAGAGACCGGAGAAATCTGGTCACAATTGGTAGTTAGGGCGCGAGTGCCGCCCGCCAGGTAACATACCTGGCTACTCGCGGTAAGGCGTTGGTCTCTAACGGGTTGTGGCGTAGCTAGACGTCGGATTGTAATGTCCAAAGTCTTCTACGCTCACGGCACGGTCGATAGAACGATGAATCGTTAAAACGTCCTGCGGTGACGGGTTCGCCCGTTGTAGTTGACATCTCAATATGTCATCTCGAGTATTATAGGGCGCCTTAACTGTCCAAGTATCAAGTAATTAGTTGTCTAAATATTCAAATGTCCAAATGTCAATAAATTAACATAAATATAGCGTGTTTAGTGTCAAATGAAAAGGTCTGATTGAGTATATTCCGGAAATTTTCATGAATCTATATGGATATATAAATAAATTACAAATATTACATAAAAAAACTGTAATAAAAATAATTATAAATACAATGGTTCACTTTCTGTAACGCGAGTCGCGTTTTTATCATTTTTAATATATTTACTTGTTGTCTATTCTAATTTGATTTTTGAGTTTAAATAAAGTATATTCAAATCAATTTCAAGACTGGCAATCAGTTGCAGCACTGATGATGATGAGTAGTAAGGAGACATCTAATGGTGAACCAGCTCGCTCGCAGGATCTTAAGCTTAGCCTTAGCAAAAACAATCTTGTTTAAGACTTAATCTCCATTAAATCAGGACGAGAAGGCCACGAAATCCATGTCCGTCCGTTTCTAAGCGTCACTTAACTTAATTTGTCTAATCTCTAACAATCAAAGTTGAATTTAAGGCGCCATCAGACTGGACCATTTCAATTACTGCGCGGAATTAAAACGGCGGCAGATAGGAGTGTGTCGGCTTAAGTGTTCTTGATTGCAGCAATTCGCCTCTAATCGGTGATCGCGTGTTGGCCATTTGGAGACGGATTGAGATTGCTTTGCCTTCGATCCGCAGCAATCTAGACACTTTTTTTTTTTTTTTTTTTTCTCTTTTTTTTACACTTGTATGTTTGACGGCGTCGATCACTAAAATCCACTATCTGAATTGTTTGTGGTTTGTGGTTTGTCGGCTACAACTAGCGAACCCGTCACCACATGAAGTTTTAACAATAATGATTGATCTATCTTCCTTGAGGTGAACGTAGAAGACTTTGTGGATGATACAAATCTACCGTTCAGCAAAAACCACGAACCCGCCTGAGACCAACGCCTTACGGCGTGGCACTAGGAGGGTAACCCAGTGAGGCCACCTAGACTCCTAGCTACCAGTTCAGGCCAGATTTTTCCGGCCGGTTACGATTTCGAGGTCGCTTGTGCGGTCCTCTCCCTTACGTAGCGATGATTCGGTGTCTACCGAATCTATCGCGGATTACGCCATCCTTTGCCCGGCTCTTCACCCGGTATCGGGTAGCCGATTGGTCGTTTCAAGAGCAATTGCCGTACGTACTTAATGTTTTATAAAAAAATATGAACGTGTACTGTTTTCGTCTTGATTTGGACTCTTGCGAAATTATCGAACAGATTTGAGACATCCATTTTTTCGACTTCCTTAGCTTCCTAGCAGTGTTGGATAGAACGTCAATCGTCGAATGACGTTCCATTTTGAGCCCCCGAACTACCGTGGGCCCCGTGGGCTTGCCGCATCGGCTGCACCGGCTTAGTTACGCCAGTGATAGGAAGTTAATGATCTAGGATTGCGAGCTCAGTAAAGAATATTTATTTTCGATTTGCCTACCTATCTCGCTAATTTCGATCGTTATATTGAGTGTATTCCGGATGTTTTTGTCTCGCTTATTTCCTGTTTCCTTGTGTCGGTGATCCACTTATCTCTTCCTCTTAGGTTGTTTCCGTATTCATTTCATCCTGCATTGCTCACCACATTATGGCGTTGATTTGTGCCGATACTTACTCATTCATTTTGCCGAAGTCATTTTGCCTATTCCATATCATGATTAATCTTTTCATATATATCAGTCTTT
The DNA here is from genome assembly GCA_944548615.1 of Micropterix aruncella. Lineage (NCBI taxonomy): Eukaryota > Metazoa > Arthropoda > Insecta > Lepidoptera > Micropterigidae > Micropterix > Micropterix aruncella. The sequence continues at coordinate 31,618,139 of OX155966.1, read as the reverse complement.
CAACTTTCGTTTGCCTGCTGAGTATCTCCAAGCGGCTGTAAGTCGTATATGCGATCACTCACTGTGAAGGATGTGACTGCAGCCATTTATCCTATAGGTCAGTGATTTTCAACCGGTGTGCCGCGGCACACCAGTGTGCCGCAGGCGCTCTTTAGGTGTGCCGCGCTTAAACTGCCGTTTTCGGACAAAATGAGAGATCTCACTTAAAACTAACCTAGTGTTACAATATATTCACATTTTTCAACATATGAAGACGGATATATACATTTTGACCCCTCCCTTCTGTGTGCGAGTGTGTGTCTGTGTATCTGTGTATCTGTGTGTATTTCTCGACGATAGCGTTCAAAAGCTTCACGCGATTGAGCTGAAATTTCGTATGCAGGCATCATTCAGTCATGGCAAGAGCTGAAAAGATTGGTTGAAATCGGTCCACCAGGTGGCGCGCTAATCATACTTCAATCTCGAAATATTGCAGTTAGAGACTTGAAATTCGGTAGGTTTTAATATCTTGTATACATTTTTTTTTCGAAATTTAAATTCTAAGCGTCAACATATATTTTGAAATTTTCTCAACAATAAATAATAATTAAATAATAAATGTAGTGAATATAGTGCAATTCGGCGGTTAAGTAGCCCGACCAGGTTGCCACAAGCCTAGGAAATGAATATATTTTCCTGAAAGTGTGGAGCTCGCCAAGACGTGTGGCCGACGTGGCGGGTATCTGGCTAAATACCTCCAATCATGATAGTGTGGGCAGACCACCGGCCCGATGGTCCGATGACATCAAGGAGACAGCTGGACCTGTCTGGATAAGGGAAACGGACAACCGATCCGGATGGAAAGTGATTGGAGAGGCGTATGCCCAACGGTGGGTGAAGGCGCGCTGATGAAGAAGAAGAAGAAGAAGCGACGCAATTAAAAAATACTACCACATAAGTACTACAAAATACTAAAAAAAAACTACTTTTACTGACAGTCACGATACAGTCACGACACAGTCACTGTCTGGTGGTGGTGATGGGGGTGGTCGGGGGGAGGGGGGAGTTGGCAGGGGTTTGGCGCGCGGGGTTGTCTGCTTGCCGGGTAAGTCTTGCGGTGATACAACCGATTTTTTAAATAAAATTAAAAATATAATCCATACATTTTTTTTCAAAACCCTTCGCGATTATACCTAATTTCGAGATAGGCCGGTAAAAAAGCTGCTTCGTTGTAATTGGGAAAGGACAAAAAGGAAAACAAATTTTGAATATGTTCTATTCTCTACAAGGGAACATTATAGCTAGGACACAATTTATTTATTTATTTATTCGTTACATAAACATTCAAACGCATTATCACAAAAGAAATATAATGTAGGTACAATCCGGAAAATACCGCTATATACTTCTAAATTTAGCCATACATCTGTCTGTGCCCAGGCCAAATTGTGCATAAATTATATGTTAAAAAGCATAAAATTATTCCTAATGTGCCAAGTAAAGTGAAACCGAGCTCGCCTTGCTAGGAACTCCTGTGATAAGGCGAGCTCACTTCCTGAGTCTTATTGGAGTGCCACGGTTGTGTCAGTAAAAATAACAAATTAATTTACTATAAAAGAATGAAATTAATTATATTTTCAAACTTTTTCTTTTAGCCACCATCCGAAGGAGAGCTGTCAGTGCCATCTGGAATCCTCGGAAGAATGCACAAATGGAAAAACGAATCTGCCGTGAGTAGTCTCGTTGCGTTACCGAGACCCCAAATCCTCCTAACCCAACCTTTATAATCCCTAAGCCCTAAGCTGAAACCGAGAGCATTCTCCTATATAATACCGAAACAACAACAACAATATCAACGAGCTCTCGGTAAACACTTAGAGGAGGTTATTATATCGGCGCCTTAAGCCGGTCGTATATCGCCTTAAACCCTATAGGATACAGGGCGAGAAAGCGAGATGGCGTCTTGTTTTTCTGGGCACAATGTGGAGCCAGATTTACGAGTCATATAATCTAAAGTCAACAAACGATCAGTGGAGGCTTTTGATATCGTTTTATTTTCTTATTCTATCCCTCTCCAAACTAGACTTCTTGAGTTAAAAATATTCGAGAGCTTTCTAAACAGAAAATTAGCATCCACGCATGCTTTTTATAAGCTGGACGAGTTCTACAGCTGTGCTGAATCGTTTGTAGTAAATAAAAATAAAAAATAAAATACAAACGGAGCTGCCTTGGAATTCACCGACCAAAAATCGGGCCCATCATATATAATATTACACTTCTGGGAGGTGAACTGTGGATGCCGGACTAACGACCGGCTGTCTTGCCACATGTGAGCGTTTACCTTACCACCCATTGACTCCCCCTTCGAAGCCATAGAATTTGAGATGCGGAAATCGCGGTTTGATATTTTTTCTAGAAAGGAGATTATTTTCCTGGTGAGACCAAGATCTTTAAAAAGGTGAAACAAAGATTTAGCTGGCAGGCCACGAGCGCCTACTTCCACTGCGTGAAGGTGAACAGTGAAGCCGTTCCAGTTGACGGCATTTGCGAGATCATGGTATTTATTTAATTTGTACTCGTGGTCTTTTGGGATATTTGATTCCCATGGAACAGTTAATTCTACGATAAGGACCATCTTCCGAGATAGAGAGTAAAGAGTTATATCTGGACGCAGGGCTGTGCATCCGAGACTTTCAGGGAATTTATACTGCTTAGAGACCGAATCGACCTCCATAATCCAATCTAAAGCTTTCTCGATTATTGAGAAAGGTTTTTTGCAGATTTAATATTATTATCGTTAGTAAGTATATCTATTTTTCTCTTAAATACGATTATTTTTGTTTGTTTTTGTTGTGTATTTTAATTTGACACTATTGCCACTATTTCTTTTTCTACTATGTCATTCCATTTTGACCTTTATGACATTTATCTAATATGTAATTTATCTAATATGTATTTTTTTGACGATTTCACCATATTAGGTATCTATCTATCTATATGATTGTTGTAGATACCAAGTATTTTTTGAAAAATAAAATTGATTATGATTATGATTATGTTCTTTCTTTTTAATATGAGATTACCAGTCTGGACATTAAAATACTTTTTAACTTTCAATCTCCACGATGGCCATTTTTGCGAAATTCATAACCCTTTGTCTGCCAAAGAAAAAGTTTAAAGCGTAGATTAAAAATTCGCTCCTTGGCGCTTTTGTTGCTCATATTTTTGTGTGCGTTCGCCATTCGTCTCGTTTATCGAATCAACTCCAAGTTTTATACGAAAAAAAAACGCTTTGATGTAAAATTCAGCAGTCTGCTTAAAACAAAATAGGTCGATAAAATGCGTAGCATTTTAAAAAGTTATTTACGTTTTCGAATTTCAATCTGAGGTTCATTTGACCTTGATTTGAATTGACCTCTGCGTTGACTTAGTTTTTGCAATAATAATAATAATAATAGGTTTTTCTTAACAGTTACACAATTAGATTAAATATAGATAGATTGATAGAAATTCTTTATGACACATTTTAAAACAAACATAAAACAGCCAAATTAAAACGATGACAATGTGTAATTGATTGAATTGATTGAATCACCTCTTAAATATAAATGACAGTTTGAAATATTTCGTAAAAGTTCCAATATAATTGAAGAAGTGTCCCAGGATGTTTCTGTGATTTTTTGAATAGTGATACATTGAATGGTGGCAACGTGCCTAACAATGTACCACCACAGAAATGTCATTGAATCAGCACGAATTCGTTATTCGTTAGGCTGGTGCGTTGCTTTGTATTTGATTCTCACCCAGGATGTTTCTGTGATTTTTTGAATAGTGGTACATTAAATGGTGGCAATGTGCCCAACAATGTTCCACCACAGAAATGTCATAGAATCAGCACGAATTCGATAGGCTGATGCGTTGCTTTGTATTTGATTCTCACCAGTTGGTTATCCTGAATAATATGCAATCAAAAAAAGTTTCACGTCGAACATTACAGAAAAAAATACCAACCCCTCTAATTATAGGTCAAAAACAAAAATAAACTTACAGGAATGATACATTAAATGGTCCGGATGCCAGTTCTATTACATACCGTATTTGTGATGTTTGGAGTTCGTAGCCATAGCTTAAATAACTATTAATTCTATTCCAGTTACAGAGTATGTTCAAGGACAAAAGCAAGTATCCGACGCTGACGCGTATGTCCTACTGCCAGTGTCGTCTTACCTTGGTTTTGTCCAGCATATTCAAACAGTTTGGATGGAAGCATGTCGCTCTGCTGCTGGATCGATCTGACCTATTCTCCTTGACCGTCGGTGAGTATGCTTCAAAGGCACCATCGTCAATATTAGGTAGTGGGTCATTCTGAATGGCATAGGAAGGAAAACATATTTTAACTCTGACAGTAGAAACTAAACACTAGGACGGAGACACTAGGAACGGAAAAAGATAAAGATAAAGATAAAAAGTATTTATTTCCAATACAACCATACAATTTTGTAGGAATGACAGTAATTTATCTTAAACTAATTACTCAATTTAGCCAAGAGATGATATACAATATATACCTTTAAACTTACTAATTTACAAAAACAAAGACTATATGATAAGGGTTTACAACAAAACAATTACCGGTAAATAATATGTATTAGATTAAATAAGTAGATACGATACTATGTATTTTCAAAAGTCGTATGAGCATACATGTTGATTTTAAGCAGATAGACTCGGATGGATCTCTTGAAAATATCGATGTTTTAAATCGCTTTTAATCTTTGGGGCAATTTATTAAAAAGTTTGAGGCCTAAGTATCGACTAGTTGCCTGGAACTTGGCAGTACGTGCTACGAACGGTTGGAGATACAGGACGGAAAAAACAAGGACGGAAACACTAGGAACTATGAGATATGCACGTAAGATCCGAGCGAGGACGATTCTTTTGTGTATATCGTTTATCGTGTCTTATTGCCTCCCATGGAGTAAACGCAGAGATTTAGGGATTAACACAGTCCATAGTCTAATGCCATAAGCTCATAAGAGTCCAACGCCTTAAATGGGGCACTGGGAAGAGGACCCAGCAGGCTCGCTCCTGTACTTCTAAATTTGGACGGATTTCTCCACTCTCCAGTCTGCAGTACAGCCCGAAGTGTTCATCCAGCTTGGAACATCCCATCCCACTAGTCCACGACTGGACTCACAGCTACAGGCATGCTTCACATCACAGCTACAGTCCTTTCCATATTAGCCCTCTTCGGATGAGGCTACCGAATGAGAGCTGAACCGTCAGTTGAGCCAACCCAAGGTAACAAATAAGTCATCAGGCCGAAGCTGCACGGAACTGTTAGGTACCAAAGCCTGGTATAGTATCTTAACACCCCGCAGGTGTGGTGTCGGGTGAAGAACATTATTTTTCCGGCGTCTCTTCCCCTTCCTTGGCCGCTACGCTGTGATTGGTTGAAACGACGTTTCCCGTCGCCGCACGACACTGAAAAGGCTTCAAAACTTTTGCATGTTTTACATCGCTTCTCCTGAAGCAGGAACCAGCTTGTATGTGCAGTCCCCGCAGCTGAAGTTGCACTCTCTAAACCCAACGCAAAAAGTATATTCATTTATTTATTTGATCTTCAGGAAATATACATCGCGACGTTAATTTTGTCTAATTATCTTACTACAATGCTTCGCTGGCCGATTAAGTGTTTCCTACTGTAGTTTACATTATTTTCCTATATGATAATTATCGAAATTTAATCGAATTAAATACGTTACTATCGACTATTACTATGATAGGAAAGGTGAGGGATGGGATATAGGATAGGATGGGATATAGGATAGGATATAGGAGGGATGGGATATAGGATAGGATGGGATGCCAAGCGAGCTATGAACAGCCGTACTGAATTTAGTTCACATGGTTTTAGGTAAAAACTTGGAATACGGCCTCAAACGCGAAGGATTGCTCAAATTCGTAAGGGAACTCAACGGAAACGAGCAGGAACCTTACGAGAGCTACCTGGTAGACGCCAGCATGTACGCAAGAGGTAAGTTGGTTTCTTTTGACGTTCTTATGTCGTTTCGTTATAATTATAATACAATAATACTAGGTGTGAGAGCTTTACGATATTATTAAAGAAAAAAAAGTAGGGCAGTGTCGACTACAACGGGCGAACCCGTCCCTCCAGGCTGGTATAAAACTTGGGGTGACACGACGATTTTTTTCTTATGTGTCTGTGATGAATCTATTGTATGCCTTTTGTATAAATTATGTTATATTCAAAGATTTGTACATGTAGGATACTCAGTTGACAATAAACTATATTGTCTTATTAGAACACTATCCGTGCAGATGACTAATATTTTGTTATGTCTTAAAAGTGAACTGTTATTTTTCTTTTGATCCTTAAATCGGCGACTCAGTATAAGAACATGGAATCGGGAAAATAAGCGGACACCGCGCATAAGTAGCATTTTTGTAAAAATATTGTGGAGAAAACAGTATGTGCATTAAAACAAGAAATAATAGCGATATGTGTTCCCTGTAATTCAATTGAGTTATTACTGGTCCCTACAAAAATAAAGCGATAAAATGTAATGAAAACAGCGCAACATTTCCTTCTGAATTTCTTAAACCTTTCTTATTGTTTCGGGGTACAGATATATCAATCGATGCTGTATTTCTTCCACAGTCGTGATTCTCAGCGTTCGTGGACCTTTGGTCAGGAAGTTCATGCTGGCGGCTCACACTCTCGGTATGACACGCGGGGACTGGACTTTTTTGGATGTGGAGATCTTTCAGGTAACAAGTGTTGTGATTGATCTACGTTTACAGTTTACCGTTTACTGTAATAAGTTTACCGATAATACGAAGATCAACGAATGCATCAGATGTTACTCAGATATGCATCAAAAGAGATTGTAAATAATTTGTTCAATAAAGCGCAAAGCGTCCAAGGCGCATCGTACTATTATTTTTTTTATTTCATTGTGGAACATCCTAAGATGATTTTTGAACGCTTGAGCAGTGTGTTATGTATCTGCCGGGGAATTCCCATCGCGTCTAGAAAATCCCTCCACACAGACAGAAGGGCACGGAGCTGCACGAGGAGAGTCAAATATAATATCTAAATATATTTTCAGCCAGCAACTCGCAGTATTTAAAAAGCGAGCTCCACTTGTAATCGGAATCAGCGAAAATACATCTCTGTTCGACTTGTCGCAACATATTTGCAAACATGACTTGCAAAAGCTATTGCCAATATTAGAATAGCTTTAGATACACTGCACAATACCTGTAAGCAAAACTTCAGAAAACTAAAAAGAATAAAATCTACCTGCGTTCAACCACGAGTCAACTCACGATCCTAGACTGCGTTCAAGTCACGATCCTAGACATAGGAAATCAAAATGCCTTTGAGACGAACTTTGATGAGGTAATAGATACCGTCACAGAAAGGAAAGCTCGACGTGTAAAACTGTAGCAAGAGTAGACAGCAACATTTGCTGGAACCTATCGATTGAAGGTGTGTGTACAGTCTGGCTTGTGCTTTGTCTACAGTGGTTGTAAATATACTGTAACGGCCCTTAAGTATCGTTACATGCGATCAACAAATGCATCGATTTCCAGTGAAATACACTGACACAATTCAGCTTATATTTTGACTCGTCCAGCGATGAATCAGCACGATGAAACAATACTTTTACTCGGAATATTTCGGATTGCATCATTTCCCGGCCTATATAAACCGGCGAAAAACCAACCAAAGTATCATTCCTCCAGTGATCACCTCCCCCAAGGTTGCGACGGCATACTCGGTACCCCTCTCACGAGGTCGCTCAACGAGTCCGGCTCCTTGGTTTCCTTTCCTTATCTTTCCCAGTCACGAAGCATCAGTCTGCAATCCCACAGACTCGAGCCGTGCCCAGTACAAGATACTAGGAGCACAGATACAATCCTCATCCATATACCCTCGTAACTGCAGTCGCCCGTCAATACACTCGCGACAACATAACCTATTCGGGGAGCGTTGTAACTGGCAATATCAAACTTTCAATCTATTCAATAAATACCTTCTACTTCATTCAAAACCGCCTTTCAATACGGAGATAAGTCGTAAGTTGATATCACCACCTCACACCGAACAACTTGGAGTCTAGTGAGGGGTGGTCCCTCACAATACTATATTAATGTCACATAAATAAGGAAAAGTTACTAGCATGTAGACAGAGAAAAATACGATGTAATATAGGGAAATAAGCATGTTTCAACAGGGATTACGTATATAACCTCCTGAGTTCCACACCCATTTTTTGGAATATGTTTTTGAAACTTCCACTACACTATATAAAATCAAAGACTATCGCGGTTGTTTGACATTAAAAATAGGATAGAAACGAATTTACTGCGTGAAATTTGTAGCATCCGACGTTGCAGTTCCACTAAACTAATCAATAATGACTAATTATGAGAAAAATATTTTTTTTAAAATCATGCGTTGGAAAATCTGGATTTTCATATTTTGGTCTTGCCATTTTAAACGCAGACCTCTTTTTCCTTACGTACTATGTATAATACAAATGTACCCAGGAGGATAAGTCGGACTTTGGTCCATACGAATGAATTAACATAACGCGTAACGATGTTGGCGTGGCTGTTAAGTTACTGTGTCATAATGTTAAAATATAATATTATTTCATTACGTCGCGACCTTGGGAGCTGGCTTCTGACAGCATGTAGTAGTATACGTACGGTTATAGCCGGACGCATGAATCATATTGAAACTACAGTATACTGTTATTTCCGTATTAACTGCAAGGAAATAATTGACACAACAAAATTCCATGTATTTCAACAAAATTACGATTGAAACATCGTTATTCTGTATAAAACCGTAATAACAAAATGATAATGTAAAAATCAATTCAATATTTTTCTCAGTGTAGGTGATAAAGAGTGCAAGTTTATTTAGGGTTTCTTATTGACCGTCAATGTCACCGTCATGTGACCGTCAATAACGAAGAACTAACTCAAGTATCCTCAACAAAGTTCTTGGGATTCGTAATCGATAATGAGTTACGATGGCACCTACATACTGTTGCTTTATGTGATAAATTGGAAAGAGCGTGCTATGCACTCCATCGCATCGCTTCATTCCTCGATTTATCCGCGCTGCGCATGTGTTACTTTGCATATTTTCATTCACTGCTAACGTACGGCGCGGAGTTATGGGGGCGAGCAGCCGACAGGCAGAGGGCTTTCGTTATGCAGAAGCGTGCAGTCCGCACAATAGCGCGTGTGGCGCTTGATACGCCAGCTAGGCCTCTGTTTAGAGATCTCTGCATCATGACGCTGCCGTCCATTTATATAATGGAAGTAGTGAATGGTGTGCATCACCACTATCCAACAAGATCCCGTAGCATGCTACGTTCGGTAAGTCATGCATTATCCAAGTCGGTGAGGCTAGCCTATATCGCCGGCCCAGCGGTTTACAACAAACTCAGCGAGCACATTAGGCAGGCGCAATCTCTTGACGTATTTAAGAGACGCCTTAAGAGGTACCTCACAGATAAGGCGTTTTACTCACTGCAGGAATATTACTCCAGTGAAGTCTAAAATGCTTTGGTGGCTAAAGTATTTATTGATTTCCTTGCATTTTGTCTTTTATTCGTTCCTCTTTTTACATTATTCTTGTATTTTTTTTTTTTGTTTATTTTTATTTTTTCTTTACGATAAAAAAAATATGTTTGTTTGCTAATATGTATGGATGATTGCCAATCTGTATCTGACTTGTATACCAGTATACTAATAAAATGAATATGAATATGAATATGAATATTCTGTCGGTCTCAAATAATGCCACCCAGAATATTTATTTTGTGAGTTTTAAAAAATCTTTAATATCAAATGCTGAAGGGGTGGGGGGCCAATGTCAAGTTTTTGTTCCGGTTCGGAAAAATCGTATATCCGGGGCTGACTGGTCGTCGATAGCCGCACGAAAAACTTCGTGCCTTATCAGCATTGCGGCGCAGTCCATTAATTTCTTCGCCGAACTTGGTACTTAACTGAGTTATCTCTGCCGGTCTCGGAGGCGATGTCAATTATTTTGATATTGGAAAATTCTCTGGAAACGCCAAACCGTGAGAGAGAATCTATTTTTCGACTTAAATTAATTTTGTACAGGCGGCTTGTGATCAAACGAGTCGCCTAAGGGCGTATAAGAACGTAAGAGACATTCGATTCGGTAGAGACTGGGCTCGATTGCGTTTCTTTGTGAACTAAAATCGAAAATTATTTGGTGTGAACGAGACAGGACAATACGTTAGAGCGAAATACGAAATGAACGGTTGTCACTCTTTAGCATTTAAACTATCCACCGAAGATGAAGCATCTGAATCTAACGACGCACGAAATGTGTTCAAATTTATTCGGACGAGTATAAGTTTGACAAGTAGTTTTTATCGACGATCGTTCGTTTCTTATTACGCTCTAACGTATTGCTCTATCTCGTTCGCTTGAACTAATTTCAGTTTTAGTTCACAAAGAAACGCAATCGAGCCCACTGAATATTTGATTTGGTGCTACAAGATCACATTGTACCACGAGCAGGGATTTTCACATGTATCTTATGCTATGTACATATGCAGGTACTAATAGAGATGATATTAGGAATTTAAGACGATAAGACGATATTCATTTTTTAACTTTTAGCAATTATACTGTTAGATAAAGAAAGTCGCTAATAGCCCTAGTATATATTATAGTTTAGACCTTATCACCACTATCACCGATACGTAAGGAAGAGGACCGCGCAAACGACCTCGAACCTGTAACCAGTCGGGAGGAAGAAGATATAATATTGATTAATTCTAGACGGAGATATCCTTTCAAACTGGTAGACAGTATAAGAGGCAGCCCGCTGGGGTCCTTTCCATCGTTGGCCTCTGTCGGGCATGTTGGCATAGCTAGACAGTAGATTGTATTGTCTCTAAGTCTTCTACGCTCATCCTACAGCTGAAAGAACGATCACATATCGCTATACCAGCCTGGGGTAACGGGTTCGGCCGTTGTAGTCGACACTGCCTAACTGGACATTCTGAGTGGATTTCTCGGTACAGTCCTTATATTTTGATGCGTGGGTCAACTCTTGGAGTTGTTTGTTAGGCTAGAGCATAGGTTCTCAACGTGGGCGATAACTCCCCCTTGTGGGCATTTCAGACCTTCAGGGGGGCAGTAGAAGACCCAGAGAAAACTAGGGGGCGTTGAGATGGCACAGAGAGGGCGTGGACAGGTAAAAAAAATAGTCTAAAAAGGACAAAAAACACGCTAATCACTAATAAAGCAAAGTAAACAGCTGACTTTTGACGCTGAACAAACAGCTGATTTTGACCTTTTATTTGGATGCATTTGGGTTTGAAAGTAAACGTAGCCTTTAGTTTGTCATCTGCCAATTTTTCAGGTGTTACATATATAGGTTGGAATGTCTCCAACGTATATAGAGAGGCAGTGATTGTTCATTTTAATTTCATTAACATAATAGCGCGCAATTGATAACAGGGTTTTAAGACTTGATCTTTTACTTACGTATACATAAAAAGGTAGAGACGGCAGTATAGTGTGGATTATAATAAATATGGATTTATTGAAAATCCCACAAATCCATCATCGCCAATGTAGGGCACATATATGGAAGATTTCATTTTACCAGCAGTAAAAGAAGTAATAACCACTGTGCTCCATAAACCAGCTGCAGATTTTATATGAAAAATTCCTTTGACCAATAGTTATGTGTCATATCCTATCTTACGACTATATAATATTACAGTGTAATTACATGTTTAAATATTATTTTATCGTAGCAACACATGTGTCAGATTCGCGACAGCATCTGTCTGTCGCGAATATGGTAGTAAAAAAAATGGGGGGCTCTAGAAAAAAAATATTCTAAAAGTGGGCGATGGGCAAAATAAGGTTGAGAACCTATAGGCTAGACTGAGAGCGTTGCCCGGAGCTGTCATTTTTATTTTTTTTTTTTTTTTTATTCCAACTAAAGAGAACTGTCGTGAAATGGCGTGAAATGTCGAATCTTTGGTGTTATTGCTTAGTATAATAATCGACTATAACATTATGTTGCGGGGTTTCCATAAAATTTAAAAAACCGGGGTTTCCGTACCCTCTTAAGGAAGAGACCTGTTATGATAATTTTCACACTAAGAATTTTATACTATATTAAATATTTACACATGTCTATATATTAGTTACACACAAATTAAGTTATTATTGCAGTATAGGAACCTCTTCTGGATTGTTGATTTTTAAACGTCACCCGACCATATTCACCACGCTGATTCCGAATCTGCAATAATCTTTATTCGGTCTCTCGAGATATAGGCATTCAAAAAAGCGTCAAACCCATACATTTCGGTAGGTTAAGTTAGTTTTTTTTAAATAATACATAAACACCTATTTGGCGGTAGGTTAGATTAGTTTTTTTTTAAACAATCGTAAAAACCGAGTTTAAAAAATCTTTTTTTTTCTTTTGTGTGTAAATTTTGTCTTGAAATTTTACGCGTCCGAAGCTTTTTTCTTTCAAATTTAGCATTGCAATGATCAAATCTAGTAGTTTTTCTTTATTTTTTCAATTTCTGAGAAAGGTTTCTGCAATAATTCCCGAATTAATAATGAATGAGTTTTCAGCGAATACTATCATTTATTTTTACCTTAAGCCTGCATTGATAAAAGAATGGCAAGTACATATATATTGCTATCAAATGCAGTGTAATGTCCGCTCTAGCGCAGACTAAGCTCAGTGCAGCGACATGCGTCATGGTATTTATAAATACACGACTCTTGCTATGGGTTATTGCCGTCTATGGAATCTTAAGCTATATTTATGAATTTATTAGGGAATCTTTAAGCTATATTTATGAATTTATTGCAATAAATAAAATTAAAATTAAAATAAAGATATTTTGAGGGATCATTGGTAAAAGTTTATGTGTTTCAGGGTTCTTACTGGGGTGACCACGATTGGGAGGCCAACGACCCACTGGATGCCTCTGCCCGAGTGGCTTACGAAGCCCTTCTTCGAGTTTCCCTACGGCTCCCAACCAGCGATCAGTTCCATGAGTTCGCTGATAAGGTCCGAGCACGCGCACATCTTCACTACAACTACACTTTCTCCGAGGGAGAAGAGGTTGGTACTTACGTATTTGAGTTTACGTAAACTTCCACGGGGCATAATAGGCAAATACACGGTGGACCTGTGTCAGGGCAGGTGGCAATTTGACGCGATCCGTGCGAGGCGGGCACGACGTGGAGGCGAGTGCAGTTTAGGAAAATAAGGATGCGAGCCAACTAACAATTTTAATCATGCCGCGGTCTAAACTGCTCCAGAAAATATATTTGGTATCTAGCGTGTTTGTTATATCGGGTCGGCTCAACATCCGGTAGCCTCATTGAAGAGGGACTAACCTGGAAAAGAATGTGAATAAGAATAAGAATAATTTATTTTCAAAAACCCGATCTGGGTATAGAAATTACATATCAAATAAAATTGGTCTTTCTAAAAATAAAATTACATTTCAAATTACTCATAAAATTATAAAAAAGTCTTTAAAAAACTAATAATCGAAAAAAACATAGAAATTCAAAAATAACAAAGACATAAAAACTAGAAAAATAAAGAACAACAGAAATAATGAGAAAACATAGAGAATCAGCAATTCAATAACAAAAATATATGAAAACTAGAAAAAATAGAAAGCATCCAAAGAGTTCTACATAAACTACTAATAAGGATCAAACTATCGATCAACAATCAAGAAATAGAAAAATGTATCGACTCTCCAAAGAACAAAAAATCAACTGCTCTCAATGACATACCTGTTAGCATAATTAAAATCCATAAACGTGTACTGGCACCTTGTCTAACTTATCTTTACAATGTAAGCTTTTCAGAGGGAATATTTCCAGATTGTCATAAAGTAGCTAAGATTACACCGATATATAAAAAAGGGCGATCCCACGAGCGTAGAAAATTATCGACCCGTAGCCCTACTGAGCAATTTCTCAAAATTTTTGGAAAAGGTCATCGAAAAACGACTAAATGGTTTCCTTAAAAAATTGGGGTCATTTCAGACAGTCAATATGGATTTCGGACAAAAAAAAATCTACACAGGATGCCGCGTTGTCTGCACGTTTCATGATTGAGAATAGTCGAAACAAGAAGATGCTTTCAGAAGGACTGTTCTGCGATCTAAGCAAAGCATTCGACTGTATAAATATCAATACCTTGGTAAACAAGCTAAACCATTATGGAATTAGAGGAGTGGCTACTGCCACAGTTGTATCATAATCAGGCGACCGATTGTTTTAATCTGGAGAACACCTCGGGAATACTGGGCGGTTTGCGAGTCGTGCGGCGTTTGCTAATCGGTTGTGCATCCCGGCAAAGAGCCGTGGGGGTCTGGTAAAGTACGTTTTCTAAGCAGCGGGGGTGGTTGTTGACCTGAAGTCAGCTATCGTTGAAACGATCCGTCGACCACCCGAATCCGTGTGAGATCGCTAATATTAGGTAGAGGTCGCGCAAGAGCCTTCGATTCTGTGATCAGACTAGAGGATGGAGAAATCCATCCAAATCTGTTAAGTAGGCCCTCTGGGACCTCTACCCAGTTCAATGCCTCGTGGGTAGAGGCGTTGAACTCTTTCGGGCATGTTGGCATAGTTGGCGGACTGCGTTGTCCCTAAGCCTCTATTGTCACTCCATGTGAAAGAGAATAATCTTATAACTTCATGGGGTGTCAAGTTCGCCCGTAATTGTTGACAACTCTCAAGTTCTTTAGAAAATATATCAAATCAAAATAGTGGACTTCAATTTGGTGAACTGAATGAGTTTATCGGACACGTGGAAGGCTTAGAGACAACAGACGCTATAACTGCCTTAACAGAATTTATAGTTGAAACGGTGGATAAAGGAGACAAGTGTCTAGGAGTTTTCCTTGACCTTGCAAAGGCTTTTGACTCCGTTCCACATAATTGTGCAAACTGAGCAGTGTAGGAATTAACTACACAAGCCCTAAATCGTTTGATAGTTACCTATCCAACAGGGTACAAAGTGTCACCATCCAGGGCCTTCAGAGTAAAAGCCAGCATCTCACGTATGGTGTGCCACAGGGTAGCGTTTTGGGACCCATTTTATTCCTCGTCTACATAAATGACCTATGTCAGTTACCAGTAGGTAAAATCATCACATATGCCGATGACACCGTTATACTATTCAAGGGTTCAAACTGGGATAACACATTTGAGAAAGCAAACGAGGGCATGGAAATTTTTAGAAATTGGCTAGGAAACTCTATGTTAATGCCTAATGTTGGCAAAACCAAATACATGCCATTTAGTATAAACATCAGAGGTCAACCCACTACTAATAAAACTATTGTAGTACACGATTGCGATAGCGTAAAGTCTTGTAACTGTCATTCTACAAAGAGAAATATCTTGGAAATATCTAGGCACCACTCTAGATTGCTTTCTCCGTTGGGACTCTCATATACATGTATATTTGTATGTATATAGTCGCTGAAGTCGTTATTTGAATCAACAGATCAAAGAAAATCCAATCATAAAGCAAAAATCAATCAAGTTCAGTGCCACAGCCAGAAAGTAAAAACGAAATCACATCAAAACAGAAAACACTCAGAATACCTTAGGTAAAACTTAATTTCCAACTATACTCTGTCTATCTCTGTCTTGCTTGTTCATTGTCTCTTTCCTCTATAAACTTGTTTAGACAAGCCCAACGTAAAACAAAAGAATGCCGACGGCTCAGGAGCCAAATTTTATCTGACACCCGCACACTAGTCGTCTATCTCTGTTTTACTGATTGGCTGTTTCTTTTTATATATAAACTTTTATGCTGCTTTAGTTACGGAATAAAATAAAAGTAATCACTCGGTTATTTTTAAATACAGTTATTTTTAAGATTATTATTTGACATTGATATAGTTTTACAGTTTCTGATATTTTCTATATACCTTGTATATAAATAATATAAACAATTGCATTGTTGAAATAAAATGGAATAAATAAGACATTTTAACAGAAATCTGTTTTTTCTGTGCATGTGTAAATGTGTAAATATTGAATATAAAATCTTGCCATTTCCATACTCTTTTTTCAGCCACGTATTTCAGCTTGGCTTATATATAATAAAATGTTACATTTGTAATAAGCTTTTGTTTTAGTATTGTCAAAATGTTACAACAAACTTCGCAAATGGGTACGAAACTACCCATTGTCTTTAATATTTAAATTTCACGGTGGGAAGTTGTGTGTTTCATCGTTTACGTGTTTATATAAATCGTACCTTGTCTAGTTTTTAATGATCCATAGCTGCATTCGATTTTACGATCACTCTTTCCCATTTTCCTCTGGTTTCCAGATTCCTCTGGTTCCAATTTTGTTTTCAAGACAATGAATTGCTTTTGATTTTAGGTGAACTTCTTCATTGGTGCCTTCTACGATGGAGTCTACCTACTAGGGATGGTGTTGAACGAGACGATCGTCGAAGGGAACGACATTCGGGACGGTGGAAACATCACTAGGAAGATGTGGGGTAGAGATTTTCATGGTTAGTCGGTTTAATATTTTTGGATACTTTTACTTTCCCGGCCCAGCAACCAACAAGGATTAAAAGTATTGTGAATATGCAAAAAAATGAGATGAAGACGGAAATATCTATTTTTAACCTACCTGAGACGATTAAGTCTATTTCCGGATGGATGTATGCATGTGTGCCTGTCCTTCTGTCTGTGTATCTGTGTGTATTCCTCCACGATAGCGCCCAAACTCTTAATGCGGTTGAGCTGAAATCCGGCATGTAGGCAACATTTAGTCAACGCAAAAGTAATAAGGTTTTGGTTGGAATCGCTTTACGTCAAGGTCTTACTTACCGAGTTAAACAGTCATGGTGTCCCACTTCGTTCAAGTCAGAATAATACGCTATGCATCCCAAAACACAAGACCACCTATTTTTCCTATTCCTCCGTACATGCAGCACGACTGTGGAATCAGCTTTCTCCGACCATTAGAGGCGGTAGCTCGCTGTACACCTTTAAGCAATCATTGAAAATGCAATTCTTTTCATAATAAATATAAACCATAAATTCTAACCTTTCCGTAATCCCTTCCCTTTCCTTACCTTGCTTTGGCAGTTTAATTTACAGTTTAGTATATTTTCGTATATATGTATTTGTGTATATATGTAGGTATATATGAAAATTACTTTTTTAAAACTTGTGGCTTTAGATACGCATAAAATGTATAATATTTGCTATAATTTAAATATTCATTTTATATTTTATTGTATCTTATTGTACTTTAACTTGCACTTACCCTTCTTTTCACATCAGCATATTGTTATGTAATGGAAGATATTGATATGTAACTATACAATACAATACAATACAATACAATCAACTACTCCAGTAGATAGGCATTCCTACACTTGGATGCGTCACAAAATTAAATGCTAAAAATTTAATTATTAAAAACATAACTATCGTGATAGTTGTCATCGCTGTAATATTATATTCAATATTACCTATATACAAATAATCAAAATATACTAATGTGATTTAAGAGTCAAGGAGAATAATATATTAAAATAGAAATGCAAATTCTATGTAGAATAATCAAAAAATATATATTTTATTGTCAATCCAGCAATAATGCTTTCGTAGTTTTTTTTAAAATGAATAGATGTTTAATAAATTATATGAGAATTAGAATGTCAGCTATCATAATACCGTTATGTTTAAAACTTTACGCATTTCATTAATCATCAACATGGAAAATAGACTCAGAATTTTCAAACTCCCTTATACCATAAATTGGGTTTCTTACCAAATTATTTATGATTATCTTTTTAAATTGGACCTCTCCGAGGCTTTTCATTTGCTCTGGAATCTTATTATAGAACGACAAATTTTGATGAATAAAACTGTATCGCACTTTGCTAAGTCGCTGTCGGTTTATGTGGAGATTGGATTTATTTCTCGTATCGTGATGATGAAAATCACTATTCACCGGAGCTTCTGTTAGGTGTCTACGAGCGTACATAATATTTTGGTAGATGTAAGAAGAAAATAGAGTCATTATTCCTGATTTTACAAATAGCGGCTTACAAGAACTTCTCGGTGAGACTCTATATAAACTGCGTACCGCTCTTTTCTGGAGGAGAAAAATTCTTTTTGAGTTTGGTGCCATTCCCCAAAACAGTAGGCCATACGTTATTAGAGAGTGGAAATATGCAAAATAGACGGATTTAGCTGCTTCAAAACCGCATAAACTTCTTATCTTTCTAATGGCGAATATGGCACTGCACAATTTTTTACTGAGATCATTTAAGTGATCAGACCATTGTAATTTTTGATCAATTTCTAAACCGAGAAATTTCGTGGAGGAGATATTTTCTAGTTGGTCAGACCCAAAGTATACGTCTATTTCATTATAATCAGACGGCCGCAAAGAGAAGCATATTGATTTTGATTTATTTACGTTAAGTGACAATTTATTAACTTGGAACCATATACTAAGCCTATCTATTGTTTCTTTTACTCTTTGGGCCATATAAGTCCGCCATTGTACTTTTAATTGTGCAATATATAGATTTTTCATTTCATTTCATTTCATTTCATGTCTTTCATTTTGTTCCTGTCAGTATAGAAAAAATGCGATTTCTGCTCATAATTCTCTTTTTTTACATATTCCATTACCATTCACGATGCTATACTATGAAACCAGCTCTACTTTTTAAGTATCTCTGAAAAATCCTTTCATGTCCCTAAATTCCTAGTTACCCTTCACCTCATCCCACCCTCTTCTGTCCTCCGCTCCTTGCGGATGTTCTCTAAATCCTAATAATAAAAAGATATCAGTTTTTGCAATGTGATTAAGTATTACGTTTTAGTTTATATTACTCTAATTGCCAACTTAATTCTTTCACTTCCATAAAGCTTGTCTGTAAGCAATTTTAAGTCTGCAAGTAATTTAAGCAATGAGTCCACCTGTTGTATGTTTTGTTTAGAAATGTACAATAAAGATGTTTTATCTATCTATCTATCTACATGAAGTAGGAAGACGTAGCAAGCAAACATACCGAATGCGCTGCTGTGTCGAGGTAGACGGAATTACATTTTCTGAGCGTCGTTGTACGGCACTCTAGCTAGATGGCTGGGCCTGCGTGCAGTTACATAGATCTAACTTGTGAAGAGACAGATGCAGTACGTATAAAATAACCACCACTTGGAGTTATCTCGACAGCGTTGAAAACGAAAAGTAAGCATATTCGCTCTGATGCTTAAACTCCATCTCTGACGCTCTATATCTTTGATATCCCACCGATCTACGGTCACCACGTAAGGCCTTCGCTTTCCGCCTTCCGTTGACTTAGTACTTTACAGTATACCTAAAAGTACTTATTATACATGTATTAAGATTTAATGTAAAAATTTCTATATTTCAGGAATTACTGGTCATGTCAGAATAGACAACAATGGAGACAGAGATGCAGACTATTCAATTCTAGATCTGGATCCAATCACTGGTAAATTTGAGGTCAGTAGGTAGCAGTGCTATTATGTCATGTATATATTGTCATATTTTCATATGTATTGTCAGAATATTTAGGAAAATTCATGATCTTTGATCAAATTGGAACCCAGGCCACATTCCAATTCCCATCTTCTGATTGTTTTTTGACTTGGTATTGAGTAAAATGAATCTCCAGTGAAAGGCTACAAAAGAAACTGCTGAAAATGCGAACATAATCGAGGATTTTGTGCGTTCTGACCGCCGGTTAATGGTAAAAATGATAAGGAGGGAGGGGTTAATTTGGCTCACACTAATAAGTGTCTGACGCAACAAAGCAGAACTCAAATGTATCTAGTTTATAAAGAAGCATGTAATTCAAGTAGGCAGGGAAAACATGTGAAAGGGATAACAAGTTACTTAAATTATTGCATTGTTTATCAGGAAGTACCTGAAAAAGAAAACTGCTACTAAAATAAACTTCTCAAGAAACTCCACGCGAAGTGCTGGTATAACTTCATGAACTAAAATTGGAAATTAGTTCAGGCGAACGAAACAGAGCAATACAAAGCAAAATATGAAATCGACGATCTTCATTTTTCCCATATGTAAACTACCTGTCGCATTATTGCAGTCCGAAGAAGTGTTAACGAAGTAAGTCTTAGATTCAGCTGTTTTATCTTCGGTGGGTAGTGTTAATACGGAAAAGCGACAACCGTTCATTTCACATTTCGCTCTAACATATTGCCCTGTCTCCTTCACATGATCTAATTTCGGATTTCAATTGACGAAGAAACGCAATCGACCGCATTATGTTTGTACATTAAATATAGACTTCTAATATTATTGATGGCTTGTGTTAGAGCTGCTAGATTTACGGATAGCTTGAAGATCTGCAGTAAAGTTCCTCGTCAGTAGCACCGCAGTTTGGAGATATTCGAGATATTAATGTTTCTTGATTTTGAGACTGATCGCAGAACACCCTAAACATTTCTTCTCTTTAGGTGGTGGCGCATTACTACGGTCTGAATAGAACCTACTCTCCGGTCCCCGGTAAACGCATCCACTGGCCAGGCGGAAGGGAAGGAGCACCACCGGATATACCCAAGTGTGGATTTCTGAACAACTCACCAAACTGTCATACAAGCGGTAGGAACCCTCAACATAATAATATTCTAACTCCATTTCTAATTATTTTCTTTTTTAAGAACTTCCATGACTACGATTCTCACTTCCCTAGCCTTTTTACGTGGGTGGTTTTCTATTCCAATATCCTCCTCGGAGATGAGCATCCAGCTTTCTAATACCCGGTATTGAAAACTAGCTGCCACTTCCCAAAATGGGTTTTAGTGGTATTTTAATGCACTCTCGTGATTGTTTCGTCGATGGTGTCCTCGCACTGACGGCGCTCGCCCTAGCGCAATCCGCGATTCCATAATTTAGTATAAGAATTCTTTGTCGAAAATTATTGAGATACAGTTAACTGTACAAGTACGACTGGCTTAAAATTATAAAATTTGTATATTTATATACTACTCGGTTTGATGCCTCTAGAATCTAGATTATTCGAGATCATGCGCTCGCCCTATCTCTCCTTCGGCTAACTCCCACGTCGCAAGCATCCTAAACGTGTCGGGTCGCTCGTAAAAAATCCTCCCGATGATTCACTATTAATTTCTATACCGCGATGCTGTCGTATTTACTGAAAACGACTCGTGCGTGTATACGGGACTGCTGACCGTCTCGATTGCTCGTATTTGCAACGGACCGCTGCCATCCGCTGCCTGCCCAGTCGTCATCGAATAGCAGTGTAGCACGCAAGCCAGCATCGTTCGCCTTTGGTAATCATTTCGTGACGTGTTTTGTGCACGTTTAATTTCGTTAAGGATGGAGCAGGTTTACAAGTAGAAATGATGTCATCGTCCTTCTTCTTCTCTCGCTGCCTTTTAAAGTGAATAGGTATGTGCTTTGCTTCAGCCATATTTTCTTAAAAACATTATTTACACAGAAAACAAGCATTATAAAATATAAAAAAAATACCAAACTGACGAGGAGTGGCATATTAGTCGTTACGTCGAAAAAATATTAATTCGCATTGTAAAAAAATGTGAAACCCCAAATTCACAGAGTAACAGTCATATTAACTAACAGTGACAAAATTTGTAAAAATAATTAATTGAAATCAGGATATGTAATTGTTGAAAGGTTTTTTTTAATGAAATGTTAGGAACGTTTGAACTATTGGAACAAAATGTCGTAATGTTTTAAATATTCTAGCGACAAATAAAAAATAAATAATCAAATATCAAAGATTTCATATTCTGTAACTACGATTAATTATTTTTGCAAAAACTTCTATACTTTGGCCAAATTTTTAATTTCTCTAAACTCTGTTAATATAACAACTTAGATTTTTTGATTGCGAATATAATCGTTTTCATATCGACTATCACTGATCATGACACCACTCTTCAGTTGTGTGCTTTTTTCAGAATTTTAGAATGGGTATTTTCTGTGTAAACGAAGCTTTAATTTAAAATGGCAGAAACTCCATTTGACCCCAGAAACGGTCCCCTTGAGGCAGGGGCGGATCTATATAAGGGCTTTTTGGGCTGCAGCCCAGGGCCCCGTGGATATAAAGGGCCCCAGCCTCCATTGAAAACAATGGACAATATTGTGAACCGAGTTTCTACCGAGGCTGGTGCCTTTTCAATAAGTAACTAGTAGGTAATGAATGTTTGTTTAAATTTTAGTTATATTAACTAGCTTTACAATTAATATCAATACTTGCTTAATTAAGCTACTAATTCAGATATTATTACAATTAGTATTAATGTTCTTTAGTAGCATATTAGTATTAATGTTGTTTAGTAGCAACGTTTTCTTACGCTAATCAATTTGTCTATTTTTAGTGAAAAGTTAAATGTCTTAGAGTTGTGTTTGTGTATCTGTCATATTAAACAAATAAAATATTGTATTGTCCTCTTTCATTCATATATTATGTACCTAGTGACCTAGCCATCATTATAATTTATTTATTTTTGACAAAATGTCAATTAGTTGATTAATTAGGCAGGCCCCCAAGTAATAGTTAGCCCAGAGCCCCACAAACGCACGGTCCGCCCTGCCTTAAGGCCATTTTGGTTTCTGATTTTGTGAAGTAGTAAGAGTTTTCGTTACGTAGGGCAACGAATCATAAGCACTAGAGGGCACTAAAAACCGAACGATTATCACATATAAAGTAATATGTACTTCTGTTCCGCACACGCTGCTAAGATGCCCATATGGTAGTACTATATGGATCACTGGGACTAATCGTCGTATTGGCCATCGTCATTACGGTTGCTTTCATAACATACAAGTAAGGCATTTCGTGTTATATAGATATAATTTCAAATAGAAGCCAAATTTAGTTTATGACTAAATTTACATTCAGTTTTTGCTTCTCAAACATTTTCAGACAGCTGAAACTGTCGGCGGATCTCCACAACATGTCCTGGCGAATACGACCGGAGGAGATTTTAGTGGAAGTCGGGAAGCCATTTGGATCCAAAATTGGACTGCAGAAAGTCAATGATGTTGTAAAAGTAAGTAGAAGTAGTTTAGGATAGTTGCCTTGTCGCTTGATTTACACTCTCTCTTCAAATCTTCAAGATCGTAAGATGTATTTATTTATTTAGCAAAATATAATTAACAATACAGACAATTCAAAGTAGTTAATTATTATTCTATATTATACTAGTGGAATGCTACCCGGTGATGCTCGGGTATCCGTTTCCTTCCCCCCTCTCACTCCTCTTTCTCTCCTTCTCCCCCCCCCCCCCCCCCCAAGTAGCCTATGTTAACCGCCTTTCCTTCCACTTTCGAATTTATAAAATTTTCATGGCGATTAGTTTACCGGTATATAAGTTGACCTGCTGCATCGCCAATCCAACAACGTGGATAGTCCGAAAATATTATCCGTGATCACGGTTTTCACGGCGATTGGTTGTACGGTATAGAAGTTGGCTGCAGCGCCATCTGGTGGGGAGCTACAATAAAGTTAATAACCCGAAAATAATATGCTTGCTCGAATGTCTATGTATACCAATTTTCATGGCGATCAGTTCAGCGGTATATAAGTTGATGTGCTGCAGCGCCATCTAGTGCCGAGTTGCAGCAAAGTATATCGCGCGAGTGTTCAAATAACTTCTATACCAATTTTCATGGTGATCGGTTTAACGGTATAGAAGTTGATGCGCTGCAGCGCCACCTAGTGGCGAGTTACAACAACGCGGATATCAGAAAAATCTTCTCCATGAAAAAATACATGTATGTGTTAACTTTCATGGGGATCGGTCGAACGATGTCGAAGTCTATTAAACAACTACTTACTTGATATTTGGACAGTTAAGGTACCCTATGACACTCGGGATGCCATAACGATTCTAAAAATAATACACACTACTAAATCGGTTCAAGCGTTTAGAAGTTATGGTGGAATAAGGAAACGTAAAACATACATAGATGAACCCTGAACACATTACATTCCTTTTTTGTTGGGCATTCGTGTAAAAAGGCGTTCGGTGACGCTGCATATTTTTTTAATGGAAGACAATTATTTAAAATGCAGAATTTAGCTAATATGTTAAAAGAAAGAACATTGACAAAATAATAAACGCAATGAATATATAGCAAGAGCTTTTTAACACTATAAGTATATAAAAGTTTAGTAATTTATTTAGTAGCATTTTACGAAAGAGAAATAAATATTCTTTATTTGGTATTTTGCCAATACTTTTACGTATATTTATTTATTTATTTAAGAATTAATTACTATAAAACATTGATTAGCTTACAAAAGTAACAGGAACCGAATGGCAAAACCTTAACCTTTTGCTTATTTGTTTCTGTCACCCGACTGGGACTAGCCCGTTCTAGCGTGGACAGGATATTGCCAGAAGAAATGGAAAGAATCCCGACTGCTTGAGCATTACTCAGGGAAGTTGGCTGTCTATAGAAGACAATCGATGCTTAAGCATTAGCCAGTGCTGGAGCAATGCTTGATTAAGGAATACTCAAGCAATATTGATTCGGAAGTAAGTCGGTGCCATTTTGTCTGGTCGTCTAAAGTACCTAGCGTTAAACGTCCAGCGTCTGGGTATGTGGTTATATTTTATTGCATATACCAGTTCCCAGCATTCTTATACCCACCAGATAGCATTGAGTGATGGTTGCAGTGTTACAAGGCTGATAAAGACCTTAGAAAAGCCTTAAATAACAAATAATAAATAAAAATTGCATTGAGTGATGGCGGGCCTACAGGATAATCTCTGTTGGTCCTATAACGGGAGCTAACGGGCTCTTGCTGAGTTGGCCACGAAGACCCATTCTATTCAGGGTTGGTCACACTCACGGGTCAACACCCATCCGGCGGCCTCCACGCATGAAGTGTGAGCCTGGGTAGGACTCTTGCCTTAGGGCTAGTTTCTGGCGCTCCTGGACGGTCTGCGCACCGTGCGGCGTAAGCCAATCGACTGTGCACTCTGTCTAACAGTCGGGGGAGTCTGGAAGCAGTACTGTGTCCTATAGATTGAGCTAGCTAGAGGGAGCTAATGGGCCCATGATGGGTTGGCCACGAAGACCCATGTGTTCAGGGTCGGTCACACTCACGGGTCAACACCCATCCGACGGCCTCCACGCACGGGGTGCGAACCTGAGTAGGAGTCTGGCCCTGGTCAGTTTCCCTGGGAATCAAACCTCTGGCGCTCCTGGACGGTCTGCACACCGTGCGGCGCAAGCCAATCGATTGTGCTCTCCGACTAACAGTCGGGGGAGTCTGGAAGCTGTGTTGTTTCCTATAGAGCGGGGGTGGTTGCGTACCTTACGGCGACTGCTCTTGAAATGACCATTGGCCATCCGATCCCGGGTAAGAGGCGGGCAAAGGACGCCATGGTCCGCGATAGATTCGGTATTCACCGTTTCACCGCTTCGTAAGAGAGAGGACTGCGCAAGCGACCTCGAACTCGGAACCAATCGAGAGACCGGAGAAATCCGGTCACAATTGGAAGTTAGGGCGCTAGAGTCGGGCCCGCCAGGTAGCATAACTGGCTATCTCGCGGTAAGGCGTTGGTCTCTAACGGGTTGTGGCGTAGCTAGACGCTGGATTGTTTTGTCCAAAGTCTTCTACGCTCACTGTTGGTCGATAGAACGACTAATCGTTAAAACTTCCTGTGGTGACGGGCTCGCCCGTTGTAGTCGACAACCCAAGTTGTGTCCTATAGAGAGGGGGTGGTTGCGGACCTTACGGCGATTGCTCTTGGAACGACCATCGACTACTCGATCCTGGGTGAACAGCCGTGGTCCGCGATAGACTCGGTACACACCGTTTCACCGCTTCGTAAGGGAGAAGACCGCGCAAGCGACCTCGAACTCGGAACCAATCGAGAGACTGGAGTAATCTGGTCGCAATTAGAAGTAAGGGCGTGAATGTAAGCCGCTGGGTAACACTCCAGGCTATCTCGCGGTTAAGGCGTTGGCCTCTTACGGGCATGTGGCGGACCTTGACGGTGGGCTGTTTTTGTCCAAGTCTTCTGCGCTCACTTCAGGGAGACAGAACGACTAATCGTTAAAACTTCCTAGGTGACGGGCTCGCCCGCTCTAGTTGACAACTGTAGTTGTTGTTCCTATAACAGTAGGTACCAGTTAAAATATGTCTTTTTTTTTAGTTCAACATCGGTCTGAACAGCGCACGTGCTTCTATCGTCTCCTGCAACTCGCTACCAACGTCGCAAACATTCACCACGGTGGGACTCTACAAAGGAAACCGTGTTGCCATCAAGAAAATTACTAAGAAAAAGGTCGACCTCAATAAGAAACTGCTATGGGAAATAAAACAGGTTGTCTATTTTACCATCATCAACATCATCATTAATAATTTCACACGTCGTGAATCGTATCTTCGTCGGGAATCTTGAATTGAATTGAATTTAATTGAAAATACTTTAGTTGCACTTAAAATTAAAATACAAAAGGGCAAGCTTGTTGCCACATGGCATTATCTACACATGGTAATACACAAAGCCACATGGTAAGTAATCACACAGTGATAATTAAACAAATATAGATAAAGATTATAATAGAAATATAGACATAAATAAAGATTATTAAACAAATAATTATTCTGCGTAAAATACAAACAACTATATTTAAAAACTAAGATTGTCCGAGGAAAAAAAATTTGGAGAGGAGAGAGAGAGAAAGCGAATCATTGGTTACTTCTTATAAAAGTAGTAATTTTTTAGGTGTGTCTGGAATGATTACAAACACGGCGAGTTTCGTATATTTGCTATGAGATTGTTGCAGAAAGAGTAGGCGTAGAAATCAGTATTACAAAATAGGTTTTGAGTGAATTGTCAGAGGCTGCCCGAAGTACGAGACCGTGGGAACTTGATCGTTCGAAAAGCTAGTGGAGATAGGATGGTGTCGATTGGAAGTGTACACTAGGCATTACAGGTAGCTCATTAGCCCTTCTTAAAAACTATTTAAATGATAGGGTTCAGACGGTTGATGTTGGCGGAGAGAGATCATCCGGCTCGTTAGTATACATGGGAGTACCGCAAGGTTCAATACTTGGACCGTTCCTTTTTCTTATTTATATAAATGATTTACCTTACACAGTAAAACCAAATTGTGAGATAGTTTTATTCGCAGATGATACCTCTTTGCTATTCAAAGTAGGTAGACAACAAAATAATTATGACGATGTGAATGATTCTATCTCGAATGTTGTGGAATGGTTCACAGCAAACAATCTGCTACTAAATGAAAAGAAAACAAATTGTATAAAATTCTCACTTCCAAACGTAAAGCAAATAGGGCCAAATATTATAATAAAAAATGAGCGCCTAGAACTGGTCGATTCCACTGTATTCCTTGGTATCACTTTAGATAAAAAGCTACAATGGGGCCCACACATTAAGAAATTGGCCGACAGGCTAAGTTCTGCGGCATATGCTGTAAAAAAAAATCGTAATTTAACAGATATAGACACCGCGAGGCTGGTTTACTTCAGCTATTTTCACAGCTTGATGTCGTATGGCATCTTGCTGTGGGGTCATGCTGCTGACGCTGATAAAATATTTATACTACAGAAACGAGCCATCCGCGCTATTTATAAATTGGGTGCTAGACAGTCGTTACGCGGAAAATTTAAAGAAATCAATATTTTGACACTTGCATCTCATTACATCTATGAAAACTTAATGTATGTGCATAAAAATAAAGAACTGTTTTTAAAAAACTCTGATAGGCATGGTGTCAATACTAGAAATAAAAATAAACTTGCTGACCATAAAAGTCGACTCTCCAAAACCACAAAATCATTCAAAGGGCAATGTATACGCTTCTACAATAAAGTCCCAGTAAAAATGCAAAATTTATCTGTGGTACAATTTAAGTCATTTATTAAGAAGAAGCTGTACTCAAAGGGCTACTATAAAATAAATGATTATCTAGACGACAAAGACCCTTGGAAATAAAATGGTTACCTCGATTATTAATATCACGTTATATATCACAATAATTTGTTATAATGTCACAATATCTTAATTTTTTATCATTTATGTATGTTTGTACCTATGCATTATTGACGTCAAAAAGTTACGATTTCGTACTATTTTGAATAAAAAAACTTATGATTATGATTATAGAAGAGTGCAAGTATATGAACATTTCTCATTTGGCGTAGGTAATGGCAACCACTTTGACCGTGCCCTATATTCGGTCACGTGATCATAATCTCCAACCGTTCGTAGCACGTACTGCCAAATTCCAGGCGACTAGTCGATACTTAGGCTTCAAACTTTTTAATAAATTTCCTGAAAGATTAAAAGCTATTAAAAACATCGATATTTTCAAGAGATCCATCCTAGTCTATCTGCTTAAAATCAACATGTTTGCTCATAACGACTTCTTAAAATATTTTGAAAATACATAGCATCGTATCTGCCCATTTAATCGAATACATATTATTTACTGTTAATTGTTTTGTTGTAAACTGTTACGATATAGTCTTTGTTTTTGGAAATTGGTAAGTTTAAAGTTATTTATTGTATATCATCTCTTGGCTAAATTGAGTAACTAGTTTAAGATTAATTAATGTCATTCCTACACAATTGTTATGGTTGTATTGGAAATACATACTTTTATCTCTTTATCTCTTTATCTCATACTTACGAAGACGGAAGATAAATCGTATGTTTGCTGAGGTATTCCTCTGATAAATCAAGATAAGCCACATTTGCATAGTCAAGAAAAGGTAGGAGGAGAGATTGTGTCAAAGATTTTTAGAGAGATTTCGAGAGATTGTGTTAGAGAGACTATAGGATGAATTCGTTTCTAATTGATGTCAATATTGTTTGCATTAAAATAGGATAGATTTCAAAGATGAAAGACCGATGGAGGTGCGAAGGGGTAAATCAGTGGTCGATTCGTATGTGGCGGATGTCTAGCAGAGGTGTGGAGGCATCTACAAGCTGTTGTAGTTATCTTCTTCCGCTTCAGAGGATGGTGATGGTACCATGCTTTCGGAGGAATTTCACGCTGGATGAGCAATTACCTCTGAAGGAAGTGCGCATCTCTTTCACTTATCGATTCCTCACTCCGACGCATCTATAATTTAATCTAAGCCCAAGTTAATTTCTTGTTTCAACAACTATGTAGGTATCTGACTATAGTCGTTTTTTAATTCCTCAGGCTAGAGACGTCTCTCACGAGAACACAGTGAGATTCATCGGTGCTTGCATCGAATGTTCCGTGGTTTTAATTCTAACGGAATATTGTCCCAAAGGCTCGTTGAGGGATGTGTTAGGGAACGAAGAGCTGCAACTCGACTGGAACTTTCGGATGTCACTGATTCATGATATCGTAAAGGTGATATTACAAATGATTTTATTTAATATTTAAATTTTCTTACAACTATCTGGACTTCGAGAAGGCGTTCGGCAGGGTACCCATTTGGAGACTGCTACTAAAACTCGAGCACCAAGGCATCCGAGGAAACCTACTTTGATGGCTTGAACATTTCTCAAAGATCGAACAATCCAAGTTCGCATCGGATACACTGCCTTTCCAGCGAAAGGCGATTAACTCTTCAGGCCTCGGCCCCTCAGCCGATTGACAAGTTGAGGTCCCAAAAAATTTTAGTAAAAATTAGTAAAAAAATTGAATTATGACACAGTCTCACCAAAACATTGATTACTGCGAAGCCACTGTACCCATAATTAAAATAAAACATATTAACATAATAAAATAAAACGAATTAAATTAAAACGGAGCCGTCACACTAAATCGTGTTGTGGCCGATATCGGCCAATTGGGGCTAGTTGCTAGGTGTCCCATTTTAGACCGAAATATCTGGTTTCCGAATTAACAAAAAAACAGACGTACTTTTGTCGGTTTTTGTCGCCACGCAAAAAGTGCGTGGCGACAAAACTACAGATTTTAATGTATAATCCAAATGTTTCAGAACTCTGAATAATTTCAGATTTAAAAAATAAATTAATAGTTTAAAAAAAAACATTAAAAACACGCTTTTGGGCTATGATACGATATTCACATACACACGGCTATGATACGATATTCCATCATGGAATGCCAGTCCCTATCTTCCGGCTTCATCATCAGACCTTGAAACCTAATCGTGGTCAAAGTTCATTCCAAGACCTTTCTAACAAGTCCAAACACAGCTATGATACCATGTTCCATCATGAAGTTCCAGTTCATATCTTCCGACTCCATCATCAGATCAGTTCGACAGTACCATATTATTGTATTGTCATCAGAACTACATACAGCTGCCAATTTTCATGACGCTACGATCCTTGGAAGATGGTTAAATTAGTTACCTTAGATTCCATTACATAGTTATAAACAGGTCGACCTAATAAAAGCGTGTTAAAAAGACAATGTAATATGACATTCACGGGACCTTGACAACATTTCGAAACTATAATTAAAATAAAAAAACATATTTTTTTGGCATGACTGTGTAATCAACAATAAAGGGGTATTTTACTCATGAATCCAAGGAAAAATTCACACCAGGTGCTCAGAACGGCCTGAAGAGGCCCGTTACTTATTTGGAGAATGGTATTCTTTCGATAGTAAACTGTAAGAAACAATTATTTGCCTTAATTTAAGCACAAGGGACCAAATATTATCTGTAAAAGAGACTTATCTGATGGAAAGACAACGGAATACAATTTAGCTTTATATTAGTCGGCGTCCGTCATTGAATAATACATTGGGTCCTTACCTTACCGTCCTTTGATGCGGCTGTTCTATAAAAGAAATTTGGGGCTAAACATATTGTATGAAAACTATATACAATATTTAATTAATACAAATATTGACCCCTATTATCTATGCAGATATTTCATATTAATGGGAGTTGCTTAATGCCTCTGCTGTAAATCTCTCGTAGACATGAACCAATGAAAGCGTTGAAGTTTTTCATCGATTCTAAAAAGTAGATTGTTTCCCTATTGGACTATATTGGAGCAAAGTCTGGCAAGTACGGTGGGTGACCAACAGCCGCAACTCCTGCAACTTTGCGACTGTTTGGTAATACGTTGTCATGCAGAAGCAGTGGCTATGACCGATTTACTGGGCTCGGTTATTTAATCACGAGCGTATCCATCATTGTTTGCAGCTCTTAACCGTGCATATTTACAGTAACTGTATAGCCAGACTGCAAGAAGCTGTAATAGAAAACACCGGCACAAGGATCTGATATTTGAAAATAATGCAAATTTTCAACTTTACCATGGTTGCACAAACGAAAATATTTAAGCAAAAACAAATGACGGAAACACAAATAAGCAGTGTGATTCTTAAAAAAATAATAACATAGCCGTGAATTAAAATTTATTTGAATTTGAAATTCCACCCTAAACACAAATCATCCAAGTTCAAAGTGGGCGGTGTGAAAAAGCAGCAATTAGATAGGTAGGTAACGACCCATTTTTGGACAAATATGACCAAAAATAGGCATTTTATAACAATATTTTTCTCTTGTAATTTCGATACAATTTTTTAACATTAACAAAGCATTCTTCCATTAGCTCTTATTCTTCAATGATAAAAAGTAATATACCAAAATATAGTACGCAGCTGAGCACATAGGTATGGCCAAATGGCTGATGTTAGCAGCTGCACCGTCTCTATAGCGAACTAGATGTTGCGGCTGTCAGATGTCAGATACTAAGATGCTATACATGTATGTTTTACTCGCTCGTCTACCTCCCACGAGTTTTTTAAACCCATCTGGCCACCCTGGGCTTAGTCTGGGCCCATACTATATTTCCGATCTCTCTCCCCGCAATTGAATCTCCTCCGAGCATCTATGCTGACGATATCAAGATGTATGAAGACCCTACAAAACATGAAACATACGCAAACTCTCGAAAAAGCACATAATATATTGATGCACTGAAGATGTGGTGTTGGCGTAAAATGCTAGGAATTTCATGGACATCACGCCGCACCAACAAATCTATCCTAGAAGAACTCGGCATCCAGGTGAGGCTCTCCACCGTAAGCAAGAGAAAGGTCCTGCAGTACTTTGGTCATGTTGCCAGGAGAAACCTGGAGAATCTGGAGAAAATACTTTCCGGGGGTCAAGTGAAGGGAAGAATAAGTAGAGACAGATCAACGGCCAGATGAAACGACCACATAAAAGAACTTACAAAGGGTCAAGGCAATCTGCGACCAGCCATGCAGAAGACAGGTCGAAGTGGAGGAGCCCTGTTGTCTAGTGGCCACGATCCTCTGTAATGGGGGAGCGATGGAGAAGAAGATATATTATGAAACGGGCAAACTCTCTAAACATACCTGATTAAAAAAACCTTCAATAACCTCAGAATGAACGCTTAGGACGTATCTTATGTCTTATGTCCGGCGGCTACTAGAATTTGTCTATCAGGTTTGGAGACCCTATTTTGTGAAGGACATCGACCTGCTTGGGAGAGTGCAGAGACGTTTCGCAAAGCTACTGCGGACTAAGACATTCGAGTAACGGGGGGAGGCTACAAACCCTAAGACTTACAACAGTGGAGGAACACAGAAAGCGAGATGACTTGATGACGAGACCTACGAGATGCTGTTGAGATGCTACAACAATTCTGATATACATTTAATAAGAACTCGCAACTCCGAGGGAATGACTTGAAGCCATCACTGACATAATTTCTCTATGAATCCACAGAAATATTTTCTGTATACCAGAGGCGTGAATGATTTGGACAAACTTCCTAACAGTATTATGTGTGCTTAAAACATTAAAAATAATAAAAACAGACTGGTAAGTTTTATAAAGTGTGAAAAGACTGACTAAAAACCAAATACTTAATCAGATACAGCCACAACAGCTTATGTTGATTCGCCGTTTATTATTAATAACAATAATATCAAAAACTCCTTTCCAGGGTATGGCCTACTTGCACAATAGTGAAGTATCTGTCCACGGAAAGCTAAGATCGTGCAGCTGTCTGATCGACGGACGATTTGTACTGAAGATATCAGATTTTGGCTTGACAACTTTAACAACTCCGCAGGAAATCATAAAAGATGCTAATTATTATAAAAGTAAGTATTTACATAAGCCGAGGGACCAGGTGTTCTAACTCTATTCTATATTGAAATTAGGGCGATGACAGCGGGTTAATTTGAGCTTAAACGTCTTAAAGTTAATTCAATTGTTTATATGTTTCTGGATATATACGAGGGTAGGCGGAAAAGTAATGCACACATGCTTGTAGAACGCAAACGAAATGATCTTCAGAAGCACACCAGGTGACATGTTGAAATAACATTCTCCCTCTATAAGCATGCGCAGTTTCAAGACCTTGCTTTCATCCAGTGTTTTCTGAGTAGCGGAAGTATGGAGACTTTTGTGGTAGCTAGTCTGTAAAAGCCATAAATGTTGATGAAACACGCACCCACCCAAATTAAATAAATATTAGTTTTTAAAAAACCACTAAAAACACGCTTTTATAAATGCACGTAAAAACCAAAAAAACCTTGAAGCTTCATCGTGGTCAAAGTTCATTACAAGACCTTTCTAACAAGTCCAAACACGGCTATGATACGATATTCCATCATGGAATGCCAGTGCCTATCTTCCGGCTTCATCATCAGACCTTGAAACCTAATCGTGGTCAAAGTTCATTCCAAGACCTTTCTAACAAGTCCAAACACAGCTATGATACCATGTTCCATCATGAAGTTCCAGTTCATATCTTCCGACGCCATCATCAGATCAGTTCGACAGTACCATATTATTGTATTATCATCAGAACTACATACAGCTACCAATTTTCATGACGCTACGATCCTTGGAAGATGGTTAAATTAGTTACCTTAGATTCCATTACATAGTTACATACAGGTCGACCTAATAAAAGCGTGCTAAAAAAGAAACTCAATTTTGCGCTCCCCAAAATTTTGCGCAATAGGCTGCCGCCTAAGTTGCCTATATGGACGAGCCAGCCCCGAAAGACATGTACGAGTATGTATGGATGTACACAACTTTCGACTGCGCTAGATAGGTGCGGTAATAGGAGTCCCTTTGCCACCGATAAACGATCACTCTTCATCCATCCATCTCAAAAACCTTGCTTATCCTTTTGAAAAATAAAGCATCTCCAATAGAGCTGAATTACCTACCTAATATATTTTTCAGAACTGCTATGGGTCGCCCCGGAGCTTCTGCCGCTGACCGTCATCCCTGGTACTCCAGCCTCTCAGAAAGGAGACGTCTACAGCTTTGGCATCATCCTAGAGGAAATCGTCGTAAGGGGCGGGCCGTTCGAATCTGCACGACAGTTCTTAGAACCACAAGGTTGGGATCCGACACCGCTATTTCTTTAAATAGTATACAGTATAGTGTTACTATAGTGACTGCAGTAAAACCGGCGAACCTGAATTCTCGATATTAAGTGGCAGGCAAACGATACTTCCCGTGAGAGTGATATTAGCATTCTTAAGGTGGGTATCCATTACGTTCGCGCGTCAACTCTGCTCCGCGCATCTGCAACAGCTCAAATGTAGACGGTGCGCGCATCAACTCAAGAACAACGAGTGCTCCGTAGTTTTCATTCGAAAGTTGAGCGAACATGTCGTCGGAATTTATTTTGAAATTTCTCATCCTTTGGATCCCACAGCACTGTATAATTTCGGTACTCCTAGATTAGAGCTAGACAGTTCTCTTCGGCCCACTCCATAGCGATGGATTCGCGTTTACTGAACGCCGAACGTGAGGCGCGAGGCGTACCCACCAACGTCTTACTTTGTTCGCGTCCACGAACACACTGCGCTCCACTTTGTGTTCGCAGCATTTAACGCTACCGCGTGGAGCGCTCGCCGCGGAGCGTGCAACGTTGCACACTCCAGCAGCGCGAACGTATTCACTACTGGAGCGGTTGCAGATGGGCGGACTAAAGTTGTTAATGGATACCCACCTTTACAAGTGGGATAGATAGCCAAAGACGCAAGGTACGATGTAAACATGCAAGGTACGAGTGCCTAATGGCATAGTACATTTGGGCAAGGCAACCCTTATACGCCGGCGACATGCAGGTGGCGCTGATAGCATTGTCTGGCGAATCTAATAGCAATTTATTTGGCCACTATAATAACATTGATATAATTATTGTTTTTATGACCGACTGATTGATTTGGGAGATAATGGGCCCTGTTGCAGTTAGGCCACTAAGACCCATTCGTTTAGGGTCGGTCAACTCACTGGTCAACACCCATCTGGCGGTCTTCACGCAGAAGTGCGAGCCAGGGTAGGACACCGGCCTGCGAGCTGGTTTCCCCTAGAAGTCGACCTTCTTTATCTATGCTGAGTCAGATTCTTCAAATTTACGCACCCACGTTGTAATCTCATGTGCAGATGGGACATGTCCATGACGTCCTAGCTGGCAAAGCCGTCGAAATACCCATTGGACAGCAGTCAGACTATCACCCTACTAAAACGCTCTCACAGCGATAGCACGTTCCGCACCACTCCAATGCTCCATGATTACTAGATGGCAACGCGTTCACACTTCCGGCACTATAGTGTTACCAACTCTATGTCCCGTCTCCCTGCGCAACCCTGTATAACGTCAATATGATGTCACTTCAAGTGCCATAAATGCTACTCTGCTACTGATTGTCATAAAACATTTACTGATTGTAAATGTAAAACATTTACTGATTGACATATATTGGCATGCAAATTAAAGAGATCATAAGCCGCGTGGCGAGTCGTCAGTGCCCGGCGTTCCGGCCGACGGTCGGCCAACGGGAATGCCCGGACGAAGTCATGGAACTGATGGAAAAATGCTGGAGCGACAATCCCGACGAACGACCCACCTTTGAAAACATACGAGGAAGCATTCGGAACATCATGAAGTACGTATGTTGGTTTTGATTATTTGGGGTTGGTTATCGGTAGTATGGCTATCTAGTCTGGTTTATCAACATTCTCGAATGGAGATCACACCTGAATGTGAGACCGCGAGGCTGTCCACCTCTACGCTGGGTGGGCAGACGACACCTAGGACAAGACTGAATGTGGAAAGCTTTTAAAGGTTTTCAATCTATTTCCGGTGTCATAAGCAGCAAACCTATCCGTGATGGGCGTGACATCAACGAACGGTTATTGAGGAGAGACGATGAAATCCAGATTATCAAGTATGGAAATGCCTAGCTTAACCGTTTTTGGTCTGTTAGCCAAAATTTGCAGGAGAATGTCCATGATTTCCTCTTCTTTCCAGCAGGAATATTGCGTAATTACACTAACTTTTGAATTAGTTGTACGGAGCGGTATAGTTGTATAAATGACCATGGTTTAAAAGTAGCGTTGCCAACATATTTTCAAGATTGAAGGAATATCTAAGAGACCAGAAATTTGAAGATTATGAAACAGCAGTCTCCCATTCCTCTTTTGTTATGTCGATTCCAAAATTATTTTTTTCTATAAT
Source organism: Micropterix aruncella (assembly GCA_944548615.1). Classification (NCBI taxonomy): domain Eukaryota; kingdom Metazoa; phylum Arthropoda; class Insecta; order Lepidoptera; family Micropterigidae; genus Micropterix; species Micropterix aruncella. The sequence continues at coordinate 31,581,564 of OX155966.1, read as the reverse complement.
ATCCATTATAAACTTCTCATTTAACGTTGTCCCTATGAATAATTTTAAAAATTTTCGAAAGAATGGAAAAACTTCCTCACTTCAATACACTACACTAACCTTTATATATGTGTGTTTATAATAGGGGCTATAGTGAAAACTTGATGGATGACCTCCTGCGAAGAATGGAGCAATACGCCAACAACTTGGAAACGTTAGTTGAGGAGAAGACGGAGCAATTGTCTATGGAAAAGAAGAGATCGGAGGAGCTGCTCTATCAAGTTCTGCCAAGGTAGATATCCTCATCTATTCTCCGTCAGATGGATAATTATTTCTCATGCTTTTTCTGCTCCTAACTTTATAATTTAATAAAGTTATATATTTGTCATTTTGAATAGCAATTATGTATATAACTGGTTAGTTGATTATGATTATCTGATGACTATGACGATTATGATTTTTTAACTGGTTTTAATTTTATATAACTGATTAAATTTATATATTATGATTTATATATTACTATTGTTATTATTTGATTACGATTATTTTATGAATATTTAATAACTATTATGTTTTTGATGATTTTACCTATTATTAATTTTACTTATATGTCTTAATCTTAATTTAACTTATGTGAGTTTTTGACATTGTAATTATCTTATAACTATAACTACATATTTTTAACTGCTCTTGTTTTCAGTAATTATTTAAACTTTTTTATTTGTGATTTTGAATTTTTCATTTCTGTAATCTTCTTTTTATTCATTTTCAAATGTATTCAATTCAATTCAATTCGATTCAATTCTTTATTGAGAAATCACACAGTATTACAGTAATTGTTATTCGAATGTATTCGCAAATTAATTGTTATAGAATGTCTGCCCAAGCACAATCTTTGCTTAGTTGGTGACATCAGACAGCAAACATCATTTAATAATTCAGGGGTCTACAAACAAAAGTAGACAAGTCACATATTGGAAATTTTTAAAATTTTTATGGCAACCCTTTTACTCCCACAATTAGCTTTTTATAAAAATATCATTGAAGTAGGTAAATCAAGACTCTAACGCACAAGAAGAAGAAATTACAGCGAACATTCATTTGGAACCCGAATTGTGTGAACCACAAGAAGAGTCAAAACAGCTATTCATTTGAAATTTACTAAACTAATTTAAAGAATAAAATTGTGTTTTTATAAATAAAGATAATTAATATTATTTCACTGGTTATTACTTTACTAAATACATCCCTGGTTAGTGCATGTCCATGTTAGCAACAAACTTGGTTATGTCCTATCAGCTTTACAGATGAAACTAGTTATGTCCGCCATTTGGAAACAGTTACACATGTCCATTTATTTAATTAAAATAACCATTATTATTAAAAAGATACCGTGCTAAATATGTTCTGAAAAAAATCTAAATATGCCTTTCTTTTATTTCATGGTTTTTTTCTTGGCTATAGCATGAAAACAATTTTGTGAAGTGTTTTTTACAGTTTGTGTAAAATGACATCCGTGGGACTTTTCTAATTTTGTTTTTAGACCCCTGAATTGTTTAATTTCTTGCTGTGGATTAAGTAGTTTAGTTGCATAATGTTCTATCTAACTATTCAAGAAGTATATTGAAATATTCCTTAATTAAATATCTACCCTATTAAAATTTGATTTTTCTCAGGCCCGTAGCGCAGCAGCTGATGGCGGGCGAGATGGTCCAACCGGAACAGTTTGAATGCGTCACCATTTATTTCAGTGACATAGTCGGCTTCACCAAACTATGTACCGAGAGCACCCCCATGGAAGTCGTCGACCTACTGAACGATTTATACAGCACGTTTGATCGCATTATTGGATTCTACGATGTTTACAAAGTAATGTACCCTCTACTGTTCCATTTTTTAGAAGTAAGAGGAATAATAATTTGGAGCAGAACTGAGGAATCTAGGTTCCGGAGTATAGCGACCTTTGTGGATCTTTTGTGCCTTCGTTTGCTTTCAGTCCGTTACCCAGTCCTGTTCTTCCTGTGGTTTCTAATGGTTCCGTGCAGCTTAGGCCTCGAGGGCTGTATGATTCCTTGGGTCGGCCCAACTCGCGGTTCAGCTCCCATCCGGAAGCCTCGAAGAGGAACTTAACCTGGAAGGGCGCTGTAAACTTTGCCTGCGGTGCAACCTGCACTGGTAGACAGTTGGAAAAGGAAGACCTCGGGCGTAGCAGGGCGGTTTGCATACCGCTGTATCAGCCAATCGCTTGAGCAATCCGGCGAATCACTGGGGGAGTCTGGAGACGTACGTTTTCTATCTAAGAAGCAAGGGATAGCTGTTGACTTAGCGTCACCTATCCTTACAAACGATCCATTGGCCATTGGAGCTTGATGGGCAGTGCGGCGTGGATCTGCAATAAATTGATCTATGAATTACCGCTAACGGCAGGTAGTCGCGCAAGCCACCAAATTTGTGACCAGACTGATTGATGGAGAAATCCGTCAAAATCGGGAAGTAAGGACGCGAGGAAGCCTGCTCGGTAACACTTCACAGTAGCTCTAGATGCACTGCTGAACTTACCGCCCCTACACATTCACTTAAAACAGGTGCCCGGGAGAAGGCAAACTGGGTCTCACAAGCACTAAGATCAGTTCTTGACTCAGTGACACTCCAACCCTCAACATGGTAATAGACACCATGTCTCCACTCCAAAACTTTGGAAAACCTTTTACAGTGGAATTGCTGCCCAGAGACGACTGGCTAAAAAACCAACTGCACTGGGGGGCTGGTTGCCTTAAATGGTATACTGATGGGTCCAAATCGGGACTTGACGTAGGCTGCGGTAGGTATATATGGAGAGCGACCAAACCTCGAAAGAAGTGTAAACTTGGGGAAATACACCTCCATATTTGAAGCGGAGGTTAAATGTGCGGATATCAACTTCCATAAGAACTACGCCAGCCACCGTATGTATATCCACTCGGATAGCATGGCAGCTCTTACGACACTAGCCTCGAATACCATTAATTCAAAGCTGGTGCAAAACGGCATATCACTACTAAATTCCCTGGGCGAAAAGAACAGGGTAATTCTAAGATGGGTTCCCGGCCATGCAGGAATCGAGGGAAATGAAAAAGTCGACGAACTTGCTAAGACGGGGGCAAAGGGAACGTTATACAGCCCTGAACCTTGCTGTGGCGTACCAAAAAGCCGTGCAAACCTAATGCTCAAAAAAATATGTTTAGAACAATCCGTCAACCACTGGAGCAACACGCCAGGTTTGAATCATCGCAAAGGCTAATAAGGGCTTACAACCGTAAAACAATCTAAGCATACTGGTGAGGGCGCTCACGGGGCATTGTGGCCTGAACAAACACATGTGCAACCTCAAGCTCCGGGACACGAAAATGTGCAGGTTCTGCCAAGGGGCTGAGGAAACTCCCCTGCACCTCATGTGCGAGTGTGGCCCGCTGATGCGTAAAAGATACACCCTTTTGGTGGTCATTACCTCCAACCCAAGCAGGTAAAACAATCTGGTGCCAAAAGCCTATTGCAGTTCTTAAATGACACGAGGCTTAGCGCAGAACTATAGTAGGTGGCGAACACAATAGATCAGCAATGGTCGCAGTGTTACAAGGCTAATAAAGACCTTAGAAAAGCCCCATACAACAAATCAAAAAAAAAACACCACAGTGCCTTGCGGTAAGGCGTTGGACTCTCGCAGGCTTGTCGGTGGAGCTAGACAGTGGACTGTCTTTGTCCGCTAAACCTTCTTATTGACTCCATAGGAGATAGAATGACCTGGTGCCGTTAAAACTCCCTGTGGCGACGGATTCGCTTATTGTGTGAAATTCCAGTATCTTTGAAGGTAAGATTTCTTCAATCTCTATTGGGTTTAGAAATTGCCTTCCAATGTCTTCCTTGATTACATTAGCGGTCCACACTGACACAGAAATTGGAGCAATGTCTCCGTCTTCAAGGTAACATCTGCATAAGCCGTCCCAGATAGTACCATCCGATGTAAATGCTTATTCAACTTACACTCTGCGAGTTTTAGTATCTTGGAATCTTAAGCGAGTGCCTTTTTATTAGCTCTTTTGCAAAATGTGCAATATCTCGCCTCGTAATTTTACCGTCTGACGAGGATATCAAGTGGCTGATTGCGGATCAATAAAGAAGACAGTGGAAGCATAGGAGAAATTGAAAATTGGTCATCGATATACGCTACTGAAAAGAATGTCACGTACCTCGTATGATCGTCGTATGGTGACTGCAGCTTGAGGAGAGGAGTCCTCAGCGGCCGATGGAGGACGACACTAGTTGTGGGGGTTCTGAGGTTGCCAAAGTCAACCTTTGCCGAGCCTTTGCCCTTTTTTCGACGGTACGCCACTGAGTGCCGCTGGACTGAGCCTCAGACTCAAATGCATCTCATACTTCGAGATATTGTTTAACATATTTCATGCTGTCTGCAAGCGGAAAGTAAACCCTGACTTCCTCTCCTGCAGGTGGAAACCATCGGCGATGCATACATGGTCGTATCCGGTCTGCCGGAGAGAAACGGAGACAATCACGCGAGGGAGATAGGGCTCTTGGCCCTGGCTATTCTGGACGCGGTCAACTCTTTCACGGTCCGGCACAAGCCGGATTACCAGCTCAAGATAAGGATCGGCATACACTCGGGGCCGGTTTGCGCCGGGGTCGTCGGAGTCAAGATGCCGCACTACTGCCTGTTCGGAGATACCGTCAACACCGCATCGAGAATGGAGTCAACGGGAGAACGTAAAGACATTTTATTTATACATTTTTAGTAGATACCGCCCCAGCGAACAGGTTAGGTCAAGAAAACTTCAAGTCAAAATTAGCAGATCTAGGTAGAAATGATGCAACTTCAACTAATAATTCTATTTTCGCCCAGCACACCAAAGTGCAACTGTAGAAGATGGAGTAGCATCAACCCCTAATTATTATTTATTATTATTTATTTATATACACTAGCAGCTTTTGCAGCTGGTGCGTGTACTTCACGTGTTGAGTGTAGTGTTTGTCTTTATTTTATTTTATTCCTTACACTTTTTAATTGCCATTTTTACTAAATGTTTGTCTAGTAGATTTTTAAAACCATTCACTGAGATAGCACTTATCACTTCTTGTGGTAGTTTGTTCCAAGAGTCCACCACTCGGTTAGTCAAAAAGTACTTTCTTGGGTTGGAACTAAAACTGTTTCGGTTTAGTTTTAAGGAATGTCCACGGAGTTTCTCGTTGGTCATTGTGTACATTGCATTAAGGTTGGCTACATCATAATGACCATTCAGAATCTTAAACGTCTCGATGAGGTCCCCTCTTTGTCTTCTTTGCTCAAGTGTAGTAAGACCCAGTGCAGCCAAGCGGTTTTCATAAGGCTTGTTCCTTAGGGATGGAACCATCTTGGTTGCCCGCCTTTGCACTTTCTCCAGCAGTTCAATGTCTTTTATGAAGTAGGGGTTCCACACCTGGTAAGAGTATTCGAGGAGAGGGCGGACTTACGTTTTGTAGAGTTTGAGGAACAAATCAGAGTTTATGTAGGAGAAAGCTTTCCTAATCATGTAAAGAAGTGAGTTTGCTCTTTTTACAACTTCTAATGCGGTTCCCATTTGAGGTCCTGGGACACAATTACTCCAAGATCTTTCTGTGTGGTAACTGTGTGTACAGGGGTTCCCTCGATCGTGTATTTGTGATGCGGATTCTTGGGACCTATATGCAGTACGGTGCATTTCTCTGCGTTTAGTGTGAGAAGCCAATCCTTAGTCCATTGCACGATGTGGTCGAGGTTGTCTTGAATCAGTTGACGGCTTATGACAGGATCTCCGAAGAATTTGGTCTCATCAGCAAAAAGCGTAAAGGATGTTTCCATAATCGCTTTGAGGTCTGTCAGGAAAATACCGAACACAACAGGGCCGATCACTGAACCCTGAGGCACGCCACTGAGAACGTCATGGGCTTCAGATAGTTCCTCTCCGACTCGCACCTTGAATTTCCTGTTCGATAGAAAATCTGCAATCCATGACAGTAATTTGCCTCTAAACCCAAAATGTTCCAGTTTGTGGATTAACCGTTTTATTGGGACTCGGTCGAATGCCTTTCTCGTAGTCCAAGTAAATTACATCAGTATTTAATGTATCTCATAAGTCTTAAAATACTTGCTCAGTACAAAAAAAATCAAGCAAAGGTACCTATATTTAATTAGCGCGCGAAATTCCATTTTTTCCAACATGCTTCGACAAGATGCAAACAAATGACTTATTTTTTTAAAAAAACCCCGTTTTTTGTTTTTTGCAACATAACCCTTCGGCTACGTAACGACCAAATTTGGTTGCAAATTAGAACACCGTTGACTACATAACGACCAATATTGGCGGCTTGCTCCCGGAGCGCACAGTAATATTATTTTCTAATTCGAACGCATCCTAAAATCCATACCAAATATCTCATTATTACCATAGATACATAGACGGCCGTTAGAATAATTTAGCGCGTCATTTCGCGGATATTTCTGGTAAAATTCCATTGTCAAACATCATCGAGAAATCATCAAAATTTTTATTGGTCTTTATGAGCTGAGCTGAGATGAAATTTTTATTGGTCTTTATCTAAATATTTTTGTATGTAAATAAACAAAACGAATATTACCTCTGATAGAGAATCTAATAAAGATCATGATAGTACAACTTCTTAAGAGGGTCCTGAGCCTATGCCGTTACACAAATGTAGGTAATTTACGCTTGCCGGCAGCGGCCACGCACGTATGTATGAGTAAATCGCATACATTGATAACGCTGAACAGACGGTCGCCCGCCAAAGCGTAGTAACCCGCATTTTATCATTTTATTGCTCATAGCAAATTGCAAATAACAAAAACTGCAAATTGTGATAAAAGCAAATCCTTTTGCACACGTATTTATTAGACCAAAATAGTCGATTTGACCCGCCGTTCCGACATATTTGGCCCAGCGGCCTCAAAATAGCGGCCGTTTTTAAAGATGGTCGCTAATGAACCAAAATGATTTTTCTCATGCTGATTTTAATGGCCCATGGGCCTTTTCGGCTATTTTGGGGTCGTATATTTCAAATATGGCAATAAAAATAACTTTAGTTAATTTTGAACAGGATTGTAAACATTTTTAACGAGTATTTACTTTCACATTACCGTTATGTTATACGTGTCTTTTTCGAGTATTTGCACACTGGAAAAGACGAATCTAAAGTCAAAACTGTCAAAAAAGTCAAACGAAATAATAATTTTGTGTATGCTGTAAGTAATTTCTGAAATTTGCTACCCAGAAAACATGGAAAATTTGAACTATATATAGAATATGTGAATGGGTCTTTGACTTCGAATTTGTAGTCGCTGGCTCAAATATGACGACTACATGTGTTTTGAACAACCTTTGGACGTATTTTAAACCGATTTGAACATATTTGTACATTTGGCCAGAAAACTTAAACTTCATCTATCATCATCAGAACTGGTCAAAATAAATGTACAGTGGCCGTTTTATACTACACTATACTACGCTATATATAAATGATTGTACACATTCTACCTTGTTTGTAAGGAATTATTTATTTATATTTATTTATGTTTATATTTTCAGCATCATATTTGACATGTGCGACACCAAAATAACCGAAAACGACCCTTGGGTCTTTAAAATCAGCACGAGAATAATCATTTTGGTTTATTAGCGGCCATCTTGGAAAATTGCCGCCATTTCGAGTCCGCTGGGCCAAATATGTCGGAGCGGCAGGTCAAATCGACTATTTTGGTCTAATGAACACATGTGTGCAAAAGGATTTGCTTTTATCACAATTTACAGTATTCTTTCAAAATATGAGACGAACCGCTTCCACTATCAGAATAGCAGATACTTTATGATTCTGAGTAAAGGTCTCGAAGAGGAGTGTTGTGGATTTCACTCTGTGCTCCCCGGAAGGTGGACGCTTCCACCCGTGAAGGTGAACAGTGAAGCCGTTCCGGGTGACGGCATTTGCGAGGTCATGGTATTTATTTAATTTGTACTCGTGGTCTTTTGGGATATTTGATTCCCATGGAACAGTTAATTCTGCGATAAGGACCATCTTCCGAGATAGAGAGTAAAGAGTTAAATCTGGACGCAGGGCTGTGCATCCGAGACTTTCAGGGAATTTATACTGCTTAGAGACCGAATCGGCCTCCATAATCCAATCTGAAGCTTTCTCGACTATTGAGAAAGGTTTAGCAGTGAGACGTTTTTTGCCTTTAGAGCCAACCCGCACAAACTGTATTGGGGGTTTGGAGGATACTGTCAAACCCTTGTTGGCACGAGCCACTGAGAGGCTAAGTACTTCGCGAATAACAGCAAGGACTTTGTCGTGGCGGTAAGTGTACCGTCCTTGATCCAAGGCCACCTTGCAGCCAGCTAGAATATGTCTAGCTGTGCAAGGGGTGTTGCTACAAAGGGGACATGAACTATCCTCGGCATAGCTCCAACGAGCGAGGTTACTGGGGTCTGGAAGTGTATGCTGAAAGGCATTTAAATAAAATTTCAGCATCTCTGGCGTCCAGTCATACAACATTACTTTCCAGTGCACTTTCCAGTGCAAGTACAAGTTAGAAATGCCGAGTTTTTTTCACTTATTCGACATTCTCATATTTATTCATAAATATCTAATTGTTTTACAAAATGAGATTTCAATGTTCTATATACGAAATTTCAATGTGATCATTGCAGTTATTCTTTTTACGATTGGTATAGTAGTTCCATAGTTATAGTACTTTTTGTCGAGCACCGCCATATTGCAAGAAGTTCCAATAAATTGCCGCGGTCTGCCATGAAATTATGCCGCTACTCGAAGGGTTAACAGATGTATCAGATGTGCCTGATAGTATTTATTTTTATATGGTTCCAAACTAATCACTTTTTTTTTTAATCTTCCTCTATATTGTATAAAAGGATTGTTCCGCCCCCACATGAAATACTGTGCATTTGGGGATGAGACATTTTACAGTCCATTGATCTAGTCGAGATTGACCTGGATTTCAGTTTTCGAGAAGAGGATTACTGGAGAACTCGGTGTCATTGTCATAAAGGCTAGTTGTTGGCCTAATACAGGATTCTAAATCGGCAAAGTACAGTTAAAAGACCAACGGACCGAGGAGCGATCCCTTAACCGCTCTCCTTTAAACAGGTTCGGTGTCAGATAGGGAATTTCTCACCTTTGCTGCGTTTATTTCAGGACCGATTCATTTAGACAACTTTCCACCTAGACTAAAATGTTCCAATTTGAATACAACGTTGCGCAGGAACCTTGTCGAAAGCTTTTGCAAAGTCCTGATGAATAATGGCTGATGATCTTTGAATTCCTTGGTTTATTTGTGGGGCACCTTCAGGTAGGTGGAGCCGGGAGTAAGCCCGTGTTGTTCCTCGCTGATTACTTTTTTTTCATGTAAAAATGCCCAAGAAAATCCTTTCTTGGGCAAAAATGTATGGGATGCATCTCCGCCGACCAATAACGACCAGACATGTCGTTGGAAAGCTAAGCTCGTTACATGACATTCATTTGTTACTATGGCGGTCAGCCTCAAATCATTATGGGAAAAAAGTTACTTCTAAAAAATAGACCTGTATCACTATATAATCATCGCATATCACCAGCTGAGTTTTGACACCACGCCACGCTGCCATGCCATGTTTCGTACCGCCGTAGCTTTTATTTTTGAAAGGAACCGCCGAAGTAACAATTGTGATGCATTATCAGTTTTAATATATTACAATTAGTTTGTTATTCTGACACTAAGGTGTAATACAATGATATGTTTTTGTTTTAGCTGTAACTTTTTTCCCACAATGGTTTGAGACCGATCGCCATAGTAACGAATGAATGTCACGAAAAGAGCTTTCTAAAGACGTCTGGTCGTTAACGGGCGGCGGGGACGTTTTCTCACATCCTCCCTTTCGAGTAAAATGTAATAAAATAAGACGAAGAAAACAAACAAACCTCTCACCAGATTCTATTTATTGGTAAAAAAAATGGTAGGATACATGCATGCGTATTTAAAAAAATTGGCGGGTCGAAATGCAGTTTGATCGGCGATCGTTGTTTTGGATTGCAGCGCTGCGGATTCACGTGAGCGACGCGACGATCCAGATCCTGAACAAGTTCGGCACGTTCGGCGTGGCCACGCGCGGGGAGGTGGAGCTGAAGGGCAAGGGCCGCGCGCTCACCCATTGGCTGCTGGAATGCTTCGAGCCCCACCCGCGGCCCCCCACGCCCCCCCCCACCCAGGAGGCCGACGGCGCGCCCTTCCCCCTCATCTTCCCCAGCGTCATCCTGGCCAAGACAAACGAATGAATCAGTCGCGGCCATAGTGCGGAACGGCATCGCCGCCTCTTATACGCCAGAGTTTATATACATATGCAAAATTAGAGATGCAACCGATCACGATTACAGTAAAATTAGCGACGATTATTAGTGTTTTCCAATTAATTCAAATCGTTCATTCACCTGATTATTCAGCGATTATCTACATAAAAAATACAAGATATACTATAAAATTTTCACGTTTCCTTCGAACTACTAACACCCGAATCTATAGTCGATTGCTCGACCGTTCCTTAACCGAACGTTGCACGAGCGCTAGCTAATGCTTAAGCATCGATTGTATTCTATAGATCGGTGGTTTTCAACTGGGGGGTCGGGAAGAGACTCCCGGGGGGTCGCAGGCTATCTAAAATTAACATTTAAAATATAACAAAATCTTAATTATTTAATATGCCAACGTTTACAGCTTTGGAAGAGAAACATTATGTGTTTTGCTATTGTTTTTACAAAACTATGTTGAAATAAAATGGAAACAGTTTTGAAAATGTAAAACGGTTAAAATTAATGATGTTTTCGCCATTGTTTCTCAAAAAAAATATTTATTGGATGCTTACAGTTGCAGCTGTGGAAGAGGCTAAGGTCGAGAGAAATAACTCACTAAGAGGAGTCGCGCAAGAGTTTTATTTTTTTTTTAATAAAAAGGGGGTCGCAATCTAAAACAGGTTGAAAAACACTGCTATAGACAGTCAACTTCCCTAAGAAATGCTCTATCAGTCAGAACGCTTTCCATTTCTTCTGACAATATACATAAAAATATTGGCCACAAAACGAAAATATTTCTCTTTGCTTCCAAATAAACTATTGCTCCTAAATAAAATACTAAACTTTTATATTTCTTATCAAAACGCTTCTGCTATATTCTCATTTGTGTTTATTCTTTTGTCAGTATGCATTATTTCAACATATTAGCTACATTCCACATTTTAACTCATCGCCTGCTATTATAATTAATATGCTGCGTCACCAGCCTCCATTTTGCATTGTCATTTTGACGTTTCGATCAAAATCCAGCCAAGTCGTTAAAATATCTGCAAAATTTTCAATCTAATGTTAAACTCAAAATCAATCATTCACAAATCAAATTCAAGAATCAAAGGCGGAAGGTCGATAAAATAATATGACATATGGAAAGAAAATATGCAAAAAATACACCCTAAAAACACAAAAACAGCAACGCATTAATGCGAACTCAAACGTCATCCATGTATTAAGTAGCTTGAGCCACTTCTTAAACCCTCAAGCCCCGATTGGCCGATATCGGCCACAAACTGATTCAGCGTGACGGGCCCGTTTTAATTTTATTTTAATTTAATTTGTTTTATTTTATTATGTTTTATTATGTTAATATGTTTCATTTTAATTATGAGTACAGTGGTTTGGCAGTAATTAATGTTTTTGGTGGGACAGCGTCGTAATTCATTTTTTTTTACTAATTTTTACTAAAATTTTTTGGGACATCAACTTGTCAATCGGCTGAGGGGCCGAGGCCTGAAGGGTTAAGCATTGCTGGCTCGACTATAGAATAAAACAACAAGCATTACTTAAGCATGAGTCGGTGCTTAAGCATCGAGTATAGAATCGGGTGTATGGCATCTCGAGTGATAAATATTCGAGCGGCAGAAAACCAGGAACCTTAGTCAAATACTGCAGGTTACGTCACTAAGGACTAACTAGTCTTATTTACTCAAAGTTCTGACCCGCTATAATATTGGCTTAATTGTAGCCATTACTTAAATCTCACGATAATCACACAAAAATATCTGTCCTTGCAATGAAGTTTAGTAGCATCTGAGAGACTATTGTCAACGGCTGGACTTGTTCAAGAAATACTAAGCTGCCACCTAATATCTTACGAATGCTGTATTTTTTAAAATAAAAATCATCCTATTGTTAACTTTAACTACATGTCAACTCTTAAACAAGTACCTAATAGAACTTAAATAAACAAATAGTTTCATTTCAAAATATATAATTAGATTCTTATGTCAGTATGACTAACACCACACTGAAGCTATCTACTGTGCAATAGCGTATTTTGCAGTTTTATGGATTATGAATGAACTGTAACAATAAACATACCAGAACTGTAACAATAATCAGAACTGTAACTCATATCAGAACTGTAACAATAATCGGAATCGGCGATTACTTTTTGAAATAATTGGTAATCGGTTAATCAATAATCGTTGCATCTCTAATTAATAGTATTACCAAGGCCATTACCAATCGCACAATGGGTGCAATGGTCTCATTACATAAATTAATACAGTAAGGGTAAGGACACACTGAGCCCATGTACGCAACCTAGTATAAAATGCACATTAACATTAGTGTGCACACTTGTTCCACATATCCAACATTTATATGGCTTCAAAAGCTGTTGTCACTTTTCAGAAGGTGCACTTGTATTGTGTACAAATATGTTTTCTGATTCTAAGAGTGCGTTTGAGAACGATTTACTCAGTTTCTTATCTATAAATGAATATGGCCGCACCACAAAAACGAAAAAATAAGAAAAAAAATATTTGATTCATGAGATAGATAAACAAAGAGCAAAGTTTGGAGAATACCATACATTAATTTAGAAATTGGAATATGATGAAGAACGATTCTCTATGTACATTTGCATGTCTTTTCTCTGCGCATAAGCCGATGTTCTATGTCTCGGCGAATTGCAAATTAAAGTTATAGAAACACACTGGTGGGAAAGCGTCGAAACACACAGCGTGGGAAAGCGTATACTATCATCCCCTCCACCGTACCATGCCGAACTGGAGATCTCAAGTCGACGTTGCGTGGGACAAGTGACAGAGTTGCGTGTGATAAGTGTGTTTCTAAATCATATTGCGTTGCGTACGTGGGCTCAGTCTGTCCCTACCTTTATTTTTGTATCAGTATAAAAAAATATTGCCCAAAAGGCAACTCGGTGACCTAATTACACTAATAAATTCAATTAAAAAACTTTTGGCTAAAGTACTTAAATTTAAAATTACATCGGAGACGGAGATTACATGGTGTATCAGGGTGTTGCAGACAAAATAGAAAACGGACGATAAAAATATTGTTCCATTTTATATTTCATCCGCAAATACGGAATTTCAGAATGTGCCAAATTATCACTTTAACATACGGTCAATTCATGTCGTCAAATTGTAAAATGGATGTTATTATTCAATCATAAATTATCAATGTTATAACATAAATGTATTTTAAAGAAAATAAAGCTTTTTTCGAGAATACACTTTTTTTATTTATCAACTGATGGGTAAATACAAGCAGAAAACACACATATTGCTATAAATAATAAGGCTTATCTTTAAAATAATCGAGGTTTTTGCAATGTTATTATTTCAAGAACCGCCACTATTTTTTCAAAAGTATATTCATATCCAGTGGCGGATCCAGGATTTATATTTGGGGGGGGCTGAGGGTCGGTCTCGCTAATAGCTATATCAGTAAATAACAATAATTCCAGAATATTCGTCAAAACCTGTAGCGCAACTACATTAAGAAATTAGGTATACCTACTAAATTAGACTGAACTAACAGATTTTTAATATACAGTTCAGTAACAAATCTAAAAGTTTTGTTTATTTATATTTTGGGGGGGGCTTCAGCCCCTTAGCCCCCCCCCCCCCTGGATCCGCCACTGTTCATATCCATTAAGTGCAAATTAAAAACAGAATTGAACTTTATTGGGAATTTATGCAGTTTAGCCTACCTCTGCCACATAAAAAAAACTTAACCTACTGCCGTATAGGTGTTTATAAATTGTGTTTAACTGCCCTACCTTTAGGTTATTAATCAAAAAGTAGGTAAAAAATTGTTGGCTTTTTCTCATTAGATTTCTTAGTAACAATACTTGTTTACAATATACCAGATAATTTTTTTACACTAGAGTCCCTTTTTATTACCTTTTTTTGTATTTAGAATCATAGGAACAATTTCATGTATCGGGGTTTCACTTTGTGGGTTTTGGGTTTTTTTGTTTCTGTACTCAAGCATACTTGAACATACGTGATACGGGCTGTTGCATTCGGGCGATAATATAGCGGCCGTATCACGTACGTTCGTGTAAGTTCGGTTAAACAAGTAAATATATTAGGAGAATAAAAAACTCTACTGCTATTACAAAAAGTATTTATAATTATTACGGTTTTTTTATAAAATATTTGTGGTTTATGTATTTATCCATATACACATATATATTTTTTTGGAATGTACTCAATCAGACCTTTTGATACCTAACATGACATACGAGTATTTATCTTAATTTATTGACATTTGTCTATTTATATGATATTTGGACAGTTTAGGAACCCTATGATAATCGGGATGACATGCCGATTCTAACAATACTATATTTTTTAATCGGTTCTAGCGTTTAAAATATATGGTGGAATAAAAAAACGGAAAATATAACCATCCTTTTTATTAGGCAGACCAACATATAGGTGTTTATGAATTGAAGGGTTATGATCAATTAAATTTTTTTGGTGAAAATGAGATACTAGTGCCATCTTGTGGTCTGTTTCCAAACGAATCGAAACATGAATTTTCGAAAGAAAGATAATAGTCTGCCCTTGAATGTAAGGACAAAAAAGTGTGACGAGACAGAATTATCAAGGCTCACGTGGTGACGGTGTACATTGATCATTCTTTGCCGTCATTTCCAGAGGTGGAGTAACTCGACGACCCTTCGGAACGCTGACGAGGAACTGTGATGGGAATACTGATCAAGACCAAAGATTTTTTTCAATTTTTGCTTTTTTCTGAGGTATAATTTAGATTTAAAAAAATTTTTAGAAGCTCAAATTCTTTGTAGGTATAACCAACATTATTTTTAATTGTAATTTCCGCTTTTTTCTAATATGTAATTTTTTTTTTAGAAACAAATATTGGTTTACAAACAAAACATATTTTTTCTCACTTAAACCCTTGCTAAAAGGTCTATTTTTAAGTTTTTAAAAATGGAAAAACCAAAAATTTCAAATAGTTGACATTGATTGTTACTCCCGGTAACCCTTCAATTGTTTTTTTAAAAACAACTAAACCTACCGCCATATAGGTATTTTGACGCTTCTTTAACCCTTAGAAAGCTAACCATGGGAATGAAACTCACGGCGGCATGTTTTCAACCCTCGAAAAAAATGTAAGGGGGGTTAGTTCACGCATGTAGGGGTAGGGGTCCCCTTCGCTACAGGTAAGAAAATCATCAGGGACTGCTTGGAGCAGGAACATCGGGCTTCCCGGAAACAGAGTCAGGGATGTCGCCAGGCAAAAGCCATGATGGAGCAACCACTACAGAAGAAAACCAAGGCCCTACTTGACATGAGCAAGAAGAACCTTAGAACCACTATCGGTCTCCTCACTGGACACACGACCCTTAGAGCTCATCTATTCAACCTTGGCTTGACTGAGAGCAAGGATTGCCGAATATGTGGCGAGGAACCTGAAGACAGCATACACATTGTTGGCCGCTGTCCAGGGCTCGCCGCCAAAAGACACAGTTTACTGGGACGAGCCTTTCTCGAACCCAGCGATCTGCCCAACTTGAAGGTCAGTGACCTACTTGGACTGGTAAGAAGTACCGGGCTACTAGCTGACCATTGACCTAACCACACAGTGGGTAGTTACAAAAGACCTTACAGATCTAGGTGACATCAAGGGCTGGAAACAAGCCCCCCCACTCCATCTACTACTACTACTACTACTAGTTCACGCATACTAATGTATGATGGTGGCTTATTCAATGAAGGCGACTTTTTTCGCATATAATTACATAAATATGGAGATCGGCCGCTCGCGAGTTGTCGCAACGGAAAACTCCTCTACCTCGCTTATTTATAAATACAACAAAGACTTTTGCAGATTCGGAATCAGTGTGATTAATATAGTAAGGTGACATTAAAACATCTTCAATGTAGAGGAATTTGCAAAACTGCAAAAATATTGTGGTTTTCTTGCAGTCTCCACTGATCAAGTATTTTGATATTTATGCAGCTTAGCAAACTCTTCACTCTACAATGAAGATGTTTTGCACAATGACCTCACTATAGTCATCACACTGACTTTGAACTTTAAAATATTTGCTCTATCTCTATAAATGAACGAGATAGAGGTGTTTAAAGAAGCGTCAAAAACACCTGTATTTCGGTAGGTTAAGCTAGTTTTTTGTATTATTCATAAACGCCTAGATGGCAGTAGGTCAGGATAGCTTTTTTTTAAAGCTATCATAAACACCTATTTTGCAGTAGGTTAGTTTCTTTATAAAATATATAAATATAGCAGTTGGTTAAACTGTGAAATATACCACCTTGATCAAAAAGTATCAGGAATCACCACTGTGTGACGCTCCCAGTCTCTCGATTTCAATTCTCGATTTTTGGTAAGTTGGCACGTCTGTCCGTGACATCTGGTAGCATTTTCAGCTCGATAGCTTGACATTTGTAAAAGTTACGGCGTCTATAGTGCATCTGCCTTTTAGTGTGTCGGCAATTTTTTACGATTTTAAAAATGGAATTATCTTTGTAGCAACGAGTTTGCATTAATTTTTGTGTAAAAAACAGATTCAACGGTGCGAAGACCATGGAAATGTTGAAAAAGTGTTTCGGCAGCAATACTCTATCGAAAATAAACGTTTATGTGGGGCACGAACGCTTCAGAACTGGTCGTGAGTCCGTCGAAGATGACGATTGCAGTGGCAGGCCGTCAACATCGAAAACTGAGGAAAACGTCGAAAAATTGAAAGAAATGTTGACCGAAAACCGCAAATTGACCATCAGAGAGATGGCAGAGGAGTTGAACATCGCATATGAATCCGCTCAAGACATTGTGGTTAATGATTTGGGACTCAGACAAGTCGCTGCAAAGCTGGTAATGAAAAACCTGAATTTCATGCAAAAAAGGGACAGGACGTCGCAAAAGACATGATTTCCAAGGCTGAATCCGATCCAACATTCATCAAACAGATCATAACAGACGGGACGTGGATTTATGAGTATGACACGCAATCCAGACATCAAGCGAGTGAATGGCGTGCACCAAATGAGCCGCGTCCTTTTCTGTCGAATAAGAAAGTGATGCTCACTGTTTTCATGGATTACAAGTGTATTGTGTATCATGAATTTATTCCAGAAGGCCAGACCGTCAACAAGGAGTATTATTTGGGAGTTATGAGACGTTTGCGTGAAGCAATTCGCAAAGAAAGACAAGATTTGTGGGCTCCCAACTCGTGGATTTTGCACCATGATAACGCACCGTCGCACAATGCAATCATTATCCGTGACTTTTTGACCAAAAACAACACAAATAACATCTAACAGCCACCGAATTTACCTGATTTGGCTCCTGCAACTTTTTCCTATTCGGTCGACTCAAGAAACCGCTCCGCAGAACGCGCTACAGCACCCGAGACGAGGTCATGGAAAAATCGCTGACGCTCTGTTGGCCACACCGAAAAGAGTACCAGATATGTTTTGAGGATCGGATCAAGCGCTGGCATAAGTGCGTTGCAGTCGATGGGGAGTACTTTGAAGGGGACGATATCAATTTTGAATAATAAACTTGTATTTTCGATTTCCTAAATAAATTCTTGATACTTTTTGATCAAGGTGGTATATGCATTATAGAAACCTTTCTCAAAAAACAAAACACTACTAGATTCGAGCATTGCAATGCTAAATGTGATAGAAAAAAGCCTGATGCGCAATATTTCAAGACAAAGAATAAACAAATTTGCAATCAAAAAATTTTTTTTTTTAATTCAGTTTATTTTAAAATTAAATGTACAAAAGTGTAGAAAAATGTAGAAAAATTGTTTTAAAAATGAGTAACTAAACCTACCGCCATTTAAGTATGTATTATTTTTTTTTAAACTAACAAACTACCGAAATGAATGGGTTTGACGCTTCGGTATAACTGCAGTATAGGAACCTCTCCTGGATTTTTGATTTTTAAACGTCACCGGACTATATTCGCCACGCAGATTCCGAATCTGCAATAATCTTTTGTCGCTCTCAATAAATAAGCGAGATATAGGCATTTAAAATTTGCATACTAAACGTCAAAAAGACGGCCATATTGCTTCAGAAGTAGTGTCGGAATATACTTAGTCGATATACCGCGAGTTCTCTAATATCGATAACAATTCGCGATTTTAGAAAAATGATGGCATGGTCGTGAAAAAACATGTGCGATATTAAAAAATAATAGTCTATTTTCGAGGGTTTTTTCAATGACTTTGCGTTTTGATAACAAAAGGTATCCTGAAACAATAGAAAATTCCTAAATATCTGAATATCCCCGCAAGCACAAATTTTTTTTCGAATTTCGCGCGAAATTCGAAAAAAAATTTTTGCCTGCGGCGCTATTGAAGTTAACATGACAATAGAAAATTCCTAAATATCTGAATATCCCCGCAAGCAAAAATTTTTTTTCGAATTTCGCGCGAAATTCGAAAAAAAATTTTTGCCTGCGGCGCTATTGAAGTTAACATGACAATGTGTTAGCGATATTTCGTTTTTTCCAAGGTTTTTACTAAATGACTTTGGTGATAATGACAAAAGGTAACCTTAAACAAACGAAATGTCTTAATATCAAATTAACACCGCAGACAAAAGAAATTCGAAAAAAAAATTTTGCCTGCGGCGCTATTGATATTAACATAAGAATGACAAAAGGTAAACTGAAACAAACTAAATTTCTTCAATATCAAATTAACACCATGTGTTAGCGATCAATTGGACAATTTTCGTAGATTTTACGAACATTTGAAATTTGGTGTATTGATGACTAAAGGTAACCTGAAACAAACGACATTTCAGGATATCTTCTGTCATCAATACGCAAAGTCATTGAAAAGACATCGAAAATAGTGCCCTTTTTTAATTTGCGCGAAAATATGTATTTTTCCAATCGCTTTTGTTCAACATATTTCAATTAATCTTAAAACTCTCCAAATTGTCATAATTTCTGTAATATCGCTAATTGTTATCGATATTACGATATACTCGAAAGTGTCAACACGGTAAGTACAAACAAAATGGCCGAAACTTTGTTGACATTGGGATAACAAATTTGAACGCCTATATCTCGCTTATTTATTGAGATCGAATAAAAATTATGGAAGATTCGGAATCAGCGTGGTGAATATAGCGGGGTGAATTTTATTTTGGGCCATTTTAGGCTATTTGTTTACATATAAAATTTAAAGTTTGAATGCCTATATCTCGCTTATTTATAGCGACCGACACAATTTTCTTCCAGATTTAGCATTAAAATGCTACAATCTATTAGTGTATATTTTTTTGGTGAGAGGTTCCTATACTGCAGTTATTCCGACGCTTCTTTGAATGCCTATATATCGCTTATTTATTGAGGCCGAATAAATATCATTGCAGATCAGCGTGGTGAATATAGTCAGGTGACGTTAAAAAATCAACAATACAGGTTCCTATTACCTAAACTGTATATATTCCATGATTTCTATGTAATCTTGTACTTTATTGGTAAATGAATATAAATGTTACCTACTTATTCTATTCGAGATCGGGCAAGCCCTCTTCGTCATCGGAGTCGGATTCAACGTCAAACGGTGCATTCTCTTCCCCGCCCGGACCTCCGGGCCCTCCCGGGTACAGTGAACTCATGAAATCCTCCAGGTTAGCGTTCCTCCCATCGCCCTCTTCATTGTCGTCCTCGTCTTGCCATTTATTAAAATCGACCTTCAGCCAGTGGTATTTCTTCTTGTCGCTCGTGAGCGCCGGCCAGAACGGCGCGGCTCTGTTTTCTTTCGCCAACACCACTTCGATGCACCTGCCCTTGTTGAGCTGCACGCACTGTTCGGGAATTATCTCGGCGTATAGCGGTATGGTGACTTCGTGGGGAACTTTGTCTGGGTCGCATATACCTTTGAATATGACGGACTTCTTTTCGAACTTTATATCCGGCTCCTTGCATTCTACTTGGAACGTTAAGAGCACCACGGCTTTTCTCTGCGCCCAAATAACCGCCGGCGGCACCGCTGCGTTATCCATAGTCATTGCTAATAAGTCTTATTGCACGCGGAAAAATACAACTCGAGCCGACAACGCCGGTTCGCCTGCAAGCAATCACACGCGTTTGATTAATTAACACACAACCTCGAAACAATAACTAAAACTATGGCGTCTCGTTTATACGTCTTTACCGTGCTAATTCCGTGATCGGCACAACGCAGCGCGACTTTTCTAGAAGGAAAAATCACCGGAACATGTGGCCACCATTTTGAAGAAAGAAAACCAAGAAGCCGGTCAGCGTTGCCACCGCAAAAAAATAATAAACGAAACAAACAAAACATCTAATATCATTTTATTAATAACACCGACAAAATATCCTTTATTTATTTAAATATATATTTATTATTTTTAAAAATATGTGTTTATTAATCGTTCCTTAAGGGGCGAACACACCATCAGAGAGTCCGTTAGCCGCGGCTTATGGGCGCGATCTGTGTAATGAATTTCTATTGAGCCGTGCACATATCGGACGTCAGTCACGGACGCGACCTTGAGGCTTCAGACGTCCGATAGAGATCTGGCAAGCCACGTTCCAAACGACTGTGCATACTGTTCAGTCGGGTTGGGTCCCATCAAACTTGCAGAAGGCAAATTTGCAGACGGCAATCTTGCAGACGGCATTCTTGCAGGCGGCAGTTTTGCAGAAGGCAATCTTGCAAGGCAGTTTTGCAAATGTCAAACTGACGTTTCGAGAACCTAACCTAACCTAACAGAAAAACTTAAAACATTTTTTTAATGTTTTGTTTGATGTATAAAAGTCATCCACTACAAGGATGCCGGTAATTAATGTCACTTCGATTTTAGGGAAAGAAAAACCTAACCTAACAGAAAAACTTAAAAACTGTACTGAAGGTTGCCGCCTGCAAGGTTGCCGCCTGCAAGGTTGCCTCCTGCAAATCTGCCCTCAACAAATTTGGAGCTGTCAAAAGTGACATTTGTGCAAGTTTGCCGCATGCAAAACTGGCGCCCCCCCCCGTTCAGTCGCGTCCATAAGCCGCGGCAGCGGACCCGTCAGATAGTGTGTTGACCCCTTTATACAAAACAGTTGTTCATGTACGATATTTTGTACGATAAAAGTCCTACCGTTGTCTCTTTCTTGACAATCACATTGAGAGTGGCATAATGTGCGCAGAGGACTCATAAAATTTCGATTAGGTCTAATTTGTGGGCTTCCACTAATTAAATATTCCACAAACTAAATAGGAACTTTAAAAATTTTGTATCTTTTGACGTAAATTACTTCGTAAACTCGGGATTTCGCTTTGTAGAAATTAAGAGCAGAAAACAGGGAACATTAAAAAAAAGTCATAAAATAGACAAAAGATTTAAAATAATGTAACTCAAAAAAATCAATTTAGGGATTTTATGTAATTAGTGGAAATTCTCAAAGAGCAACATGGGAACCAATAAAAGCACAGCATTTCTGACAACTTGGAGATAACAATCACAACGGGCTAACCTGACGGGTTTAACGATAAACCCTAAGAAGTTTTAACGATATTGATCGTTCTGTCTCCCGTGAGTGTAGAAGACTTTGGAACGAAACAGTCCACTGTCTAGCTACGCCATTCGCCCGTAAGACGTCAACGCCTTGCCGCGAGACACTGGGTTTTAAACCAACGGGCGGCCTCGCGCCCTTACTACCAGTTACGGCCAGATATTTCCGGTCTACAGTCTGGTTACGGGTTAGACGTCGCTTGCCCGGTCCTCCTCCTTAAGTAGCAGTGATTCGATATCTAGTAAATATATCGCGCATCGCGGCGTCCATTGCCCGCCTACCACTCGGATTAGGGTGGTCGTTTCAAGCGCGGTTGCCGTAAGGTAACCAACCATTGTTATATAGGAAACAAAGCCGTTTCCAGACGCCCTCGGTTATCAGCCGGAAGAACGATTCCCAGGGGAACTGGCCCGCAGGCCCAGAAACCTACCTGGCATGCACTTCTAAGTGGAGGCTACCGGATGGGTGCTGACCTGTGAGTTGGGCCAACCCTAACACATGGGTCATAATGGCCTAACTGAACTGGGTCCATTAGCTCCCAGTATTTCTGACCAGTGAGATCACTTTATTTTCATTTAGAAACACCGCGTAAATCACATTTCCAGGTTTACTGTGTCATCATAATGTAAGTCGCCAAACTTCAGTGATCTCACTATACTTGTTGTTTTAATACAATATCGCAAGTCTTTGTTTCTAGCTCATAAAATTAAAGTATATCGAATACTGTATGGATTCATAGGAATCTGGGTACCTGTTGCCAATAAAATTACATATTAACCCGTACAGCGTCACCGAAGATCTCGTCAGACGTATGCCGTCCTGTATTGTAAAAAAAAGTACTCTTTTTATCCGGAAATTCTTCGGGTTAATTAATAGACAATTATTTTTAGGCGAATCTAACAAGTGTTATGAGATATGCACTATGAGCTCACTAGTGGTTTTTGGTGAACTGTGTGAGTTACGCCTTGTTGCTGATTGTAACACCAGATAACTCATGAAAAATCTGAAATCGAAATATATAAACACTGAATAACTCACCAAAACTTGTTTAATAATTACCTAAAATTTCCGCAATCTGTCTTATGTGTTTAATTCACATACATGAAAGATATCTGTATTTTAATGTTTAGCCCTAAAGGATATGCCATTCCTGAAGGGTGAGCCTGATATAACCCTGAAGGTAATGATCATCCAATAGTCATTTTTAATCCTGAAAACCCGGAAACTCGCAAGCTGGCGCAGATCGTAGCGATCAATATTTTGAATTTTGAAAATTGTCTTTTGCACACATAACACATTGTGTCCTGCTTAACGTTTCTGGTAACACGGCTCGGCGATGAGAACTACTTAAATAGAGGGTTCCACGTGGTGGAAAGTGTGAGACATTGATCTCGATTAAAGTTTGGCGTTCTTCTGATTTAGATTGCTTCCCTGATTATTCGCGGGAAATAGAATGGCTCTTTGGAGAGTACAATAATTGGTTTATGGAATTGCAATCAATGGTTTGTTCCACTATCGAGTATGTGCGCCTAGATTGCCGATTTTTCTCGCTCGACGTTTTTTATCGCCTTAATGTGTTTTATTACTCGGTTCATAATGGGGCGCTTCTTGTGTACGACTTAAGGAAACTTACGGAAATAAAGAACAGTCCGAGGGCAAATTACGTAGACAGAACTAACTATACAACCACAAAATTTGAAACTGTGATTACCATATACAGATAAACGCTGAACTCTTAGTTAGATGTTTAGTAGATGATGCGTTTTTACGCCGCTAACCACGGTCATCATCCGCTGCACTTCGACGCGTTACGTAAATATGACGTTTAAACAAGTTAATTTACATGTCATGTTTAACTAAATCAACGATATTTAACATTTTAGAATAGCACTAATTATTTGATTTACTAGATATTGAAATAATTATCTGCAGGAAACACGTAATATTTGCTAAAAATTACGTGTTTTCCCGTGTGATTTTAAAATTCTCAGCAAAAAAGAAGAAATTTAAAACCGGTTATGACTCGCACGACTCCACCAACAGCCAATTTAGACCTATCCCAATTTAGACACCCCCAACTAAAATATCGTACTATCGGTTAGAGTACGATAGTTTACCCCTCATTTAATTTTTGACAGCGGCTCAAAAACAAACTACAATTCAAAACTAACCGTTTTCCCGCCCAAATGGTGTATTCCTGTGGTGTATTCTGTTGTTTGTAGTGCTGATCGAATGTGTATTATTGAGTAAATGTGAAATATAAGTCCGCCGCAATGCACATAAAATCTCTAGTGATCGACGGATTCAAATCGTATGGCAGACGAGTCGAAATCCAGGACTTCGACAAGGAATTCAACGCCATCACCGGCCTCAACGGAACGGGGAAATCAAACATTCTAGACGCGATTTGTTTCGCTCTGAACATTACCAACCTCAAGCGGGTGCGTTTCTTCATATTTAGACATTATATAAAGTTAAAATGCCATTTTTCCTTACGTCTTTTGTTGTTGTAGGTTAGAGTGTCTAATTTACAGGAGTTGGTCTACAAATCCGGTCAAGCTGGCGTTACGCGAGCCTCGGTTACCATCGTTTTTGACAACAGAGACAAAACTCGATGTCCGATCGGATATGAGAATCACAATGAAATCACGATTACAAGAAAGGTACGTATAACACATTTAGAATAAAAAGATGGTGTGCCGACAGACAGCCAGCAAGATGAAGTGACGGCCTATGGCGGCCACGAAAAGTTGTTTTGCATTGTAAACTGTAGATTTATTGAATCATCATCAATGCGGCCTTTGTATGGTCTATTCCTAAACATGGGCCTCCTCTAATGCCTTCCACATTCGCCGATCTTTAGCCCTATTCATCTAGTCGTGTTCTCCATCTCACCCGACATGATCCACCCAGCATAGAGGAAGACGGCTTTGTGGTCTCCATTGAAGATTTTTCCTGATCCACACCGACTATGATCCAATCTGGCAATGTGACCAGCCAATCTCCAATGGCATCATGGGAGTTTTACCACCCAAACCCTGATGAAGACAGCCTCTATAAAAATTTGCTCAATCCTAGTGGAAAAAGCGCCTACAGGATATATGCAGTCGCTAGCGGCTGCTATGGACCTTTGCAAACGTATTGCAAACGCCGTTGTATCGTCTTCTTCCAGGGATGGGCATCACTGCAGATGACTTTCTAAATTGCCCCACTTGGTGGAAGAACTAGATAACAATATAAAACAAAAATACCTTTAATGTATTAATTAATAATGTAATTAATAATGCAGCTTTTCGTATTATTCTGCGGTTGTATGGAATCGGTTGGGAATGGCTTTGCGATCGAAATCAATTGCAGTATTTAAGGAGCACTTTAAAAGTTTATTATTAAAGGAAGATATTTAGATGTCATAAACTTGATTTTATTTTAAAATAAGTATTTGCTAATTGGATTATTACTATTGTCTTCGTTTATTTATTAATTTGTAACGTGATTATTTGATGTTATATATTTTGATTTTGATTATTTTTGATTTATTATATGTAGATTTTTAAATTTATGTAATTACGTAATTTCCTTTTATATTATTTGATGTTAAATATTTTGATTTTGATTATTTCGATTTGTGTATTTATTTGATTATGATTATTTGGATTTTTTATTTTAAGATTTATTTGATTTGGTTATTTTATTTTAAAATCATATATGTACCAATAATTAATAGGTGTGTCCTGAAAACCAGGATAAGAGATATCCTGAGGATACCCCTAGTTAGTTAGTTAGTTTGTCTGGGCTTTTTCCCGCACTTGACCTCTTGATTGGGCCGTTGTGCGTGGCTCATGTTTCTATTTATGTTACTCCAGCCAACCCAGGCTGTCCCAGAAGGTTAGCAGCCTGTTTGGGTTGCTACAGGCCTCCGGGACAGATGCTGGAGATTGTAGTATTCTTGCCCGTTGCTCTGCCACGCTCCTGCATTCCATGAGCACATGCTGTGGCGTTTCTTCTTCCTCCATGCATCCTCTGCATAGAGGGCTGTCTGTCACACCTATGGTAAACAGGTGTTTGTTTAGGGGACAGTGGCCTGTCATAGTACCTATGACTTTACGGATTTTGTCCCTTTTTAATCTGGTGAGGTTGCGGGCAAGTTTTTTGGACGCTTCCGGAACCGCGTTCTTTGTTTGCCTGCATCCTGCGTTCTTTTTCCATTCTGTAAGGTGGGTTTCTTCGGTGTTCCTGCGTAGCCATGTTTTTATTTGGGCCTGGGGAATGGGCATCAAGGGTTCCGGTCCATATAATATTTCCTTTGATCCCCTTTTGGCCAGTTCGTCTGCCGCGTCGTTTCCCAGTGAGTCGCTGTGCCCTTTAATCCATTGCAGGGTCACTCTATTTGACCCTGCAATGGATTGGAGCGCATTGTGGCATTCCAGTACAAGGACAGAGGTTATAGTATTTTTTGCTAGCGCTTGTAGCACGGAGGCACTGTCGGAGACAAATTTCAAGCTTAGGTCTCCGACATCTTTGGCTGCAACTGCTTGTGCTGCTCTGGTGATGCCAATGCATTCTGCTTGGAAGATCGTATTTAGGTTGCCTAGGGTAGTTGATATTTTGATGTTTAGATCATTTGAGAAGACGCCGGCTCCGGTACCTTGAGTGGTTTTGGAGCCATCTGTGTATATCCTTACTTCATTTGTACCAGAGTGATCTGCTGGTTCTGCAATGAGTTGGATATTGTATCTTCGATCAAAGACATGATGGCATATTATCCTGTCCATGGGTGCGTCCAGAAGAGGTATTTCTTCTAGAACCCGTTTCAGAATTTTTGAGTGTGGTGTTTCTGTGTTTTGTTTCCACAGTCCATTTGCTCTTAGTCTTAGAGCGGCTGCCTTAGCCTCCTCTTGGATGACAAGATCCAGAGGTCTCATGTTTAGGAGGTACTCTAGTGCGGCCGATGGTGTGGTTCTCATACATCCAGTGGCTGCTACACACGCTAAGCGTTGCAGGCTCTGGAGTCTTGCTTTCACTGTGGTCAGTTGTGTTCTGGGCCACCATACAACTGATCCATAAGTCAGAGAGGGCCTGATGACTGATGTGTACAGCCAGAGTGTGATTTTTGGGTTGAGACCCCATTTTTTCCCCACTAGTCTCCGACACTGCCAAAAAGTTAGGCAGGCCCTCTTTGTTTTGGCTTCGATATGACTCGCCCAGTTTAATTTGCTGTCAAGGATGACTCCCAGATATTTCACCTCTGTAGATAGGGAGAGTTTGGTGTTGAATAATTTTGGTGCTTGTAGTTCTGGCAACTTCCTCTTCTTGGTGAAGAGGATGAGTTCTGTCTTTTTCGGATTTACTGACAATTTATGTTCGACACACCATTTTTCTACTATCTGCAAAGCTGAGCGCATGACTTTACATAGCATATTTTCTGCGTTTCCATTAATCATTATTGCTAGGTCGTCGGCATAACCAATAGTAGTGTAGCCCCTTTCATTTAGTGTTTTTATGAGGCTGTCCACTACTATGTTCCATAGAAGTGGTGATAGGACCCCCCCTTGGGGGCATCCTTTAACTACCTTCGCTCTTGTGGTAGTATTCATCACTATCTGGACCGCCCTTTTGCTAACCAGCTCCGTGATCCATTTTATGGTGACTGGTTCCACCTTAAGTTCTTGTAGGGCGTGGTTTATGCTGTTGTGCATGGTTTTGTCAAAAGCGCCTTCTATGTCTATAAAGGCGGCGAGTGTTGACAGCTTATTTGTTAGAGCCGATTCTATTTTGTGCACCACCATGTGTAGTGCCGACTCTGTTGATTTGCCTTTTGTGTAGGCGTGTTGTTGTGGGTGTAGTTGTTTATTTCTTAGTGCCCCATCCCTTAGGTGACGGTCCATCAGTCTTTCTAACGTCTTTAGTAAGAAAGACGTTAGGCTGATAGGTCTGAAGGATTTGGCGTGTGAGTAGTCCTCCTTTCCCGGTTTCGGTAAGAAGACTACTTTCGCCTCTCTCCATGCCTTTGGAATGTATTTGAAGGCTATGCAGGCCCTATAGATTGGTAGTAAGTATTTTGTTGCATGGGTTGGTTGCCATTGTAGTAGTGCTGGGAAAATGCCATCCAGCCCTGCGGATTTGGATACCCCTAATTTGCAGCGTTTGTAGCTTTAATTCATAGTCTTTGTCTATTTACAGTTTTAATCTGTGTGTTCTTGTTTTTTGTATATGTTTTTTATAACAACAGCTGCAAATACATAAATAAATAAATTAATTAAAAAGAAATACATATGAGAGAGTGGATGCTGTGGTTCTCTCTACAAAGGTGACAGCAGTTGAATGCGATATCCATCCCAAAACTTGGGCAAGTTTTGGTTTAGATATCGGCCAAAACTTGGGCAAGGTTTTCACAAAAATATGTTCACAAATCGACCGAAACCTTTCTTAACCGGTTGGAAGTCAGCCTCCGCGCGCAAAAAGCTGCACTGCAACTTTTTGGTCAATTTTGTAGGTAAATACTAACAATATCGTTTTTTCATGAATTCCCTCTTGTTACTTAATAATTAATCTTGTTAGTCATGAATATTACATATTTAAAATTAAAAACAAATGGAGCGGCCATGGAATTCACCGACCGAAATTGGGCCCATCATAGTTAGTTAGTTAGTTTGTCTGGGCTATTTCCCGCACTTGGCCTCTTGATTGGGCCGTTGTGCGTGGGCCGGGCCCATCATATACAATTATTACACTTCTGGGAGGTGAACGGTGGATTCCGGACTAACGACCGGCTGTGGTAGGTTTAGGACAGCTGTCTTGCCCCATGTGAGCGTTCACCTTACCACCCATTCACTCCCCCTTCGAAGCCATATAATTTGAGATGCGGAAATCGCAGTTTTAGATAATTTTTCTAGAAAGGAGTTGATTATTTTCCTGGAGAGACCAAGATCTTTAAAAAGGCGAAATAAAAATTTAGCTGGCAGGCAACGAGCGCCAACTTCCACCGCGTGAAGGTGAACAGTGAAGCCGTTCCGGGTGACGGCATTTGCGAGATCATGGTATTTATTTAATTTGTACTCGTCTTTTGGGATATTTGATTCCCATGGAACAGTTAAGAGCCCCTATCAATTTCGCAATGTGAAAACCGAAAATACACACTTTTTCAGGACGAATTTTACAATAACCATAAGATATATCTGATATTTTTTAATTCACAGTTATACAACACCTATTTATCTAGTATGTCTACGAAATTTTATATTGATAACAACTTTGTATAAATTAGGAAAAAAAATATACAAAAATGGTTTTTTACATAAAGACGAAACACGAGGTTTTTCAATTCGTTTTTCTGCTAACTGGTAGCGAAAAACGTTCTGAAAAAAAATGTGCGTACTAAGCATATAATATATTAGTAAGTCTACGATATATATTTTTTTTATTTATTCAATTAACACTAATAAAAAATGTGTTTTATTGTGAATAAACCCAGTAAAATCGTGTGTAAAAACGTCGTCTACGCGTAAGAATATAATAAAAATAATTATAAGATATAAACATTTGAATAATTGAGGCATTTACCCACGCAGTATTTTTTTATTTTTTATTTAATGTCTACATATTTCTCTGTAATAAATTATCGAAATCCATGCTTACGCGCTGTTCATTCGCGTCAGTCCGTGCATTCGCGTGGCATTCGCGCCCGAGGGCTACTAGACGGTGGACGTGCGTTGCGTTGATTTCCGGAGCTCGCGATATTCTCGCGTCCTGCGCGCGAATACTCGCGCCCGGCCGAGCGCTTTTCGACAGTGGATATGCGTCGAGTGCTTGGTTTTGATACTGCGAGATTTGTTAGGGGCTATCCATAAAATACATCACGCTAAATTTTTGGCATTTTGACCCACTCCTCACCATATCAGTATTTTTTATTGTAGATGTCAAAAAAATGTGTTTAATTTTTAGAAAATAGGTCAAAACATTAAACTTTACTATCAGGGCAAGATTAAAGTTAGAAAAAAAGCTGAAAAAACACGAAAGGCGTGTGAATTTCGTAGGCAAATTGTTTTCACCTTCCTAAGTATATTTAACTATTTTTTTTTATAGTTTGTTACTTTCTTTAACCTATAAATACGGGTAAAATATTGTCCATCGCCAGCGTCGGCGTGGCAACGCTGCAAGCGTCATTGATACCTTTGGATCGTAAGCGAAAAAGAGTAGGGTTTTTGACTTAAAATAATTGTTAAAAAAAAATAAATTTCAAAAAATCTATAAATATATAATGTATATTTGCAGAGAATTAAATAAAAAAAATAAGACATTGCCTGGATCGTCATCAATGGGTAAAAAAGATGGAGATATAAGGTATTTTTACTTGGTAATAATAACAGTAATTTATAATAATATCGCAAAGGTTCTATTAATATCTTTAAGTTTCAGTGGGAAATTGTATATAACCATACACTATGGAATATAAACCGCGCACAGAACTTTAAGGGTTATTTCCACCCGTAACATTTTTTTTATTCGACAAAAAAAGTTTTTAAAAAAACAAATTTTAAAAAAAGTATGGCACATGAATAGTTTTGGATTATTTTGAGACTATATTTATTCGTATAAAAAAAGCAATATTTTCACGATTTGATATGTTTATACTGTTTTAGCATTTATTATTTATTAAAATCGTATTTACGTGTATGTGCAGGGTCGGACTGGGCCTAAGGGGCCCGGGTGGGATTATGACTTTAGGGGCCCGCCGCGCGCCTAGGATCAAGTGATACCATCAGGTCAACCAATAAACCAAATGATAATAATAATCAAATAGGCACGAATTTCAGGAAGTTTTTAATTTCAAAGACATACATTTTTATGAAAAAAGTTTAGTTAGTTATAACTATCCCATCAAAAATAAAAATAAAAGAGGAGAAGTTTCAGCTAGACTGCCAATAACTTGTTAAAATAAGACATACATTTTTGTATATTTTTATATAGAAAGTTCAATTAACTAATTGATAATGTGTTATCCAATCAACATTTTTTTTAAAAGAGAAGTTTCAGCTAAATTGTCAATAACTCTTTCGTAAAAACTGATATCCTCGTCATCCTTGATAAGATCCGATTCAGTATTCAGAATAATCAATGAATCTAGCAGTTCTTGACCTAGTAGGGAACGAAGCCTGGTCCTTATGCGCTTCAGTGCTGAAAATCGTCTCTCGCGAGTCACTTGCGTAAATGACATTGTGAGTATTGTACAATAAGCTACGTATAAGTTGGAGTTCGTACTTATGTGAATATTATACTCAGACAAAAGTTTACATGCACATGGTATGCAACTTCGGCAAGCATCGGAACCTCTTGCAGACAAGCAAATACGCCTTCTTCCTCCTCTTCATCTTCTTTCTCAATCTGAGAATCTGAATCCTTTTGTGTGATGCTCCCTAAGTGAAATGTGTTCGTCCGAAATAGTTTTAGAAAGTTCTTTAAAACTTTTTGCAAAAGATTCGAGTTCTTTTGAAAGTAATTCTCGATCAACATTGGCAATAGATGCGATTGACTTTAATGCATCATCAGGAATTCCGTTTTTGTCAATTTCGTGGAAGTTTTTCGGATCCAAACAAGCGACATCCTTCATTAAATGCTCATTGCAGTTGAATTTTTCATCTATTTTAACTAGAGTCGTGTTGATGATGACCTTGTATACGATAATAGAGAATATTTATTTGGGTCCGCAGATAGCAGTCCAATTTCATCTTGACATAACTCATCGTGTTTTTCGGTTTTCTAGATGTTCTCCGTAATGGCAGCGTGGTCTGTATTTCAACATCAACGTTTTCGACTTGAATTAATTCTTGGACCTGTTATTCAAACAAACTTGCAGCACTGAAAATGTCGACAAAATGATCTAATTGTTTCCGTAAATTCTTCTCCAAAGTTTTGATAAATCCCCAAGCTTTAAGGTAGTCTAGTGTAGGAGTTTGCAGGTATAGGCTTACAGGGGTTGATAAATCGAATATTTTCTTGAAGCGCAGGCTGTCAGAATTGTTTCAAATTTAAAAAAGGAATCCATTAATGCTCGTATGAAATGAAACCTTTGGCTCGAACTCCGTGCTCAAAGATATGGCACTTAGAGTCTTTATCAACGCAACGTATCGAATTTTCTCCATGATGGTTGTCAATGCTTTGTCTTTGGCCCACCATCTCGTTTTACCGATGTTCTGTAATCAATTCAAGCCTGTAGCAAATTCAAGCCTAACGGTGATAATTCTGAAACTACCATTGTTAGGTAAGCTTCGTCTGTTGATTTTTGCGCATGAACCATGCTGATCGCTCGCTCTTGTGGAATTCCATTCTTAACACAGCGAACGCAAATTGCAGCCTGATCAACAATGCCAATATCCTGACAAGAATCCACATTGAGGCTAAAAGATTTTGCCTCCTTAATTTCTTTAACGATCTCTTGTTTGACTTCTCGTGCGCATACGCATCTCGTGCGCGTTTTTTGACAGAAAGGTTACCAGACTACCTCTACCCTTACCTTTTCCTGAGTCTTTTTTTTTTTACTTTCAGTAATGGCGTCGGATATATGGGTCTTCAGAACTAGGTCGTACTTTGATAACAGGAGAACTAAATTTAAAAATTTCCATAATTTTGGTTTTGGCCATCGACAACATCCTTTAAGGAGTACAGTGCCTCTCTTTTTCCACGATAAGCTATGCCTTGTTTAGATATGAATATTATTACGTCAATGATTCTTTTCAGAACGAGACACCTAGTGAAAATCTCTTGCGTATTTTTTTGCCTAAGACGTTGTTCAACATTTCTTTTCTTTTTTCGGGGGCGTACAATAAAAAGGCCACAGGTACGATGTACAATATCAACTCGTACGATATGTACGAGTTCTTTCTTTGCTGTCATAAACTCTCTTTATGTGTGGCTGTGTCTGTATTACTCATTAGATACATGTGAGCGCTTTGCTTGCTTGACTTATTTATTAAAACAAAAGCAGCATCTGAGAGGGCCCGCAAAGGCCAGGGCCCGGGTGGGAAATGCCACCCTGACTCTATGGCCAGTCCGACCCTGTGTATGTGTATAGGCCATATTATTGTATAAATACAATTAGGTATATACTTACATTGTATTATTTATACACATTTTGTATATTGATTATTATTAATCCTAAATCGTTCGTACAGTTATTATTTATAAAAATAAAACGTTTTTACGTTAATTGTTACATAATTTGTTTTGCTTATTTTAATTATTTACTCTGGCCCGCCTAGATACAGGACAGTTTAGTCGTAGTTAGGTGGGCATTGAGCATTCGCTAAATTTGCGTATTTAATTTTCCGAGTTACTCATAACATTGATAACAATGTGGCTAAATGTACAAAAAATAAATGAATAAAGTATTTATATAAAAAAAATACAAAAATCTATTTAATGGATAGAATCACCTCTTGAAGTTTTTTGCGCAATTAAAATTCCACTGTGTATTGTTTGTATGTATTGAAGTGGAATCAGCTCAGTTTAAAATAAATAGACTATACCTACCTACTTACTGATATTATAAAAGTGTTATTCATTATTTGCCGTTCACCATTGCCGATATTATTTGGATGTCAACTGAATCATCCCAAAACTCTCGGCTCAAACGTCTACGGATATCCGTTAAATCGGCAGTTTGATACAGGAAAGCGCAAAATCTTCCCTTGGTAGACAGATAAATAATCTACAAAACGACATTTTAAACAGTCCGCATATATTTGAGAACACACAAATTTTGAAATCTATTTCTGCACAGCTGAAAAAAACTAGATCCAAGCAGTGTCCCCACAGTAAACACTTTAATGCGGAAATTAAATTCAAATACCTCCAACTTCGCATATCATGCTCGAAGTCTCCTATACAATTTAAACATCAACAGAGCTGGACAATTCAATGCTATCGTCGCAAAATTTATTGGAGGAAAACGCATTAATTTTGCTTTGAAAGATTCCTACAAACTAAGGTATTACGTGGCAGTAGTGGTGTATAATACGGGAACATTGATATATAAACTACATAAAACAATTTTCGATAAAAGCCCATCTACTAATGAGAAAAAAATTGAACAGCAGAAACTTATGCAGAATACTAGGACGAAGACAACAAAGCAAAAATACGTCTTTTATTCAACGCTGATAGTAGTGACTACGGGGAAGCATGTCAAAAGCCAGACATGTCATCGGATGAGTATGAAATAGCCAAGGAGCTGTTTTTGGAAAATATGAAACAACAAATAAAGGACCGTCACGAAATTGAAAGAGATATGATATAGAAAGCGCTTTATGGCTGGAACTAAGAAGGTGTCTTGTAACAGCATCAAATTTCTCCAACACTTGCAAACAACGTGAAAATATTAGTTCAGCGCCTCTCGTAAAGAAGCGTGCTTGTTTTCATTCAACATGTATTCTGGTTGTATTATATTTTGTTTTATAGTTGCAACAATAACTTATAATACTATATACATACTTTGTAAATGCCAACCTCACTATTCGCTAGGTCATAAAAAAATATAACAGATTAATGGCGGTATTTTATATTTCTGATCTTACATTGTAAGGTCCCGGGTTCGATTCCCGACTGGGTCACCATTTTCCGTTGGGATCTAATTAACGGAATTGCATTTTCGATTCTGTCGATGGAATACAATAACAAGACACACACTTACAGACATGTTACACGCACACATACATATAACACGTCATAGTAGGGTTGGTTGTAAAAGATTGTCATATGACAATAAACCCGCCCATATTTTCACAATAAAGAGTATAAACAAGAAATGATAACCATACTATGTGACGAAATTTTTATTTTCTATTATTATTAGGTATGTATGTCCAAACAAAAAATATTCAAACTTTTAATGAGAAATATATTTTTTTAGTAGGTAACAATTTATCGAGTCACATATAATAACGTTGAGATGTTATACAACATATTTTTAACTAATTTTACATACTACTTGAGTGCTGATTATCGGTCGCGGATCAAGATTGTTTGTTGCCGCTGCGACAGTATCTCTTCATTTGACTACGATAGTTCGAACGGCGACACCTGCGCTGCTCTGAAAATACCCAAACTAAGCGCGCGGCGAAATTGATAGGGACTCTTAATTCTACGATAAGGGCTATCTTCCGAGATAGACAGTAAAGAGTTATATCTGGATGCAGAGCCGTGCACCCGAGACTTTCAGGGAATTTATACTGCTTAGAGACTGAATCGACCTCCATAATCCAATCTGAAGCTTTCTCGATTGTTGAGAAAGGTTTTGCAGTGAAGTGTTTTTTTGCCTTTAGAGCCATCCTGCACAAACTATATTGGGGGTATGGAAGATACTGTGGAACCCTTGTTGGCACGAGTTACTGAGAGGCTAATTACCTCGCAAATAACAGCGAGGACTTTGTCGTGGCGGTAAGTGTACCGTCCTTGATCCAAGGCCACCTTGCAGCCAGCTAGAATATGTCTAGCTGTGCAAGGGGTGATTCCACAAAGGAGACATAAACTATCCTCGGCAGCCACCTAATATATATGGGGGCTAGCCGAAAGAGTTACGCGCTGATCTGTCAAACGATGCAAAATGCCTATAGGTATTGTTGGCGCCCGATTGTTG
Organism: Micropterix aruncella; assembly: GCA_944548615.1. NCBI lineage: Eukaryota > Metazoa > Arthropoda > Insecta > Lepidoptera > Micropterigidae > Micropterix > Micropterix aruncella. The sequence continues at coordinate 31,546,022 of OX155966.1, read as the reverse complement.
GTATTGTTGGTTAACCAATTAAAACAAGATGAAGTCAATGAAAAAGATCCCTACAATCAGAGACGAAGTTATGAAATTGGTATAACAATACAAAATGAGGTTGAAATAGCCCCCAAATAGTCTTGCATCGTTATTGAAGAACACAAATGATGTCACTCGTCGGCTAAATTGTAGAATACCTGCAGATTTGGTAGTAGAATGTGTAGCTGGGCACCTACATACTATGCAATATTCGCAACATTTAGCCAATAAAAATTACTGAATATCCTTGAATGTGACAGATTGTAATAAAACCTAGAGGCTACTCCATGGCTACTCCTACATTCTCCGCTATTTGACGGTACATCATAGAAGTGTGCTCAGAAAGTGTAATAATATGTTCGCGTTTCTAGGCGTGATATCCATACTTAAAATTAGGCAAAAGGCACGACAAGGCGATACAATCTCTCCCAAATTGTTTACTGCAGTTTTAGAAAATGTTTTTAGGCAATTAAACGGGAATAGAAAAAGTTTTGATATTGATGGTGAGAGATTGTCCAACCTTGGATCCGCCGATGATTTGGTTCTTTCTGCTCTCCAATATAATCGAAGACATGATTTCCACGATTAAAGAACTAAAGTAGGAGTAATGGTAATGTTGTTGGTCATACGCATTTTAGCATTACGTGGCATTTCATAGGAAAAATAAAAAATAACCTCGTTCATAACGGGCTGATTGCTATGAATGAGGTCGGATTTCAATTTATGTTTATTGGCTGATACAAAACAGGATTAAAAATTCTTTTTGAAGATATTGTGCAAAAAATCGATCGCTCGGTACTAAAGTCGCCGGTGACAATACAACCAATCACTAATATCTCCTTCTAACATTGCACCTGATACAGGTATATTAATTGTCGAGATGCCTTAGCTCTGACGCAGTTAAAATACCCCTATAAGCGACGATGTCTTCATTCGGTCTCATCGGGTGCTCGTCAACGATGAGGTAACCGTTTCAGGTAGCTCCGCTCATTCTGTGACAGAGCGTCACCAGTCAGGATTTTTCAGATAGCGCTCTCAAATTTGTTTTAACCCCTCAAGACAGTAACGTCCCGAATCGGGTACGATGTATTGTAGTCAATGCTCAGTAACGTCTCAAAATTGGTTCGAGCGAGGCGCGACAAACCGCCCTGTCAATAAACTGAATTTACACCAAAATCACTGTGTACCCCCTGTTAGATATGTGTGAGAAAGAGGGATAAATTCTGTATTGTACGATTATTTAGTCGTGCTTCTCGCAGTCTAGATTCCCTAATATAATTGTTTGTATTCTGGGGGCACTTAGTCGAGTGCTGCCATTGCTCGGATCTTTGCTTCTCTTCGGATATTTTCTTCGGATAAATGTATGAAAATAAATAAAACGAACTAATAGATTTGGTAAAGAATGTAATAACGTACACAAATGTGTTTACAATTTCTAGATAGGGTTTCGTATTTTGAGATAAAACGTCGATATCGCTGAATAAGTGAGTTTTTTTCAGTTATCCAACTTTCTAATAATTATTCATAATTATCTAATTGTTTTACAAAATGAGGTTTTAATGTTTTATATTTCAAATTTCAATGCGATCATTCTACAATTCTTCTTTTCATGATCCATCAAGTAGTTTCTTTCTTATGATCGTTTTTCCAAAGTGCTATATTTTTGCCCTTTAACTATCAGAAATGACAGGTGACTGCCAAGATTTACACCCGCCGCTTGATGGGTTAATCGTTAAATTTATAAGTTGGCAACGTTTACAAAACCTGCAACGGAGCGGTGCAGTGGCTCATTTTCATATATATTTGTCTCTTGTGAATTAACAAACTAATCAATTATTGTACCCTTCTCTTTGGCATACTCTCCAGCAGAGCATGCCCTACCACGGCTCTACTAACCCTTCGATACCCTCATTATATAAACAGTATTGTTTACTAATACTTCCTTATAATTTTATTACAGATTATCATGGGTGGTAAAAGCAAATACTTGATAAACGGCAGCAACTCGCAAAACAATAGAATCAACGATCTGTTCTGTTCCGTGCAGCTGAATGTGAACAACCCCACTTTTATCATTATGCAAGGGACAATCATGAAAGTCTTAAGTATGAAACCAAAAGAAGTAAGTTAAATATTATATTTATAGTTTGTTTCTAGGATTACATTAATTTTCTTAGGCTAGTCAATTTGTACACGAAAAAGACCTTGACCATGCAAAAGGTCATGCAACCAGGCGCGGATCTATGGGGGGATCACGTACAATAGTGATCACTCAAATGTAGTAGCAGATCTTGTTAGAGAGCATAAGAGCCTCCTAGGAGTTCATGCGGCAGGAGTTCTGGGAGAATACAAGATCTGGAAAGAAAGTTTTAGAAGGGAAAGTGAAATAAATCCGCTTATTCGGAGCCAAAAAATATTCTAGATGTTCTAGATCTGGCCAACGAATTCATCTACCCTGGCATAGATCGCCTCATCCTTATCATGGCCTCCTTGTCCGTAAGTGTGGCGACTGCCGAAAGAAATTTTTCAACTCTGAGGCGACTAAAAACCTGGCGACTAAACACCAATCCACGATGGTAGAGGATAGATTAACGGGGTTGGCACTCCTGCATATTCATTTTGATATTCCAGTAGACAAAGAGAATAATAAATGAAAGATTTGCAAAGAAAAAGCACCAGAAACTGCAATTTGTAATTTAATTCTGTGTTATGCACTATTATATATCATTTGTTCATTGTTCATTTAGAAGTAAAATAAAAACGTACGAGTGTATTCATTATTTCTTTTCCCTTTTTATAATCCTTAGTTATTTAATTACCTATCTCTTGGATGTTGGATCGATTCAGTATATTGGATGCCCTAAATTCACACTAATTTATTTTAACTATCTATAGACACAAACCCACGCCCACTGTCCGCTTCCCCCCCCCCAAAAACAAGACGTAGATCCGCGCCTGCATGCAACTAGTTCTAATTTTTACATTTCCAGTCCAACCAACAAGAAGGAAAGTATTATATTTTGAACATGCAATTTTTTTTTTCGAGGTGAAGACAGAAATATCTACAATAGGTGGCCATATTATTAGGGGCACTGTGAATTTTGGTACTCATTTCCAAATTTCAAAAATCTAATTCACCTAAACGACATTTCTTTTAACCCTTGGAGTAAATGGGTATTTTCATGGATGCATCTGTCTCTTTTGCAGGATTTTCGGCGACATCGACCTTAAAGTACTATAACTACGAAACTACTACACCAATCATAAAAAGAACAACTGCACAATGATTGCATTGAAATTTCGAATATAGAATATTGAAATATCATTTTGTAAAACAATTAGATAATTATGAATAAATATGAGAACGTCAAAGAAGTGAAAAAAACGCGCGACCAGATTTGGTCGACTCGTACTCAACGGATAATTGTTTCGCGACCAGATTTGGTTGACTCATACTCAACGGGTTAAGTTTATTACGATATTAAAATATGGTATTGTTAACCTGCATTTAAACACATCTTTTTTGGCCATCATAATCACAGGAAATGGAACTTACTGTAAAAACTGGGGGCATATAAAGCCAAAATTAATTAAATTAACAAACTATAATATCTAATTGTCATCATGATTATGAAAGATGTACCTTAAAGTAAACATTCTATCTGTGACGACTAAAAGTATAACTTCTAAAAAAAATTGAGAATTCCACTATTTTACGCGGTAAGTTCCATTTTTTATGATTATAAGGCTATTTTTATGATAATTATGATTTAATGTATGAATAAATAATTAAATATGATTAAATAATTTGTGATAAAATGTAGGTTCAAAATACCATAATGTAATAACTTAACCATTCAGGCCCCGCGACTCGCGGTTAACCCTCAGGTTGACTGCGATATCGAAGTCGCGGGGCCTGAAGGGTTAAAAAACTCAAAAATAAATGTTGTTTAGGAGAATAAATTTTTTGAAATGAGCAAATTACTACCAAAATTCACAGTGTCCCTAATAATATGGCCACCCACTGAATTTTAAGCACCCCTGAGACGATTAAGACCCCACTGAAATTTGGCATGCAGGCATCATTTGGTCATGGCAAGAGTTGTAAAGGTTGTGGTTGAATTCGGTCCACCAGAGGGCCCACCAGTCATATTTCAATCTCGAAATATTGGACTTAGAGATTTTAAATTTGGTACACAAATGCCTCGTTGGGCCGAAATCACACTGTAAAATTGATTGGAATATCTCATTCATAAGCTACACTAATAATATTTAAATTCCGCCATACATTTTAATCAAATATTAATACCATCCGTTGTTGCTTGGTCAATCCCGCCCTTAGCTGAAAATTTAACCGCTCCGCCCTAGGCGGTTGCAAGGGAACCCAACCGGGTTAGTCCGCCGACCGAGAGAGGGCGCTCGTTGATTTTATTTATGAAATTAATATTCAGATAAAATCAGTCCTTAGCTAATTGCCGGGATAGCCTTGGGGTGACACAACTGATTTTTTAATGTTATGTCCTATGCCAATGGTAAGAAATGAAGGTTTTAGCTTCGAAATACCTGTGCAATGCCCAAAAGACCCAAGCAATGCTCTTAAATCACTCGTCAACTATACTTAGGATATTAGCAATATCATCCTGCAGATTAGGGGTTGTCCATTAATCATGTGATGTTTTTTAGCAACTTGTTAACCCCCCCTCCCCCTGGTGATACATGGTGAGGATTTAAGCTAACCCGCCCCCCCCCCCCCTACCCAAAATTACGTGTATCTTTAAAATTTGCAGAATGTTATCTTTAAATATGGGTATAATCTAATTTAATTCTGGAAAATTATGCACCGTGATAAAAATGTCCACATTAAGGTTGCAGGTTGTTTCTGACTGACATACAAATAATCAAGAAAGGTGTAATCATGTCACAAACACATAATTGTACTGCTACATGAATATATTTAACGGAGACATTATAAATAAGATAAATAATAAATTATTAGTTTTAAAAAAAACACTAAAAACACGCTTTTATAAATGCACGTAAAAACCAAAAAAATGACTATTGTATCAGAACAACGACATCTTATCTGTAAACGTATCTTTGCAAAACCATAATTAATTATGAAAAGATTGTACACATATCTATCGTTGTTACAAGACCTTTCTAACAAGTCCAAACACGGCTAAGATACGATATTCCATCATGGAATGCCAGTGCCTATCTTCCGGCTTCATCATCAGACCTTGAAACCTAATCGTGGTCAAAGTTCATTCCAAGACTTTTCTAACAAGTCCAAACACAGCTATGATACGATGTTCCATCATGAAGTTCCAGTTCATATCTTCCGACTCCATCATCAGATCAGTTCGACAGTATCATATTATTGTATTGTCATCAGAACTACATACGGCTGCCAATTTTCATGACGCTACGATCCTTGGAAGATGGTTAAATTAGTTACTTTAGTTTCCATTACATAGTTAGTTACATACCTAATAAAAGGTCGACCTAATAAAAGCGTGTTAAAAACGAATTTACCGCATGAATTTTGTAGCACCCTAATTTAGTAGGCAATAGACTGCAACGTCGACAAAACGAGATTGTTCTCCGACCACGGATTAGCGAGACTTTCTTCAACACTAACAAGTGGATAAGCATCTTGCAAGCACTGTGCTTTGTTTGAAGATCAACGTCGGTCTCATCAAGCCACTTGGCCTCATTATTTTCGTTGCATTGTTTTAACCCCTAGAGCCCCAATTGGCTGTTATCGGCCACAACACGATTCTGGCCACAACACGTTTTAATTTTATTTTAATTTAATTTGTTTTATTTTATTATGTTTTATTATGTTAATATATTTTATTTTAATTATGGGTACAGTGGTTTGGCAGTAATTAATGTTTTGGTGAGACAGTGTCATAATTCAATTTTTTTACTAATTTTTACTAAAAATATTTGGGGACATCAACTTGTCAATCGACTGAGGGGCCGGGGCCTGAAGGGTTAAGGCAAAACATATGCAGCATGTGGCACCGAATATTGGCAAACCTGTCTTTCGCGCCAAAATCACAGACTTACTGGCGACTGGCAAGCCAAGCTGGGCGGCTGTCACGTTGGTGGGGAAATCTGGCAACGGCAAATCTAGGTCACTAGCCATTTTTTCAGTTTAGAATCGCACATTCAACAAAAAAATACATATATGTGATATCTCACTACACCTCTCTCCCCCCCCCCCCCCTTGTAATATTTTGTGATTTCTTCCAAACCCCCTCCTCCCCCCCCCCCTCCCCTTAGCCTCAACTAGAGTTGTCAACTACAATGGGCGAACCCGTCACCTCAGGAAGTTTTAACGATTAGTCGTTTTATCTCCCTGAAGTGAGCGCAGAAGACTTGAACATAACAGTCCACCGTCAAGCTCCACCTTAGTCTTATGTGATTAATGGGTGATCCCTTATATAATAGTATAATAATGCTGCTTTCTATTGTTCATAGATTCTAGGACTGGTGGACGAAGCGGCCGGAACAAAAATGTATGAAACGAAAAAATCCGCTGCTCAAAACACAATCACAAAAAAAGATGATAAGTTGAGAGAGTTGAATAGTGTAAGTATATCCTGAAAATTCCCTTAAGGCCATCGGCTAAAGTCTCTTAACCGATCGATTGCCAACAATGCCTATAGGCATTTTGCGTGTTTGACAGATTCGCGCGTAGACCTTTCGCCCGGCCACCATATCTTTATATATATAAAACAAAGACGGGTTTGTTTCGAACACTTAAACTATTAAAAACGCAAATTGGAAAGTTGGCGAAAAATAAAATAAAAGAAAAACATTTTCTCATACAAAATGTAAATCCGTGTTTTTCTCATGGTCAGTTGTACGTGGCATGTTCACGTGTCGGCAAATCATCCGGTTTATTTGTTCTTGCGCCTGATAAAAAAAACAAAAAATATTGTATATCACGAGCTGCTTCAATGAAGAGTTTTATTCATCATCTCTTGCTGTCACTCGATTGATATACTTAATTTTTGTACTTTTATATTTCTTTTTTTGTTAAAATCTTAATAAAGTAGTGAACCTAATATTTATTTTGTATAAATATTAAGTTCAGCTTATAAATATTAAAACCAATAATATTTATAATATTAAAACAACAAGCTTATAAATATTAAAACCAGTGCTTTTAAATCAACCAATGGGGTCGAATGACATGAGTGTGACTTGCACCATGCGAGCATGTTTATGCAAGAAAAAAAGATGTAAGTGTAAATATATACAACTTGACCAGGCATCTCCAGTAACTCCTTGGCCCCAAACCAGGCGCTGCAGCTCGATTGTGCCATCTCTTATGTGGATTGTCCTGCAGGCACCAGGCATGACAGTATGAGTCTGCGAATGGGCGAGGGAACGAATTGCATACAATTATTATAAAAAATATATATTGCAAGGTTTTTTGACTGGATAGGCAGTGCTTTTTTGTCTTTATGTATGGCAGCAAATGCTGGTAGGAAATGGTCCTCAAAGCAAACCTATTTTATTCACCTATATGAGGACACCAGGGGAAAAACGATGAATGTACCATTTTTCTTCTTTTTAAAATGAGTATGAGGAAATGTGCGTTGTACCCATAAGATAATTATTGCAAAATCGAATAGGAAATATCGATGATGGAACCGTCAAAAAAGGACATTTTTGAAATAGCATGTTGGGGAAAAACGATGAGAATCGAATCGATTGTGGGGAATATTGATGTATTATATACACATATTATAATGTTCTTAAACAATAATATCAACCCTAACTAAATATAACGTCAAATAATACTAAAATAACCTATGACTCCTGTCCATGAAATGACCATGAAAATAACATATGACTCCTGACCATGAACACCTTTGTATCCTTGCCTCAAATCTTTAAAGTCGTTTTTCTCAGTTACACAAAAACATAACCCTCATCGTTCTTCCCCTGGTGTCCTCATATTATTGATTTGTATTATGTGTATTGTATTATTTTTTTATTCTCATTACAGTTATTAGACGAAGTTATAATACCGAGGCTTGAGCAGCTGAAGCAGGAGCGAAGTCAGTACCAAGAGTTCCAGAAGATTGTGCGAGAACTCGAAAACTTAACAAAGCTCAACCATGCTTGGATGTAAGTATCTTTTTATCATCCTTGGTTATCGGGACATAAAATCTCTTTTTTCAAGCAGGGAATTCTCGAGATTCTGTACATCAAAACCAAAAAATAGAGAAAAAATGTTTTTTTTGTTTTCATTTCTCATATTAGTCCAAAATTGGATAATCAACCCAAATAATTCACATAGTTTTGAAGACCAATACAGATGTTCCTCAAGGTGTAACCTTTAGGTTAATAAATGTAACGGAGCCCGCGCGCCGCAGCCAGGCAGGGATTTTTGTCAAACTTTAATCCGTTGCTTGCTTCCAATGTATTCATCCCGCAGTAAAAAGTGCAATCCTTTTTTATAGGAAATTCTTTGTAGTTTATTTTCGTAAAACTAGTCGACTCTAATCCTATAGATTTTCAAAATATCTGCGAAAAACTAAAGGAGACATTTGAACACCCCCCTTTCTTTGGGTTTTTTCGGTATGTTCATCGGGACACCTTGAAGAACAGCTGTAGCGATTTTCTCCTCTGCTCGAGTGTAGAGAAGACTAGCATTTCCATCAGTAATAGGGCAAGATACCTGTTTGGGTACAGCTGAGAGAAGTATCCATACTAACGCATGTACAAGTATCTCAGAAACCTCCTTTGTATCACCTTTAAAGTTCGGTCACACGGAGCGAATGCTCGCTGCGAATGCATTTGCAACGAGCAAACTCGCTAGGTGTGACAGGCTACTCGCGGCAATTTTGATCGCCGCGAGAAGAATTGAACATGTTCAATTATTATCGCCGCGAGCGCGCTACTTGCTACGAATTCAGTTGGCACGCCGCTCTCGACCGGACGCGACGTCTCAGCTTGCTTGCGCCAACGCGAAGTTTTAACGTGGATACGTCATGACTCAATCGCAAAAAGATGCTCTAAAATGGGGGAATTTCGACATCATCCGTTTCTTGGGTGTGTACAGAAAGTACGAAGAATTGTGGGATACTAATAACAGTAATTATATGTGCAAAAACGTTCGAGAATATTGTTTCTTAAAGTTGTATAACAAACTTATTCATTTAGGATTCGTAATACCAACCGAAGATCACAAATCGAAAAATTAATATTAAAACTCATATAGGTACTCAAACTCAAATCGAAAAATAAATATAAAAACTCATACTTAAAAAAATTAACTTTTCTTGCGAGTTGTAATATTAGCCCAGCATTTGTTCTGTTAGGTCCGGTCCGCAAATGCCAAACGAATCAACCGTTTATTTAGGCGCGCGCGACGAGGTCCGATACACGACTTTTTTGTGCTTGGAGCCCCAATCGAGTGTACAAACTCGCGCAAAACGAGCGATCGCATTCGCTATCGCAAACGAGCGAGCGAATTTGCTCCGTGTGACCGAAGCTTTAGTGTTTAGGAATGTATAGCTTTGTGTGTGCTCCAGACCGTCGAACAGTCAGACAATTTAGTCTATTTACGAGAGATTATTCTTCACTGAAAAACAAGTTGAAAGTTATCTACAGCTTTTTTTAATTTAGTTTTTTGTTACTGGTCATCCACTCATGTCCCAAAATTTAAGCCCACGGTTTAAGCGCGGCTCATTGCTGCAGCAAGGGATGACTCAAACTGAACTGTAGTCAAATGTTTTTCAAGTTTTTTTTGACTCATACCTTGCTTGAACCCAACCGTTACATCAGGTATCGCTGCTGGCAGCAGGTGGCAGGCGCTCCAGTCCGGTTGTTGTCTCTGTGGTACCACTTCACTGCATTAGGGAGTAATGTCATGTTTCAAAGGCTGAGAAGGGAATAGTTCAATTTCTTTTTAATTAAGGAATTTGCTTTATTTAATTTCGCTATTTCAGAACCAACCCTTGAAAGAAATATCGTTATCTCCCAAACAACATGTATATTTTTCTAGAAATAGATCAATTATAACAAAATTATAATAAGAATTTGAAAGACCACCTTTGAACCGCCTTTCAATATTCCATTGTCTTAATTAACATGACTCTTAAAAATATTGTGTATTTTTTTTATCCAAAAAGGTACTTAAATCTGGAGGAAGATGCTGAATCTAAGAAAGCTAAAATAAAAGAAGTGAAGAAAGAGATTTTGGGAAAAGAGAAAGAAATTGAAAACAATAAAAAGGAGGCAGAGTCTACTGGAAAAGTTGTCGCAGACTTACAAAAGCGACTGGATATGGTAAAAACTTCTACATAATTAATTTTTTACATGAAGTGTCTAAATTTCTATCATCTACCGCTTTGTATATCATTCCCCATCCTTCATCAATAGGACCAAGCTCACACAACTTGGTCATGGCTTTGCGACCGTAAGAAGAAGCATATTTTATCGCTGCTCTACTGAGTCCCTTTTGACGTGAATATTTTTTTTAATTTGTTGTGTGGGGCTTTTCTAAGGTCTTTATGAGCCTTGTAACACTGCGACCATTGCTGATCTATTGTGTTCACCAACTACTATAGTTCTGCGCTAAGCCTCATTTAAGAACCTCAACAGGCTTTTGGCGCCAGATTGTTTTACCTCCTCAGGTTGGAGGTAATGACCACTTAAGTGGGTGGATCTTTTACGCATCAGCGGGCCACACTCGCACATGAGGCGCAGGGGAGTTTCCTCTGTCCCTTGGCGGAACCTGCATATTTTCGTCTCCGGGAGCTTGAGGTTGTACATGTGTTTGTTCAGGCCACAATGCCCCATGAGCGCCCTCACCAGTATGCAAAGATTGTTCTTATTTAGCGATAATGCCTCACGGGCAGTCTTACGATCGAAAGCCTTAATTAGCGCTTTGGAATTATTCAACCCTGCCGTGTTGTTCTAGTGGTTGACGGATTGTTCTAAACATATTTTATGAGCATAAGGTTTGCAAGGCTTTTTGGTACGCTACAGCAAGATTCAGGGCCGTATAACGTTATACATATATATATATATATATATATATATATATATATATATATATATATATATATATATATATATATATATATATATATATATATATATATATATATATATATATATATATATATATATATATATATATATATATATATATATATATATATATATATATATATATATATATATATATATATATATATATATATATATAGGTATATATATATATTGGTGTAGTGAGAATTTCATTTTAACTTGATTTGATTCAAATTTTTTATTTTTAGTTTGGAATTTAACTTGATTTGATTCAATTTTTTTTATTTTTAGTATGTATTCTTTAATCATTTGTATTGGTGTTCTCCTTAGAACAGGCTCTGCCTAGTTAGGAGCAACACAATCTATGTTAAGTGCTAACGGTGTTTTTTTTTTTGTGGACCAATAAATAAATAAATATATATATATATATATATATATATATATATATATATATATATATATATATATATATATATATATATATATATATATATATATATATATATATATATATATATATATATATATATATATATATATATATATATATATATATATATATATATATATATATATATATATATATATATATATATATATATATATATATATATATATATATATATATATATATATATATATATATATATAGATATAAATATATATATATATATATATATATATATATATATATATATATATATATATATATATATATATATATATATATATATATATATATATATATATATATATATATATATATATACGCATATGTATATATTACCGTCACCATTACAAATTATAACTAATAATTACTAACTAATGATCACAATAGGAAATATTTAAAATAAAACACAGAATATAAATAAAATGTCAAATAATATCAAGCAATAGTCACCAAAATTAATAAATAAGTAATAGTAATAAAAAAGACAATGAAAATAATAATAGTAATAATTGTCAAGGATAACATTTAATGTTGGGAACTGTCTCGATATATTAATTTGTGGATATTTTGATGGTTTTAGCCAGGAATCAATTTTGACTTTAAAAGATGACTTAGGCACATACATTTATAAATCTTCGTCTAGCTTATTAAATATTCTGGGGGCTATGTACACAAAATGCCTCTGCGCAAAAGTGGTCTGCATTCGAGGGATGTCAAAATCGAGATTGCCGCGTGCAGATTTTTTGCTGAGTTCTTATTGCGGTCTCTAAATTAGTTTGATACTCACAGAGCGCCGCTTTCACGTAGAGTTGTGATACTTCCAGCACATTATACTCTCTGTAGAGATCATCAGGAGTATCTCCAAGGCTTTCACTATAATTTTCAGTACTAGCTTCTGAGCTCTGATCAAGGGCTCCATGTGAATATTAGCTGCACCTCCCCACCCTATGATCCCATAGGTTTGGATGGATTGGCACAGGGCATGGTAAACTATCTTAAGTGTCCTTTGGTCCAGGATGCCTCTAAGGTATTGAATGCCTATACAAAATTTCGGGTGTGCTCTTGACCATTGAGGAGTCCCCTCGTCGGGAGCCAACCCTGGGTGCAATAGCTATTTCATGCTGGAACTTAGAAAGAGTTATTATAATTGAATGCTATACAAAATTTCGTGTCTGTGCTGTTGACCGAGGAAGAGTACCCTCGTCTCCCGACGAGAGGAACATAGGAACTGAACCAAGGTGTAAAATTTCAACTTCATAGGATAGGAGGCAGTGGTTTTCAGTTTGCGAAATTTGACCTAAACAAACTGACAAACATTATAAGTTAAATAAAAGCTTGTAAAAAATCGTGATGTCATCACACCTTTGTGAGTCAAAGACTTCCAATGTCCAACCACTTTGTGTAAAGGTTTTATTTGCAAAAATGTGTATTTCTTGATCGCACCAGGAATCGGGTGGAGAGCTGGAAGTCCTCGGCAAAGAAGTAGAGGAAAAGGACAAACAAGTGACTGAACTGAGCCTTAAGGCCAGCACCGCTCTGCAGTCACTCAAGGATCAAACGAAGGACCACAACCGGTTTAAAAGCCAACTCAAGGTTGAGGAAACTACGCTCGTGGAGAAAACCAACCAATTAAATGAGGTTAGATATAACGTTAAATTGTTCACTCGGCAATGCAACTTGGCTGGAATCTTTGTGTTCAGTATAAGTTCTCCAGGTTAACCCCTTGAGCGGCAAATGGGGCAATTGTCCCACAATTGAAATTACCGTGGAGCGGCAAAGGGGACATCTGTCCCAGCCGAGATCGGCGCCGATGTTTTCCAATTATTTACCCTTGATACCTCACATAAATCATACGGCCTGTGGTATGTGCGAAAAGAGGAGAAGATTCTCTGTCGTTAACTAGTTGGTTCATTATTTTTCATACAGTCGCCATTTTTTAGTCTATGATTGAACCAAACCAAACCAAAAACTTCAATAATAAATAAATACAAACGGAGCTGCCATGGAATTCACCGACCGGAGTCGGGCCCATCATAATACTATTTTTTACACTTCTGGGGGGTGAGCAGTGGATTCCGGACTTACGAACCGGCTGTGGTAGGTTTAGGACAGCTGTCTTGCCACATGTGAGCGTTCACCTTGCCACCCATTCACTCCCCCTTCGAAGCCATAGAATTTGAGATGCGCAAATCGCAGTTTTAGATAATTTTTCTAAGAAAGAGTTGATTATTTTTCTGGAAAGGCCAAGATCTTTAAAGAGGTGAAATAGAGATTTAGCTGGCAGGCCACGAGCGCCAACTTCCACCGCGTGAAGGTGAACAGTGAAGCCGTTCCGGGTTACGGCATTTGCAAGATCATGGTATTTATTTAATTTGTACTCGTGGTCTTTTGGGATATTTGATTCCCATGGAACAGTTAATTCTACAATAAGAGCCACCTTCCGAGATAGAGAGTAAAGAGTTATATCTGGACGGAGGGCTGTGCATCCGAGACTTTCAGGGAATTTATACTGCTTAGAGACCGAATCAACCTCCAGAATCCAATCTGTAGCTTTCTCGATTATTGAGAAAGGTTTTGTAGTTAAATGTTTTTTGCCTTTAGAGCCATCCCACACAAACTGTATTGGGGGTTTGGAGGATACTGTCAAACCCTTGTTAGCACGAGCTACTGAGAGACTAATTACCTCGCGAATAACAGCGAGAACTTTGTCATGGCGGTAAGTGTACCGTCCTTGATCTAAGGCCACCTTGCAGCCAGCTAGAATGTGTCTAGCTGTGCAAGGGGTATTGCTACAGAGGGGACAAGAACTATCCTCGGCAAAGCTCCAACGAGCGAGGTTACTGGGGTCTGGAAGTGTATGCTGAAAGGCATTCAAATAAAATTTCAGCATCTCTGGCGTCCAGTCATAGAGCATTACCTTCCAGTGCATTGGAGGCGGAATGCAAAAGTCCCCAATTGTTGTCCAATCATTCTGGCATTGAAGGCCAATAGCATGAGCCATACTCTTGCTGTCGTAATCTCCCCGCAAAAGAGACTTCTTCAAGTCCACGTCGCTCGTGGTTGTACTGCCATACCCCAGACCAGTGCCATTCTGGCTGATTCCAGTAAGGAACTTTTTGTGGAAGTCTATGCGGGCTTGTAGATCATTTGAATCACTACGGCTACTTATTACGTGCTTCGATATTGCCGGATCTTTGGAATTGCACAGAATCGAATTTTTGGTTATTCTGGAGTTGGCGTAGAGCAGAGAGGGCAGTTTAAGCGCTAGCCCAAAATTTTGTTTGGACCTGAAGAGAGTCGAGGGGTCAGCTGGTTTGGCTAAGGACAGCCAGGATTTTAAACTAGCTGTCACCAGCGCATCTAGACGGGACAGTTGGGTTTTGGTAAAATCGTAAATAAGAAAGGGCCATGACAAATGTGACGTTAGATAATTGTCATAGATCCAGGCCTTACGAGGGCCAGAAATTAGCAAGGCATCTATTTTCGCCAGGCAACTTTTGAAATGCTCTATAACATGATCGCCCGAGACGTCTTTTCCCTGATGGGTGATTTTTCTGCCGAGGAATTTGAAATGATTGTTTGGGTCTATAAGGGAGATATTAGAGCCCTTATAGACCAATTTGGGGTCATAGGATGTAAATTTTGTGCCCATGCGGGCGAGTCCAAGGCAAAAACATTTCGAGGGCTTCACTTTTATACAGCCTGACCAGTCGCAGAAAAGCTCCACTTTCTGTAATAGCAGGGAAAGCTGCTTGGGGCTTCTGGTGATGAAAGTTAGGTCGTCGGCAAAAGCGAGGCACGACGAGGTGTATTGGCCGTCTGTTTTAAAACGGTAGCCCCACTTCCTGTCAAACTGGGTCAGGCTTTCCAGCAGTATATTAAAAACTATATTAAAAATCGTCGGGGAGAGGCAACAGCCCTGAAATAGTCCAATTGAATATGGTATAGAGCGGGTAGTCCATTCTTGCGTTTTAACATGGAAAGTCAGACAGTTGTAGTAGGAGGCTACAATGTCACGCACGACTGGTGGGAAGTTGTACCAGCGGAGTGCAAAGTGGAGGAGACTGTGTCGGACTGACCCAAAGGCATTCTCTAGGTCGAGCCAGCATACATTGATTTGGCGTTCGTGCTGTATTAATAGTATTACAATGGGCCCGACTCCGGTTGGTGAATTCCATGGCAACTCCGTTTTTGTATTTTTGATTAATTTATTTATTTATCTATTACGTTATATTTGTTTTTTTTTTTTGAGGACTTCATTTTAGGGCAATTTTGTTTTATTAGCATGTTACTAAAACTTTTACATAATTTATTGTAATATTAGAGTCCTGTCCACCCTAGAATGGGCTAGTTCCAGTTGGGTGACAGCATCAAATATGCAAAAGGTTAAGGTTTTGCCATTCGGTTCCTGTTATTTTTGTAAGCAAAATCAATGTTTTATATTTATTTATTTATTTCATAAGCAAATCAACATAACAGTTTATACCAATCCATTGATATGCAATATAAACATAAATATATTAAAAAAATATAATTCTTACAAGTACATACACAACATGTTTAAATAAGCATTAAATACAAATACAGGCATTAAGAATAGAAAAACTTATAAACTTAGTAATTAATTCTTAAATAAATAAATAAATAATAAATAAATAAATTTTATTTAATTTGTAGAATATTTTGAGAGGCAATAAATTGATTGTTGGCCATTCATTGAATTTTTATTAACCCGTTGAGTATGAGTCAACCAAATCTGGTTGCGAAACAATTATCCGTTGAGTAAGAGTCGACCAAATCTGGTCGCGCGTTTTTTTCACTTCTTTGACGTTCTCATATTTATTCATAATTATCTAATTGTTTTACAAAATTATATTTCAATATTCTATATTCGAAATTTCAATGCAATCATTGTGCAGTTGTTCTTTTTATGATTGGTGTAGTAGTTTCGTAGTTATAGTACTTTAAGGTCGATGTCGCCGAAAATCCTGCAAAAGAGACAGATGCATCCATGAAAATACCCATTTACTCCAAGGGTTAAATTCATTCTGGAACTTTCTGTGTAGCACTCGTACAATTTATAGCAGAATCAGGTAGTGCTTGAAGTGCAATGCCTGTCACTGAGTCTCAAACGGATGTTTTTTCCAATTTCAGGCCGATAAAAAGCATGGCAGTATCCGCGGAGCTAGCGAACAGGCTGCCAAAGATTTTGCAGCTGCTGAAAAACGGCTTCTCGAGATAAAAATGAGAGTCATAGACACCGACGGCGCCGGATCATCAAAAGGCTTAGAAGAACAGCTCGCAGGTGAGTTTGCGAAAAAATTGCACTAAGTGTGCGGTTTACTCTTTTGTAACTACCCACTATGTGGTTAGGTCAGTGGTCAGCTAGTAGCCCAGTACTTCTTACCAGTCCAAGTAGATCACTGACTGTCAAGTTGGGCAGATCGCTAGGTTCGAGAAAGGCTCGTCCCAGTAAACTGTGTCTTTTAGCGGCGAGGCCTGGGCAGCGCCCAACGATGTGTATGCTGTCTTCAGGTTCTTTGCCACATATTCGGCAGTCCTTGCTCTCAGTCAAGCCAAGGTTGAATAGATGTGCTCTAAGGGTCGTGTGTCCGGTGAGGAGACTGATAGTGGTTCTAATGTTCTTCTTGCTCATGTCAAGTAGGGCCTTAGTTTTCTTTTGTCGTGGTTGCTCCATCGTGGCTTTTGCCTGGCGACATCCCTGGCTCTGTTTCCAGGATGCCCGATGTTCCTGCTCCAAGCAGTCCCTGATGATATTCTTACCTATAGCGTATGGGACCCCTGCAACTGGCTTCACCGGGCATTCCAGAGTGCCCAGTTTTGCCAGTCTGTCGGCCTCTTCGTTGCCGGGTATGCCTTGATGACCCGGTATCCATATTAGGGTGATTTCATTGGTTTTTCCCAATTTGTTGAGCTCTTGCATGCAGTCTCAGACCACAGAAGATTCTGTAGTGGCTTTAGCCAGAGCGTCCAGCGCTGCTCTGCTGTCAGAGCAGATTAGGATTTTTCTATTTTTTACCTCAACTCAACTTTGTAGTTTTATGCATTCCAATATGGCAAATACCTCGGCTTGGAAAACCGTAGCATATTGTCCAAGAGGGATGTTGATTCAGTGGTTGGTTTTGGGTCCATACAAGCCTGCCCCAAAACGTCCATTTGTTCCTAATCCGTCGCTGAACCAGGCGTCCGCGTTCTGGCTTTGGAGCCACTGCAGATTCTTCCATTCTTCCATGGTAAGGATTAAGATTTTATAGGACTTCTCTACCAAAAAATTTTTCCATAGTCTATCCTGGGTCAGAGTGAATGGGCTTTTGTGGAGGAAGTTTAGCTCAGGATGATTGTGCCCTCCTCGCTTCCACTCGCCCAAACACTTCAGTCTGTATGCTGTAAGTCTGGCGGAGTAAATGATAAGCTTGTCCAGAGGCGGGCAGCAGAGTGCTACCTCTAATCCCTCTGCTGGGATGGTCTTCATGATGCCAGTTGCCGCCCTCAGGTAGTTACCTTGAAGGCTTTTAAGCTTGTTATTGTCTCGAGCTTTTTCACCCTGGACCACCAGACTATTGCAGCATAGGTTAGTCTAGGCAGCGATACTGCCCTGTAGAGCCATAAGGCGACTCTAGGTTTGAACCTCCAGGTTTTTCCCATGGCTCTTTTGCACGTCCACAAAGAGGCATAGAAGGTTGTTCTCTTGCGCTCGAGGTGGTGCTTCCAATTGAGCTTTGGATCTAGATGTACTCCAAGGTATTTGACTACTCGTCCCGTATTTGACTATTCGTATCAGTGCTAATGTGGTAATGATTGTGGAATGGATTTTTCGATCATGTAAGTTCAAAATGTCAATAATTCCTCTTAATATTATTGTTGTTATTTATGGAATTTTTTATACACTAATTTCACCATTTCTTTCGACCCTAATCGTAATTTTCTTTCATAAGCGCTTAATACATTATGAACTATTTGTTCATAATTTTATGCGATATTTACATTTTCTGCATAATGTACGCTGTCAATAAAGTTTCAGTTGAAATTTTCAGTTTTCATATTTCATTCCTTTAATGTAACTCTTACAATTATTTTAAATATTGTTTAAATAGGCCCGCAATTTTATATAAAAAAGTAGGAAAATCGCCCACAGTTCTAATGTTAAGTAAATATTGACTTCTTCTTTAGTCGTTTTCTTTGTGGTCTGCATTCGGTTCTCCCTTGTAAATCTTTGGATATAAAAAATATAGACCTTTTAAAGCTATCATTGGTCTTCTTATTTTATATCTGTTTACAGCCGTCCAGAAAGAGCTAGATGGAGCAACCACCGAAATCAATCGTTGCCTGCTGGAGAAGAAAAACTCCGAGGAAAGTATCAAGAAAGCGCAGAGAGAGGTTAATGCGAGCAGTGAGCAGTACAACAAAGATCAAGCTAAAATGAGCAACATTGAGAAGGAAATCAGGAAATTGGATGTGAGTCACATTTTACCATTTACCAGTTTAGAATCTTTAAGGTTTTTCTGTAAGAAAGATTATTAATTCATTTGGGGCGAGCAGCGAAAAAGCTGATAGGCCCATATCTGAAGTGCAATGTTTTTAGTCTGTTGCTTTCCACATACTTTTTTTTAACTTATCGACAATGTCAGCACACACCATCTGCTCTAAAAAAGTTATTCCATTAGTTAAACACTTTTTAGACGGAAAAGTCGCAATGAGTGTTTTGGTCGTAGGTGAAGATATCATCTACATAGAAGAAAGATAAAAGAATAAATGGTTTGAAAAAAAGGAATAACAATGTTATGAATAAAATTTACTTCATATTGCAATTCCAATTCAAACCGAAGTTATCCAAGTTTAAAGGACAATGTACAAAAATGTATGGGCTCTGGGCCCACCTCTCCTCTTCTAATGGTGGGCTCTGGGCCCACCATTAGAAAAATCTATTTATTTAGTATATTTATGACTACTACCAATTACCGCTTCACACTACCACTTACCACTTCACAATAAAGAGTATAAACAAACTTACCTCAATTATGAGCTGTTTCGAAATTTTGAACTTCGGAATCTTCTTAACCCGCTCGATTTGAGTTAACCATTTTTGGTTAGACGCTTACAAATGCTAAAATTGTATCTAACCAATATTGGTTAGGGCGCTCCGCGCTGCGTAAAATGCCAACTTTTTAAATATTTATTCATTATTATCTTAATTGTTTGACGAGATAAGGTTATAATATTTTATATTTCAAATTTCAATGCGATCATTTTACAGTTATTCTTTTTACGATCCGTATAGTAGTTTAAAAGTTATGGTCGTTTTTCTCAAGGCCGTCGACTTCACGCGCAAAACTGTCCCGGGCAGAAGTGACGACTAAATTTTTACCCCGCGATAAGAAGGGTTTTCCCTAGAAGCCTAATCTATTTTGGTGGTACATAAAGCCAAACTAACAATAAAACACAGTTTTATCAACGAAAACTATAATCACAGTTATTTATTACAAAAACCAAAAAAAAAAATACGCTTCTATTCAAACGTAAAAATTAACTTCTCAGAAATCAACTGAAACATAGTTATACATTTTTTAAATCTCATTTTTTTTCAATAATTACTTATTCCTAAGACTAACATTTAAAGTACTCAGACTTTTAATGACTAGCTATAATTTTAGAACAATCTACAGTAACGTCAACTTTGTGCTCGCAACAGTTTTGTACTTATAGCACACTAATTTCGACATTCTTTTTTTGTTTTGTATGGGCAAAAAGCGCAGTGTTTACGTTATTTGGGCTCAGGTTCTCCTGCCTGAAGATCGTTACCCGAATCAGTAAATTTTACGAGAATTTGGCCTGTTGTCGCTTAAAGAGTTAAAGATCTCTTCAAATCGAAGCTTCAAGTCTCATCTCCATCCGAGGCCAAGACCATGACATATTGATAACTGAAAGAATGCCAAAATATAGATAAAATGTACAAAAAAACTAACAAAATAAATATACATAAGGTGTACAAAAAACTTACTAAATAAAAATCACACAATCATAGTTAAAAGTTACACAAAGCCTAAACATACTTATTGAGGTACTGCACGTCTTGCAGACGTTCAGTACCTCAATAAGTCAAAAACGACGGGACTTACCTTAGCGACGTGGGCACTATCGGCAAGCTCCCGTAGGGTACTGAGTTGGCTAAAAAGTGCAAGGCGGTAACTTCACCCGTTAGAAAGAGATAGAGAATTTTTGACAGAGTGTACGCCTCGCATGCCTAGGTAAGGCTTTTGGGGTTAAATATGGCTACTAATTATACAAAAACCCAATGTTACTATGATGCCAATTATTTATTTAAAATATATTATTTGCAGTGAAGATCCATAAAATATAGTATATCATGATGTACGGTCACTGGGTATACCATGTTGGACAGCTGGCTATATATTTTTTTTTGTTTTTCTAAGATCATTATGAGCCTTGTAACACTGCGACCATTACTGATCTATTGTGTTCGCCACCTACTATAGTTCTGCGCTAAGCCTCGTGTCATTTAAGAACCGCGACAGGCTTTTGGCGCCAGATTGTTTTACCTCCTCTGGTTGGAGGTAATGACCACCCAAGTGGGTGTATCTTTTACGCATCAGCGGGCCACACTCGCACATGATGTACAGGGGATTTTCCTCTGCCCCTTGGCAGAACCTGCATATTTTTGTGACTCGGAGCTTGAGGTTGTACATGTGTTTGTTAAGGCCACAATGCCCCGTGAGCGCCCTCACCAGTATGCATAGATTGTTCCTATTTAGCGATAAGGCCTCACGGGCCGTCTTACGGTTGTAAGCCTTAATTAGCGCTTTGGATTGATTCAACCCTGGCGTGTTGTTCCAGTGGTTGACGGATTGTTCTAAACATATTTTTTTGAGCATTAGGTTTGCAAGGCTTTTTGGTACGCCACAGCAAGGTTCAGGGCCGTATAACGTTCCCTTTGCGCCCGTCTTAGCAAGTTCGTCGGCTTTTTCATTTCCCTCGATTCCTGCATGGCCGGGAACCCATCTTAGAATTACCCTGTTGTTTTCGCCCAGGGAATTCAGTAGTGATACGCAGTTTTGCACCAGCTTTGAATTAATGGTATTCAAGGCTAGTGCCATACAGCTGACCTTAGCCTATTACACACAAATACTTCTGTTAACAGAGCGGCAATTAAATCATGAGACACATTACAGACCTCAAGCAACATATCCCAGTATTTCGCCTCCATATACTGTTGACATTGTCGAGCATTCTTAGTAATAAAATAAAATAAAATACAAACGGAGCTGCCATGGAATTCACCGACCAAAAATCGGGCCCATCATATATAATTATAACACTTCTGGGAGGTGAAGGGTGGATTCCGGACTTACGACCGGCGGTGGTAGGTTTAGGACAACTGTCTTGCCACATGTGAGCGTTCACCTTACCACCCATTCACTCCCCCTTCGAAGCCATAGAATTTGAGATGCAGAAATCGCGGTTTTAGATAATTTTTCTAGAAAGGAGTTGATTATTTTCCTGGAGAGACCAAGATCTTTAAAAAGGTGAAACAAAGATTTAGCTGGCAGGCCACGAGCGCCTACTTCTACCGCGTGAAGGTGAACAGTGAAGCCGTTCCGGGTGACGGCATTTGCGAGGTCATGGTATTTATTTAATTTGTACTCGTGGTCTTTTGGGATATTTGATTCCCATGGAACAGTTAATTCTACGATAAGGACCATCTTCCGAGATAGAGAGTAAAGAGTTATATCTGGACGCAGGGCTGTGAATCCGAAACTTTCAGGGAATTTATACTGCTTAGAGAACAAATCGACCTCCATAATCCAATCTGAAGCTTTCTCGATTATTGAGAAAGGTTTTGCATTGAGATGTTTTTTGCCTTTAGAGCCAACCCGCACAAACTGTATTGGGGGTTTGGAGGATACTGTGGAACCCTTGTTGGCACGAGCCACTGAGAGGCTAAGTACCTCGCGAATAACAGCAAGGACTTTGTCGTGGCGGTAAGTGTACCGTCCTCGATCCAAGGCCACCTTGCAGCCAGCTAGAATATGTCTAGCTGTGCAAGATATATAGTTTGTACTCACAGCGTATGTACTATTTCGTTTCGGGTAATCTGTGACGGTTTTCATTTAAACCCTCAATTGTGTAGAAAAACTTGGCCGTACCTTTTGCACGCGAGTTTCGCGCCTTAAAATCGGCGCAAATCGACGGCCTTGAGAAAAACGACCATAACTTATAAACCACTATACGGATAATAAAAAGAAGAACTGTTAAATGATCGCATTGAAATTTGAAATATAAAACAATATAACCTTATCTCGTAAAACAATTAAGATAATAATGAATAAATATTACGAAGTTGGAGAACTGAAACAACTCGCCTATTTAATAATTTCGAAGTTTTTATCACAAAATACGAAACTGCAGAAAAATTGTAAATACAGTTATGTTCTTTATTAAATGCTTTACCAAAACTATTATTTTGTTTTACTTATTTGCATACAAAAATATTTAGTTAAATATTTAGTATAAAAAAAAATTGTTTATTTTATATTTGTGACTACTTAGGGTCTTTTTTTATATGAAATTCTTTCAAAATAACTTTACCACTACATCACACATCTTAGAAAATCACACCAGAACTTTCAGCTTTGTCTGATATTACAAAAAAATCTAAACTTTTGAGAGTTAGCAACCGAAACTTGGTAATAAACTTTGATGGCTCTTAATACAAAATTGGTTAGAGTTTTTCAAATATATTGTCTCATTATATGCTTATTATATGTCCAATAACTAATTATTATACTCCATAGAGCCACATTTCATAGAAAAACTATAGAAAACCACACTCAAAATATGGTAATACTCCCATACTATTTCCAAAACTTGTAATGAGAAAAATTCGGCTAATTCTGTGATTACTTACGATGTAAATGAAACAATAACTATTTTATCAGCGAATAAAACCAATATTACGTCATATTTTGCGATATTTCGGGATATTTCTAAAAAATTACCACACATATATTTTTGCCACGCATATGTTTGGGTGAAGCATTTTGCTCAAAGATACGTGAAAAAACGCAGATCGACTATCTCAAATCACTAATGCTCAATCATAAACTCTTTTAGAATGCAAATTACTAACGTTTCTGCAGTAAATCGCACTATAACACTTGAAAATCACATTTTTTTTCACTACGCCGCAGCACCAAAACGGTTGCGCGCAAAATGACAGCCATCACGACAACGACCACGCCGAGACTGATTTTTAGTAAATAAATTACTGGACTGAGCGTTCTGCGGACAAACAATATAAGTAATGTTGTGTCATTAGGCCATAATGTAGCGCTCTCGGAAGCGCATAGAACCGTATTTTGATTTTTAAATGGCATATTTCTCAGTGCTGAGTGCCGCGACCCATTTTGGTCGTTGCTTAGTTAGCGGTTGGTAAGCGTGCGACCCGGGTCGGTCGCTGCAAATCGGACAGGTTAACATGATTGTTATATTTGGCAGGCTGAGATGGAGAAGTTGAACGTCAACGAAGCTCATGTGGAAACTCTGCGAACTTCGCACCGTCAAGTAAAGAACGTTGTATTGGGCCTTCGGGAGAAAGTGGACGGCATGGGCGCTACGCTGCATCAGTGCAACTTGCAGTACTCCGATCCAGAACCCAATTTCAATCGTTCAAGGATACACGGTCCCGTTTGCCGACTAATGACCGTTACTGATGCAGAATATTGCACCGCTTTGGAGACCACCGCCGGAGGAAAGGTTAGGACATTGCTAATCTATACTTCTATACTAATATAATAAAGAGGTAAAGTTTGTGACTTTGTAGGAAGTAATCTCTGGATCTACTAATAGTCGCCTATCAAATGTACATCCGTGTGCTCCTTCAGTATGCAAGTGTGGAAGTAGTCTTAATCTCTTCGTTTGACCATGGAGAAACATAATTTTGATGGTGGAACTGTCAAAAATGGTGCGTTTGGGCGCTGCGGGCCAAAAACAAAATGGCCGCCATCAAAAACACGTTTTCCTATTTATATCAGTAACCGTTGAAGATACGAAAAATGTTGTTGAATAAAAAATGTTGCCTGACAGATTGTGCATAGAAAAGGTCCTTACAACTTTCTTTGTATAACTAACCGTTTTCTCAAAAAAATTACTTTTGTAAAAAGAAATATTAAGAAATGAAAAAATCGAAGTTTTAGGGTTTTGCAAGCACATATTTAAAGTTTTTGAAATTTTTTACATGTTTCCTGATTTATTACAATAATAACTGTATTAAACTTTAATAAATTAACAAATATACCATTTTTATATTTTTTTTTATGTAGGAATTGGAAAGAGGAAAGAGACATTTCTTGAAAAGCTCTAATTTGTAATAACAATACTGTTGAAGAAATACAATATTACATTTGTTAAATTTTCAAATACAATCAATATCACTGTCAATGCCAATTTCACTTAAACCTAGATCTTCATCATTGTCTTCCTCGCATTCTCCCGTATTGTGGCAATGGTCAGGATCACCTTCGCACTTGCACATTTCAGTACACCGGAGTCCATTTGACTGACACGTACATGGAGGACAGCAACGTCTTTTTGAGCATGAGCAGCGGCAAAGCTCCAAGATAAGCTTTGGTGCACAGGGGTTGGTACAAGCAACAGGCTCGTATGCACTACCTATTTTCTGCCATCCAAAATCTGAGGGTGACGGGTTATTAGGATGCTGAATTAGGTCCTGATTCCACTCAAAACATTGAAGGTGAGCCCGTAGCAATGCTGGATTTAGTGCTGATTTTGTTGGAGGAAGGTTCTCATCTTGATGTTGTTTTTTAGTAAACAGGAACCATCGCACTGCTCCTATGTCTGTCAATGATGTTTTGGGGATGTATAGCTGACAAATGAGTGCTTCCAAGTTAGCCTTCACATCTTCAGTGAGTAACAGTGTTGTCCCCAATTTAGCCAAAGCTTCTATCATCGTATCACTTGCTGAATTAAAAGCTTTCCACCACTTTATTTTTCCTTTGCCAGCAAATGACCCTGTTACATCAGCTCCTGAAAGTGCATGTAGTCCAGGGAGTGCAGAGGCTTTCAGAGGTCCAAGTGCTCTGTAAATTGACCCTATCTGAACAAACCTTTTCATACCATGTCCAAGATAGAAAGCAAAATCTTCAGAAAGTTGTGGATATCGCCTTAGTGCTAGAATAAGGACGTCAGTATCAGGGGAGAACACGTGAGTAGTTTTAATTCCTTTCTGTGCTAAATAAGCTGCATGTAATATAATCTTTGTGTCGGCCTCCTCTTGCGTGCTTGAAAGACAGGATACATCATCCCCATGTGATGACGCTGCCTTGTCCCTCCAACTGAGTACGAACTTCTTGTTGTTGGTCTCACCGAATTTGAGTATTTGATTGGAAAGGAACTCGGTTAGTTCGTCTTTCGTCTTATCATGGGCCAATAGTTTGTGCATTGGTATGCTTTCAATTTTTGTTTCTGGCCTGACTTTGTATTGGATTGGATCAGAGCCTTTTTGCCGTATGTCTCGCATCGCTTTCTTCAATGAGTTTTCTTTGTACGAGTCAAAAACTATATGTACCTCACTATAGTTATTGAATTTTTGTCCGATCCATTGGCTGAATTTCACACCGAGGTCATTACATGTCTTCACTGTTGTAGGTTTGTGGTAGGTATGAAGAAGTGCCATGCCATCTACTATTACAGCTTTTCCATGTAGCTCGTCATTATGTACTGGAACATCATGAGCTGTAGACGTATTATCATCTTCGTTTTCTTCAGCAGGTTTCTCTTGGATTGATTCTAGAGCATCTGTAAGTTTGTACTTAGCCAGACAATGGTGCATACTCCCGTCAATTGCAAACAACGACTTTGGTAGTGCTGAAAACTCGTAGTTGCTTAAATTGTGCCTCAAATCTATGTCAGGTCTGCTTCTGGAAGCTATCAACAATCTTGAAATGAGAGATAAGTCTGTCTTAATGGCAACGGTTTTGTCTTTGATGGTAATTTTAATCACTCACTGAAGATGTGAAGGCTAACTTGGAAGCACTCATTTGTCAGCTATACATCCCCAAAACATCATTGACAGACATAGGAGCAAAATCAAAAATCAAAATCAAAATGTTCTTTATTCATATAGACACAATTAAATATTATTTTTAATTTATGTTCTTATGATGCGTCCAAGCCTTACTCCCAAGCCATTTTGTCATTTACATAATCAGATATTGTATAGTATGCTTTTTTATACAATTTTGCTTTGATGGTAGCTTTAAACTTATTTACAGATAGTTCTCTAATAGTATGAGGAAGTTTGTTATAGAAGCGTATACATTGTCCCAAAAAAGAATTGCTTATTTTGTGGAGACGAGTAGCACGTACAACAAGGTTATGCTTATGTCTAGTATTAAAATTATGAGTGTCGCTTTTTATTTTAAACTTGTCAATATTCTTGTGGACATACAACAGATTTTCGTATATATATTGTGATGCAACAGTAAGAATATTTATCTCTTTGAATTTTTCTCTAAGTGAAACTCGAGGACCAAGTTTATATATAGCTCTTACAGCACGTTTCTGTAGTATAAAGATGTTATTGATGTCCGCACAGCTTCCCCAGAGAAGAATCCCATAGGACATAATGCTGTGAAAGTAACTAAAGTATACAATTCTTGCTGTATCTACATCAGTCAGCCGCCTTATTGTTTTAACTGCGTATGCCGCAGAGCTAAGTTTTCCTGACATTTTCTCAATTTGTGGGCCCCATTGTAATTTGGAGTCAATTGTTATCCCTAGAAACACAGTTGAAGCAACAGGCTCCAGTCTAGTTCCATTTATTTCTACATTGGTTTGTACCTGCTTAACATTAGGTGTAGAAAATTTAATCACTTTGGTTTTTCTTTCATTTAATAGTAGGTTATTTACATTAAACCAATGGACAACTTTTGAGAGTGCATTGTTAACTTCGTCATAATTGTACAATTTTCGACTAATTTTAAACGTCAAAGAAGTATCATCAGCAAACAATACAATTTCGTGATTATTCCTTATGTGAAAGGGTAAATCATTTATGTATATTAAGAAGAGAAATGGGCCAAGAATGGAGCCTTGTGGGACACCCATGGTGACCATTGATCCTGGTGATCTTTTACCGTTTACATCAACCTTCTGAATTCTATTTCCCAAGTAAGAAGTAAGAAGATCAAGAGCCTTGTTCCTAATGCCATAGTGATGTAATTTCCTAACTAGTGTATCATGGTGTACACAATCAAATGCCTTAGACAAGTCACAGAAGATGCCTAATGCGTCTTGTGACTCTTCCCAGGCATTCAATATACCTGTCAATAGTTCGGTTCCCGCATCTATGGTTGAGCAACCCTTTGTAAATCCAAACTGTTTCTTATGAAGTAAATTATATTTGTTAAAATGAGTGTGCAATTGTCTAAGAATTAATTTTTCGAACATTTTACTCAAAGTGGGAAGTACGGAAACTGGTCGAAAATTCGAGGGATCAGAAGTATCGCCAGATTTAAATAATGGTATAACTTTACTATGTTTCATCAGATCAGGAAACACTCCAGAAGTAACACAACAATTGAATATATAGGCTAGATAAGGTGCGATTATTTCTATGATGTATGAAATTGTTTTTACAGAATATCCCCAAAGGTCCATAGTTTTCTTTATCTCAATTGTTTTAAAGGCATTTATTATATCATTGCAGTTAACAATAGTGAAAGCGAAGTCGGTAACACATGCGGAAACGCTTTCTTTAAGTAGCATCTCAGCTGAAATGGAAGACGACTTGAGGGCGTTAGTCGTTATTAACGGTATATTCGTAAAAAATCGCTCAAACTCAGTCGCAACTTCCATATCCGCTTTAATGTCTAAATTATTTATCTTTAAATGAAAGTCCCTTGTGCGAGCTATAACCCTATTTGTTTCATTATTAATAATATTCCATGTAGCTTTAATTTTGTTTGTAGAGTTTTTGATCTTATTCTTCAAATAAATTGACTTCGCAGTGGAACAGGCTCGTTTGAATATTTTGGAATAGTTATTTACATACTTCTTAAAAGTCGCACTATGATTATAAGTTTTTTCATTATACAGTTCATACAATTTATTACGACTTTTGTAAATACCAACAGTTGCCCAATCACTAAAGCATAAGCGATCACTGATCGATTTCGTTTTAGGTATGAAGATTCTATTAAATTCAACTCTAATTAATTCAAAGAATGAGTCATAAAGTTGGTCAGGATTGTCATGAATTGGCAACCTTTGTAATTTGCTAATTAAGCTAGATTTAAATTCCCCTAGACGGCACTCAGTAATTGGAATAAAACTAATATTTTTTCTTAGAACCCTAGTGCTTTTCTTGCAGTGCGATGGTTCCTGTTTACTAAAAAACAACATCAAGATGAGAACCTTCCTCCAACAAAATCAGCACTAAATCCAGCATTGCTACGTGCTCACCTTCAATGTTTTGAGTGGAATCAGGACCTAATTCAGCATCCTAATAACCCGTCACCCTCAGATTTTGGATGGCAGAAAATAGGTAGTGCATACGAGCCTGTTGCTTGTACCAACCCCTGTGCACCAAAGCTTATCTTGGAGCTTTGCCGCTGCTCATGCTCAAAAAGACGTTGCTGTCCTCCATGTACGTGTCAGTCAAATGGACTCCGGTGTACTGAAATGTGCAAGTGCGAAGGTGATCCTGACCATTGCGACAATACTGGAGAATGCGAGGAAGACAATGATGAAGATCTAGGTTTAAGTGAAATTGGCATTGACAGTGATATTGATTGTATTTGAAAATTTAACAAATGTAATATTGTATTTCTTCAACAGTATTGTTATTACAAATTAGAGCTTTTCAAGAAATGTCTCTTTCCTCTTTCCAATTCCTACATAAAAAAAAATATAAAAATGGTATATTTGTTAATTTATTAAAGTTTAATACAGTTATTATTGTAATAAATCAGGAAACATGTAAAAAATTTCAAAAACTTTAAATATGTGCTTGCTAAACCCTAAAACTTCGATTTTTTCATTTCTTAATATTTCTTTTTACAAAAGTAATTTTTTTGAGAAAACGGTTAGTTATACAAAGAAAGTTGTAAGGACCTTTTCTATGCACAATCTGTCAGGCTACATTTTTTATTCAACAACATTTTTCGTATCTTCAACGGTTACTGATATAAATAGGAAAACGTGTTTTTGATGGCGGCCATTTTGTTTTTGGCCCGCAGCGCCCAAACGCACCATTTTTGAGAGTTCCACCATCAAAATTATGTTTCTCCATGGTCAAACGAAGAGATTAAGACTACTTCCACACTTGCATACTGAAGGAGCACACGGGAGCCTATATTTGTACATTTGAAAGGGGACTATAAACCGATTTTGATTTTTTTTTTTCCAATAGAAAGCCACGTTATTTATGAGTGTCATAGGCTATATATTAATCCGAAAAATGAAAAGACTTTTTTGTGGTAGTCGGATTTGCAAAGTAAGTCGGAGAATAAGCGGTCGAACGAAAACGTTTCTAACTAATGCTGCCTTAACGATGAGAGATATATGATTAAGTTCTAGAGAAAAGTTATAGAGCTTGATAATGCTTACAAAAAAGTCAGCAACAGCATATGTCTAACTTTTATATTTAAGCCACAAAAAGTAGTTTTTTATATTAAACAAATAATTTAAATCGTTAGGTCATGTTTATTGGTCATATTATCAACAATTATGAATTCATATCAAAATAAGTAAATTTATCGTCTCAAGTGTTTAAAACAAAAAACTTTTCCCTTTTACTGCATATAATTTCCCTTTTACTGCATAAATGGTTAAACAGATAACACTCACAAATAACGGTAATATAGTCAAATTGGCATGCAAATACATACATACATATGCAGTAAACATATAACCCTTCTTTTGGCAGTCAGGAAATAAATCATAGCACTCAGTACTAACCGAACCACACTCATAATTTCATCACAAGTAAAAAGTTTTACCGCCCAACGAAGTGGACACGGGTCAGCTAGTTTAATATAAACCGATATTTATTAATCTTACTAGCGAAGATAGAAGATCAGCAGCCCTATTACAAGCACTTTTGCATTCGGTCGCTTTTGGCGAGTGAAAAACAAGAATCATGTTAAGCTCCCACAGGTGCTGCACATCAAGAACAATAATTTGAAAAATTAAAAAACACAACCGCCTTCACAAAAAGTGAAGTGGTGTATTTAGAAATATTAGAAAAAAATTGTTCACACTGAAAAGTATGTTTTGTAAGAGAATAAAGTTTGTCCTGCGCCCTGCAACAGGTATCTTGAAACGATCGCGCGCTGCTGCGCCGCCGCTGCACTTTAATCGGTTGCCCTTAATGCTCAGAAATAAAATGGTTTTTTACGAAATATTTGTGGTTTGTGTATTTATACGTGTAAATATACATATATATTTCTGAAATGTACTCCATCACACTGTTCGTTTGATACTAAATACGATATATTTATCCTAATTTATTGACATTTGGACATTAAAATAATTATTTATTTGACATTTGAACACTTTAGGTACCCTATGACACACGGGACGACATAACGATTTTAACAATACCACACACTTCTAAATCGTTTCAAACGTTTAGAAGTTATGGTGGAATAATGAAACGGAAAATATACATTCATGAAACCTAAACACATAACACTCCTTTTTTTTGGCAGTCCTGTAAAAAATGCGCTGGGGGGCAGTCGACCCTCCCGAAAGTTCTGACAGGTAACCTTATATAGCCGCCAGAACTGGTCAATTTCCTTTTTAGGCCATATTATAATCAATTTTCAATGAAATACATTATGATTGCTATAAGAAATTGTTACAAAGACGGGTGTGCAATGACAGCAATTGAACAATAACATATTTTGTTACAGTTATATTTTGAATTCATATTTGCAAACTGCTTGATCTTGTAGGACATTTCACAAGGAATCTATTTATTTAGATATTTAACCCCTCGAGTAGCGGCAGAATTTCATGGCAGACTGCGGCGATTTATTGGAATTTCTTGCAATATCGCCGCGCTCGACAAAAAGTACTATAACTATGGAGCTGCAATAGCATTCATAAAAAGAATAACTGTGCAATGATCGCATTGAAATTTCGTATGTAGAATATTAAAATATCATTTTGTAAAACAATTATATAATTATGAATAAATATGAGAAAGTCGACAAAGTGAAAAAAACTCGGCATTTCTAACTTGTACCTGTACGGTACCCTATTTAGAAATTGTAAATGCTATCGTGATCTTTATTAGATTCTCTATCAAAGGTAATATTTCGTTTATTTACACAAAAAATATTTAGATATTTGCTCATAAAAACCAATAAAAATTTTGAGGATTTCTTGAAAAAAATAACCTCATTACAAATATGCCGAAAACTTCATATATTTCAGCGAAAAACAAAGTAATATGTATTTTGTCAACGAATTAGGCAGACATTTTGCAGTTTTAGAGTTATTTAACGCAGAAAACTCAATAATTAGTAATGACGCCATACTAATTATTGAGTAGCGAGAGCGACTCAATTTTTCAACTTAAAAATACAGGTAACATTGGAATAAAATGTACATAACATCACTGGATTTGTTTGATGAAGTGTTTTAGAATCAAATTTACTTATATATCTATTCATATTCCAACTGAAAACACTAAAAAAAGACAAAAAAAACTTTACAACCCGATGTCAGCCGATGGCGACATACCAGCGACGTTTGACAATTGAATTTTACCATAAATATCCATTAAAATCAAGGCTGACTTTATTGTAGCGGCCGTCTATGTATCTATGATAATAATGAGCCATGTTCGTATGGATTTTAGGACCGTTCGAATAAGAAAATAATATTCGTGTACGCTCCGGGAGGAAGACGCCAATATTGGTCGTTACGTAGCCAACGGTGTTCTGATGTGCAACCAAATTTAGTCGTTACGTAGCCGAAGGGTTAATTATTGTTACGTAGATATTTCATTTTGTATTCTTGAATTTGAATATCCTTTATTTGCACTTGCAAATATAAAATACAAAAGGCGAGCTTGTTGCCAAATAACAATATCTTGCCATTAACCTAATCATACAGTGCAGTGGTACGTGCACGCATTGTAGACATAAAGATTAACAAATAAGTTATGCTGCCTAAAATAAAAACTAGTATATTTAAAACTAAGAATGCTAAAGGAGAGGAAATTTGGCAAGGCGGGAGAGATAAAGGGAAGAGCTAGTCACTTCTTAGAAAAGTGTCTTTTTGAGGTGACTCTTAAATAATTCTAAAGAAGGAGAGTTTTGTATATTTGCTGGAAAATCTTTTCAGAATCTTGCACATTAGTCACAGAAAGAGTAGGAATAGAAATCAGTATTTTGACGAGGAGTTTGAATAAATTCAAAGGCCGCAGTCTCGTACTTCGGTCAGAGGCCAACCGAAGTACGAGACTGCGGGAACTTATGGTTCTAAAAGCTCGTGAGGATAGGATGGTGCTGATTGGGAGAGTTCACAATAGAAGAGAGCAAATATTTGAACATTTCTCCTTTAGCATACTGGCAATCACTTTAACTGTGACCTATATTCGGGCACATGATCATACATACTTAGACTAAGATGAATTGTATGCATATATTTTGAAACGTTGAAGTTTGTTGTGTAGTTCCTCTGATAAATCTATATAAACCACACCGGCATAGTCAAGAAAAGTTAAAAGGAGAGACTGTGCAAGAGATCTTCAAGAAAAAACTCCTATTTGTTTTTGTTTTTGTTGAATTGTTCCAGTCAGGAAGTTCTGCGTAAATTAAAGTCCTAGCAAAAATGAAAACGGGACGCGATGAGAGAAAAAACACAGCGACTCAGTTTGAGGTTACAAACATTTATTGTGACAGTTCTGTGCTAGTGTTGCCAGACTTGCAACGAAAAACCATAATATTCAATACTCCCACTTTTTGTTACAAGTCAATGCCAAAATCAAAATAAAATTGAGAATACAATTAACCAACAAATTCAAAATTAAGATTAATTCCTTGAATACTCTACGTTAATTATTTGGCATGACATTCATCAAAGTACAAAAATGTTGATGTTTTGGCCTTGATAATGCCTTTGTCATTATATCAGCTGTCTGCTCATCCGTCTGAACGTATTTTAGCTCAAATATTCCGTCTTCGAATTTCTCTCGGATGAAGTGATATCGCACGTCGATGTGCTTTGTCCTCTTGTGAAATTCCGGGTTCTTCACAAGTCGAATTGCGCTCTGGTTGTCCATGAAAAATATTGGCACGTCCAATTTCGATTGCTGTAGCTCGCACAACAAATTTTTCAGCCAAACCAATTCCTTTATGGCATGTGATGCTGCCATATATTCGGATTCTGTTGTAGACAGTGCAACCGATTTTTGTCGTTCTGATCCCCAACTGATAACGCTTCCTCCGAACATGAAAACGTATCCTGACGTCGATCTTCGCGTACTGACGTCTCCGGCGTAATCGGCATCGCTGTATCCACAAAAATGTAAATCGTTTTGTGTCTCGAAGCGAATTCCCATGTCCACCGTGCCCTTGACATACTTTAAGATGCGTTTTACTGCATTCACATGGGCTGCAGCTGGTTTTTCCAAATATCTGCTGACACTTCCAACTGCAAAGCTGATATCTGGCCTGGTAGCGACAGCCAAATACATCAGACTTCCAACTGCTTCACGATATGGAAAATCGGTCTCTTCGTCTGTTTCAAAATCTCCAAGATTCTGAGAAATGTCCAATGGTGTTGACACTGCATTGCAATTCGTCATGTTAAAACGATCAAGTATCTTTCTTGCATATCCCTGTTGGTGAATGTGAATCGATCCGTCAGATCGCTGATCAATTTCGAGTCCCAAAAAACATTTCAGCTCAAATATTTTTATCTCGAATTCCTTTTTCAAGTGTCCGATGACTGGAACAATGGCTTCCTGCTTTTCCGCCGCAATCAATCCGTCGTCGACGTAAATTGCCAGAATTAGCATGCCGTTTTCTCCGTTGCAAATGAAAACACATGGATCCGATTCACTTGCTTTGAAACCAAATTTGTTGATGAACAAAGTAAACTTTTTGTTCCAACAGCGTGATGCCTGTTTCAAACCATATAAGCTTTTTGATAGCTTACATACTCGCCCGCTTTCATCATCATATCCAATCGGCTGGCTCATGTAGACATTCTCCTCTAAATCTCCATTTAGAAATGCCGTCTTGATGTCAAACTGCTTCAACTTCATTTTCTTCGATGTCGCCAACGCCAGGATTGCTCTGATCGATGTGAACTTTACCACCGGACTGAAAGTTTCGTGGTAATCGATGCCATATTGCTGCGTAAATCCCCGCACTACCAATCGCGCCTTGTAGCGATCAATGATTCCGTCTGGATTCTGCTTGACTTTATAGACCCATCGATTATCTATAACTCTTTGATCAACTGGTGCCTTAACCAAAGTCCACGTACGATTTTTAATGAGCGAATCGTACTCCTCGTTCATGGCCTGTTTCCACTGTCGGTGGTCACTCGATTTAATCGCCTCTTCAAAAGTTCTTGGCTCTTCGGTGACTGCTAACATTGCCGAATGATGTCCCGATGCGAAATATGTCAAACGCTTCGCTGCTGTAATTGAGTTTCGATCGCGCAAACGCCGATTTATGACATTTTTGTTGTCAAGGTCGCATATCGCACCACGTTCCTCGCGTTCCTCTGGAGTAAAAAGTTCCTCTACATCCTCATCATTTACATCATCTTTATTTGCGTTTGTTGTAGCCTCGATTCGTGAAATCTGATTCACCTTGAACAGCATCTGGAACAAACCGTTTCTACGAACTCCCACTGCAACTACGTTTCCGTTTTTCAGCAGTTCGCAACGTTTGTTGTCCATGCTCAGCTGATGTCCATGATCTGTCACCTTTCCTGATGAAAATAAATTCATCTGAAGATCCGGTACGAATAGAACTCCCATGACTCGCTTGCGAATCCAATCATTGCCATTGAAAGCGTGAATGCTGATGTCGCCTTTGCCTCGAGCCACAATTCTATCGCCATTACCTATCTTCACTTGTTCGGATATTTCAGTGAAATTCTCGAACCAATCGCGCCGGTGACTCATGTGATCAGTTGCCCCTGAATCTAATATCCAAGTGTCTTTGTCTCCACTCGTCGCTGAGTGACAAATGAACGCGTCGACCGAGCCATCTTCTCGTTTCTCGTCAGAGCTATGCTTCTTCTCTGGGCAGTCCCGCTTCCAATGACCTCCTTTTCCGCACTTAAAGCACTTGCCTTTCGGTTTGTCGCTTTTATTCGTCAATTTGTTGTTGCTGTTCGACGAATTTCCCTTTTTGATGTTGTAGGTTTTCTTGGGAAAAGTTCGCTTAGCTATCAGCGCTTCCACCTCTTCGACTTGTCCCTGCGATTTCAGGCGAAGCTCTTCTGCCATTAATCGCGCTCGCAGATTTGTCAAAGTTTGACTTTCAGAACTTGCAGATTCCCATGCACTGTGAAAATGATTGAATTCAGCAGGTAACGTTATTAAAATTTTCGAAATTACCATGGAATCGGATATGGTCTCCTTTTGATCTCGCAGCTGTTGCACAATTTCCATTAATTTCGATAAGAACGTCGCAATATCATCTCCTGCCTTCTTCGCATAACTGTAATACTTTTGTTGCAAAAGTAGTGTGTTTGCCTTCGATGTATGCTCATAGGTTCCTCTGAGCATTTCCCACATCTCGTTTGCTGTCGCACAGGTCATAATTTGCATTACCGCCTGCCTTCTGCATGCTGTCGAAATGATTCGTCTCGATTTGGCGTCTTTCTTCTTCCAAACGACGATTTTTGTTGCATAGTCCGGCTCTGCAGCCGTTGGCTTCTCTTCGGCTCCATCGACAATATCGAATAATTCATTGTCCTCCAGAATTTGACGCATTTGGAATTTCCATGTCAGCCAATTGCAAGACTCACCGACACCTTCCAATTTTTCGATATTTATTCGATCACCTTCCATTTCTTCTGTTTTCGAATTGCCGGATTTGAAATTTTCCGAAAAAAACTTTTCAATTTCAATCCAAAAGAAAACTCGCTCCCGAAAACTGCGCGTTGAGAAAAACGTTTTCCTTGTACCACGCGATGATGAAATCACGCACAAAAAACAGCTATCGACGCACCACAGTTTTTCAGACAGAAAAATTGCTGATTCTAACCTCAAAAGTAATCGCTGCACCCACTAAAAAATACCGCACAAAACGAAATGACACTTTTGTTTTTGTCCGTTTATCTAAAATCGCACTAATTCAGTTGAATTATTCCACGCGATTTAAAACGATTCACCAGAATAGTCACTTTCTCCGCTTGCACTATTTCAGTCGCGAAAACCGCGTTTTCAGCATTTGCACTTTTCTTTACACAGTCGTCGTGAGCTGGGCCCATAACCTGTTGAATTGTTCCAGTCAGGAAGTTCTGCGTAAATTAAAGTCCTAGCAAAAATGAAAACGGGACGCGATGAGAGAAAAAACACAGCGACTCAGTTTGAGGTTACAAACATTTATTGTGACAGTTCTGTGCTAGTGTTGCCAGACTTGCAACGAAAAACCATAATATTCAATAGTTTTGGCTTTTCTTTATAAAACTGTTTTTTTTTTTCTTTTTGTGGCAGTTGTACAACATAGTGGTGGATACGGATCTCACTGGAAAATTGCTCCTGCAGAGAGGCCAGCTGCAGAAACGCATAACTATCATTCCTCTTAACAAAATTCACGGCAACGTCATGGAGCGGCATGTCATCGCGTTTGCAAAACAATTGGTAAATATAAACATTTAATACTTGTAATAACCTTTTATTTGAAGCTTCGATTTATGCTTTTATTGTTTATTGATAGTTTTTGTTGCCTGACAAACTGTAGAGTTGGTTTAACAGGAAAAAACCACTAAACTATCACCATTGATTGGTAACCCTTCTGCGGAGGCACTGATAGAATTTTCCGGTGAAACTAATAGTAAAAAAGAGTCATCTATAATAACATATAATAATAAACTGATAATGAATGTTTTTTTATAAAAGACTGATTCTTTATGAAAACCCATTATTTAACTAATGATAACAATAATAACATTTAATTATTAGAACCATATATCGCATTTTTATATAGGCTTGATTACATCACAGAAATAATATGGAGAGATTAGAATGCTATCTTTTAGTCTATTTGAATATTAAAGAGTGTAATTGACGTATTGAAACCTGTATAACAAAAATTGACATCTTAATGTAAATAATATTAAAATGCTAAGAACTATGATTTCAAAATTCATTTGTTTATTCATTATATTATTGTTTTATTTTGAGATATAATAGGCATGTTTAGAACGCCATCTATCGGGCTACTGAAAATAAGAGAAGATTAATCAATATTTGGAACTATAAGGGCCATCGACACCTTGCAATTCAAATTCAAATTCTTTATTTTACAAAATCATAATAACAGTTACAGATTAATTAAACCTAACCTAACTGGATTGCACGAGACGTCCGCACTAAGGTAGGTTCGGATTCGTGTAATTAAATACTGCCTAATGATAAATAAAATAATACGTTGAATGCCGTGAAAAATAAAATCAAATAAAATATTTTTTTTGCAAAAATAAAATTTCAAATAATCTTAAAAGGTATGTGATAATAATAATATAGAAAACATGCCAATAACAAATATATGGTAAGTGAATATTAATGATAATAATAGTTGCTGTGTTAGGAATGGTAAGTTAGCAAGGAATAAAATAAATTAGATTTTCAGTTTCTTTTCTTCCCTGGGTGACCAACCAGTAGGTTTTTTTTATTCGTTATAAATTTTTTTATTTGTCCAGTCGGAAAATAAATATTTTGGATTGTTTAGCCTGTAAGGTTGTTTGTATAATAAATTGAATTGAACATACAAACAGACAGCAGTCACGGAAAAAAAGACCCATTTGTATGCTTTGGTATGGAATCCTAATAATGAATTTTGTTTAAAAACACGCTTTCATTTTGTTATTGCTTTGCAGGCGGGACCGGAAAATGTGGATTTAGCGCTATCACTTATCACTTACGAAGACAAGCTTAAATCGGCCATGGAGTGGATTTTTGGGCAGACGCTGATCTGCAAAGACTTGGCGACTGCGAAGCAGGTCTGCTACCATCCCAAGGTTATGAAGCGGTGCGTCACCTTGGCTGGGGAGGTGTTGGATCCTAAGGGTACGCTCTACGGCGGAGGAGGAAGTTCTGTGAGTTTAACGCCTAAATAATAAATTAATATAAACTAAGCTGTTATGGAATTTGTGAACTAGGGCCAGACCCATCGCAAAAATGTGTTAGTGGAGACATTTATATAATTTTCTAATAAGCTAGTATCGTTGACATAATACATTGTTTTTACTGATGAAATTGCTTCAATAACATCATAATAACAATAGTATGAACCGTTGCTTATACTCCGTGGAATTTAAATTGCGCCCTAATCTTTAAGTGGTGATTCTACCCATTAAATTGATCATGAAAATATATTTTTTTTTTAAATTCGAATAAATAGTCCCAAAATAATCCAAAACTATTCATGTACTTCATTATTTTATTTGTTTTTTTTTTTTTTTATCGATTAAAAAAATGTATTTTTGTGATCTATTTAACCCTTCAGGCCTCGGCCCTTCAGCCGATAGACAAGTTGATGTCCCAAAAAAAATTAGTAAAAATTAGTAAAAAAATTGAATTATGACACTGTCTCACCAAAATATTAATTACTGCCAAACCACTGTACCCATAATTAAAATAAAACATTAACGTAATAAAAAAACATAATAAAATAAAACAAAATAAATTAAAATAAAATTAAAACAGGAATATCACGCTGACTCGTATTGTGGCCGATATCGGCCAATTGGGGCTCTAGGGGTTAAACGGGTAGAATCACCCCTTAAATTTTGTGCACAATTTGAATTCCACGGTGTACAATTAAACTTGCATAAGCGATTAATCTTTCAAATATGTTGTATGATTAGGTTGTATGATAGTTTTCTTAATAATTAGATTAATGACTTCGATAGCGATTGAAATGTGAGAGTCTTTGAAATAGGCCTGCTAAATCCTTCCACCTGGTCTGCTAAATCCACCCCTCAGAAGTTTATCCGTCATTGACTTCTATACCAGTTCTATTAGCAGTCTTTTGTTTCCTATTTTGAATTTGAATATACCTTATTTACACTTTAAAAAATAATATACGTAATGGCAAGCTTATTGACACATTGTAATATCTTGTAACTAACCCTACCAGGTATGACGGTTAAAAATTCTTATTTTTTGCTTTATAAAAACCTTTAAATTTGGAGTTAAAAAATATACTTAACATAGTTAAAAAATGATTTATTCAAAATATGCGCCATTGCTAGTTACACATTTTACCCATCTTTCTGGCAATTTGTGAATGGCTCTTCCGGAAAAACCGTACATCTTTTGAGGTGATCCAGTCATCAAGCCATTTTCTTACATCTCCATAATTGTTGAAGCATTTAATGCAAAGTGGGTGAGACCGATGAAAACAAGTAGTAGTTGTAAGAGGCGAAGTCTGATGAGTATAGCGGGTGGGGCAAGAGTTCCCAGCCAAGTTTAGAAATGCTGTGTTTGACTGCTGAGTGTGATGGAGCTTGTCGAGCTGCAATAGTAGATTGTATCAAAAAAGGAGCAAAATAATATTTTTACGGCGAGGGCGCTTTTTTGAATCCAGAGTGAAGTGAGAGATTCTAGAGTAGAATCCCGAGAGTAGCGAGGGATTCTTTAGTAGAATCCGGAACGTAGCGAGGGATTCAAAAAAGCGCCCGAGCCAAAAATATTTTGCGCCCGAGTGATACACTCTACTTTTCATCACCCTCTATGAGAAAATAAAAGGCGCCTC
This sequence comes from Micropterix aruncella, assembly GCA_944548615.1. Lineage (NCBI taxonomy): Eukaryota > Metazoa > Arthropoda > Insecta > Lepidoptera > Micropterigidae > Micropterix > Micropterix aruncella. The sequence continues at coordinate 31,505,465 of OX155966.1, read as the reverse complement.
ATATCAATCCTTTATTAATCCACCATATACATAGTTACTTACTTTTACGGTTTGTCGGGTGCCTCATTAAGGAAAGTCTCCACATTTTTGATTGAGAACACTTTGGATTTTGTAGGTTTAAATCCATCAGACATCCTCTTCAGATACGCTATTAATTTCGAATATGTGTACAGTTTTAGGTCGTTATTACAACTGACTGTTGATTTTAACATTGAGTAGGTACTCCAAAGAGTGGATGGTTGTTTAGTTGTGGTTATGTACTGAAAGTAGGCCAAAAACACAGATTCTGAAAAATTCTTGGCGCCTCTTGCATTTCTCCATTCAATAAAATTTCCATAGGCTTTCATATATTTCTCCCGGGATTTTGCAGGTAATAGATAATCAATCACATTTCTTGCCTCAGTTCTAATGCTTTCAGGAGTTAAATCTATACAATCACTGTCACTTGAAGAACTCATTTTTCAAAACAAAACGATGAATTTCTTACAATCCGTGAAAATTGTCAAAAACGCGGACGACAAAAACAATTGACGTTCGCGCGTTTTTAATTTCATTTGTTTTTTTTTATTCAGCCGGCTGCGCGACTAGGGGCAGTCTTACCAGCCAGTCTTTATTCAAACAATATTTGCGTTCGATTTCTTCGGCGCTGAAGACTAAGATGTTCCAAATTCAAAAAGTGCGCCGCAAAGATAAATTGCGGCGCACTTATTCAAAAAGTGAGCCGCAAAGATAATTGCGGAGCACTTATAAAGTTTCTTATAGAAAACACCACTTTTGGGCGCACTTAAAGGCGAACCAAGTCGTCCTTTTCGAATAGATGGGATGAAAAATTCATTTTCCGTGTCTTGTGGCCCATTCTGGTCGCTTTTCGATCAATGCATTATTTAAATTGATCATTTATTGACGGTAGCAAAGCTGTATCAACTGTTTCACCTGGTTTCAGAAGCTCATGGTACATGACACCGTTTTGATTTCACCAAATGCACGGCATTGTCTTCTTTCCAAAGCGATTCGGTCTTGCGGTCGATGTAGATGATTGTCCTGGATCAACCCATGATTTTCTGCATTTTGGTTTTTCGAAATGTATACATTTTTCGTCTTTATCGATCTGATCGATCTGATTGCACACCGTTTTTCGCCTTTCCATCTGTCTGTAGTTCAACTGTTGTGGTACCCATTTTCCTTCATTCTGGATCTTTTCCATGGCATGCAGTCGATAAATAATTCGGCGACCAACATTTAACCTCTCTGCCATTTGTTGTTGAGTTTGTTGTGTTGCGAAATGTACTGTCATAGCAATAAAATGACGTAAGAGGTTAGACAGTGAACCAAACAGCACCGTCACTTTAAAAAAAAAAACCGCCACACCTGGTAATCATACAGTGCAGTGCAGTAAGTTCTGCGGCATATGCTGTAAAAAAAAAACATAATTTAACAGATATAGACACCGCGAGGCTGGTTTACTTCAGCTATTTTCACAGCATGATGTCGTATGGCATCTTGCTGTGGGGTCATGCTGCTGACTCTGATAAAATATTTATACTACTGAAACGAGCCATCCGCGCTATTTATAAATTAGGTGCTAGACAGTCGTTAAGCGGAAAATTTAAAGAAATCAATATTTTGACACTTGCATCGCATTACATCTATGGAAACTTAATGTATGTGCATAAAAATAAAGAACTGTTTTTAAAAAACTCTGATAGGCATGGTGTCAATACTAGAAATAAAAATAAACTTGCTGACCATAAAAGTCGACTCTCCAAAACCACAAAATCATTCAAAGGGCAATGTATACGCTTCCACAATAAAGTCTCAGAAAACATGCAAAATTTATCTGTGATACAATTTAAGTCATTTATTAAGAAGAAGCTGTACTCAAAGGGCTACTATAAAATAAATGATTATCTAGACGACAAAGACCCTTGGAAATAAAATGGTTACCTCGATGATTTATATCACGTTATATGTCACAATAATTTGTTATAATGTCACAATAATTTAATTTTTATATCATTTATGTATGTTTGTATGCATTATTGACGTCAAAAAGTTACACTTTTGTACTATTTTGAATAAAAAACTTATGATTATGATTGTGCAGTGGTACATGCGCGCATTGTGGATAGAATAATGACTAAACCAATAAGTTATTCTGCGTAAATACAAACTGCTATATTTAAAACTAAAAATGCCCGAGGAGAAGAAGGAGAGAGAAAGGGACGAATTGAATGATTCTAAAGAAAGTGAGTTTCGTATATTTGCTGGGAGATCGTTCCAGAGTAGGAGTAGATACAGTATTATGATGAGGAATTTTGAGTATATTGTCAGAGGCTGACCTAATACGAAACTGTGATCGGTAGAGTGTAACAGAAATTCCTTTTTTTTGCGCTTGTGTCCCGAATTATCATTAAAGGTTACTTCTCAGGGTTTTCTATAACCTTTTTCTGTTCCGAAAATGTTGTTTATTGTTGCTTTTTGAAATCATCCAAAAATTTTCCTTAACAGCTGTCAGATGACATTAATGTTGCTATTATGGAGATATATTTATTAAAAGATAAATAAATAAATAAATGAATGACAACTAAAAATTATAATATTAATTAAAAAGAAAACCTACATAAAATTTAACTTTGATTAAAAAAAAAAAAATTGGAAGTAAATCTACACTCTTTGCCATAGAGTAGAGACATTCGTGTTTCTGGCAATAATGAGTTGTCAAACGTGTTCGGTTAGACTGATTTCCTGTTTTAACAATGGCGGGGCAGGTGCTGTTGCTCCGCCGAGGGAGGCAGAAAGTAGATTAAACAAGAAAGCCGTAAATTAACCGCCTGGCGGTAAAATTTGTGATGTGAAGTGTGTGTGATTTATCTGCTGTCGGCACCTCTGGTTTTTTTGAATAATTACTGCTGCTATATAAGTGACGAAATCGTCGCTAAATGTGACGGGAATTGCCTCCACGTCAAGGAATTTACATTCATTTCTGGAATTCTGTTATTTTTATTTGGATGAGCACATGTGACACGCCAATAAGCGGAATTTGAAGAAGGGTGCCTGCGGGCGAATAAACACGGATACTTTACATACTCTCGTGTTTCTTTTTGTGCTGTAGTCTTTTGTGTGTCTGAGGAAAAGGGTTTTCTGAGGGCCAAACCCAATGCTCATTAATATTTGGCCCACTCTCTGAGATAGTTTTTTGAGGTTAATTTTTTTCTTTTTCAAAATTTCTTTCGGGTATCTTTTTTTTTTAAATATAATTAGTTTCCTTCTTTTTCTTTAAAAGGAGGTGGCGTCCTTTTACTTTGATTCTTTTGGGTTTTGGTAGTTTCTACCGTGTTTCTTCCAAACACGGAAATTAGTATTTTGCGGTTATAAAATTAGCGCTCCAACGTTAGGCTTATAAATTGGATTTTGGCTTTTAGGGTATTCTTTTCCTCAGCCATTGAAGCACGATTTTTTAAGCACTTTGTTCAAAAATTGTATAAAAAAAATTAGAAGCATTTTTTTTGTTTTTATATAATTTTTATTCATAGCGATTACCGTGAAAGAGGCTTGTAAGCACCGTCTTGTTGTTTTTGTATTTAGAAGCAACTTTTGTCATTGAATTAAGCGGTATTGTGTACTTGCAGTTTTGTCGGCATTAACAGCATTTTTTGTAATTTAAAGCGGTTACCGTGAAGAAGTATTTTGTACTTGCCGTTTTTTATGGTTACTATATTTTTTTGTCAGAATCTTAGATTTAAAAGCAATATATTAATTATTGTTTGAATACTTGGCGTTGCTTAGCAGCAGTTTGTTTATTTTAAGGCGGTTTCCGCGAAAAAGTTTTACGCTTGCCGTTTAAGTATTTTATTTTATCATACTAATTATTTTTTTGTTAATTTCCAGATGTGAAGGCAATTATCCTGGTGAGGTAAGCAGCCAAATAAAACAGAGGTGCCGCAAGCAGTAAAAAAGTCAGTTTATTCCATTTTATTTTTTTTATTTTTTATTTATTTTGGTTTTTATTTTTTTTGGTGGGATTTAAAATATATATATACATGATGGCGTCTCCAGCGATAGTGTATTATGCTGCGTCACATTTAGTAAAGGCAGAACTCGATTATGAGTTCACGATTCGGGAGGTCACTCCAACCAATGTTGAAGCGATGAGAAAACAATTTAATTCACTCTTAAGGGAGTTTCCAGCTGAATCAATTTCCTCAACGGATTTAGATCCAGATTCCGAGTTTCAGGAATGTGCGATTAGACTTTCGTGTCTTCAAGAACTTATCGAAGAATTTATAAATAACAAACAGAAACTTTTATATAAACGAATTAGCACTAAAACTGCACATATCTTTCATAGAGTTTCACGTATAAATCCTGCTAATTCAGACTCCAAAAAATTATTAGACAATTTAAAGGAGGAAGTTTTAGAAATTGTCGTTTTGTTAGAAAAATATTTAGATATTGTTCGTTCGCCTAGCCCGTTACCAAATCCTGTTGTTCCGATACCTTCTACTTCATTGCACGAGGGTGAGAAGCTTAGTCCTGAGGTGGTTCCTTTGGGCAGGAATTCTGAAGTGACGTCAGCTCCGTATATACAGCATGTTGATACGAAACCAGTTCCTTTGGACAATAACTTTGTCATTTCTGACGAACGCATTCTTAAACCTTTAAATCTTGGTTTTACATTTGACGGCGATTCCTGTGTGGTCGAGTTCTTAGAACGATTGGATGAGATTAGGTTTTCGCGGAATATCTCGGATGCCAGGATGCTGAAATCGGCTTGTGAACTATTCCAGAAACAAGCGCTTAGTTGGTACCGTGCTAGAGCTTCGAGCATTTCCAGTTGGAAGCAGTTAGTTGCTGCACTCCGCTCCGATTTTGGCAGTTTAAATTACGATGCTGAAGTTTTGTCGTTTGTACGGGGACGTAAACAAAAGTCGGACGAGAGGATGCATATTTTTGTTTCCGTCATGTTGGGCTATTTCAACAGGTTGTCAAGGCCATTGTCTGGTGAGGAACAATTAGGAATTATCCTTTCAAATATCTCAATTTCTTACCAACGACATTTCATGCTAGTTGATATAAATTCAATCGACGAACTTCTGCGTTTAGGAAAAAAAGTTGAAAATGCACAACAGCGTATCAACGCATCTAATGCAGCCACTCCTGCCCAAGCGAAGGTCAAGCCTTCTGGCTCGAAAGCAGTTTATGCGGTCGACGAGTCTCCTACCAAATGTGCGACGGAGGAAGTGAAAGTTGAACAGAAGTTAAAAGAGTGTAACGTTTCTTCTGCTGGTCCATCCAATCGTGGTGGTTTTAATCGTGGTGGTTCTCATCGCGGTGGTTTTCATCGTGGCGGTTTTAATCGTGGAAATTTTTCCCGTAATGATTTTTCTTATGCTAATTCGTCTTCTGGTAATTACAACCAAGGAGCCAATAATAGTTCGCGTGGTTCACGCGGTGGCACTCATCATGGCTATTCTAAATATTGCTATCGTTGTGGTAGGTTTAACTACACGGTAGCCACTTGTCCGGAATGTTCTAAGAATAACCGGCCTGGTAATTCCCCGGTTTCAGAGCCAAAAAAACTCGAAAGGCGGGGCAGAATAGAGGATTTTCTACATTCTGCCTCGATATTGTTTGCAAATGAGAAGGATAACCGTCGCCCTTTCTTAGAAGTTTCACTTGGTGATATAACTGTTTGTGGATTACTCGACACTGGATCGAGTGTAACGATTTTGGGTGCTGATTCACATAAATATTTAGTTGATATCGGTTTTACTCTTAATAAGTCTCCGTTGGTGACTTTATCCACTGCTAATGCAAGTTCGGTTAAGACGATTGGGTCTATGTTTCTTCCTTTTAAATTCAATAATCGATGCCAGGTTATTCGAGCTGTTGTAGCTCCTGATATAGGTACTTCCCTTATTTTGGGAATTGATTTTGTCCGAGAATTTGAGTTGGCTCCGGAAATATTAAAATTCGTCAAGTTTGAGTCCTGCGATGCGATTGTTTGGCATCGAGTCAATGAAGTGAGGGCCTTGCGGCCTTTTGCTTCATTGACTGGAGACCAGCGATCGCTAGCAGACAGGATGATCAATAATTTTAAAAAAATTTCTTCCGAAGTCAAAGGTCTCGGTCGTACTAATTTGTTGTCCCAGGTTATTGATACTGGAGATCATCCTCCAGTGAAACAGCGTTACTATCCTTTGTCTCCAGCTAGATTGGCGCTGTTGAATGAAGAAGTTGATAAGATGTTAGAGTTAGGTGTTGTCGAACCTAGTTCCGGGGGTTGGAATAATCCAACAATTTTTGTTCCAAAGTCAGATGGTACTCTTCGTTTCTGTCTCGATAGCAGGAAGCTGAACTCTATCACGAAACCGGATGCGTATCCCCTGCCGAGAATTACTACTATCTTGGACAGTTTGAGAGATGCGAATTATTTATCTTCTATCGACTTATCCTCTGCCTTTTGGCAAATCCCTTTGGATCCTTCTTCACGAGAGAAGTGTAGCTTCACTGTTCCTGGTCGAGGATTCTTCTGCTTCAGATCTTGCGCCTTCGGCCTAAGAAACTCGCCGGCGTGCATGCAAAGACTGGCTGACAAATTGTTCGATCCCTCCTTCGAAAACAAAGTTTTTTGTTACCTAGATGACATAATTATTGTATCTGCTACTTTTGAAGAACATATAACTTTGTTAAACAAAGTATTAGATCGCTTGTTGTATGCCAACCTTTCTATAAATTTCAAGAAGTGTCAGTTTTTCCGTCAGGAATTGAAGTATTTAGGGTATGTAGTTGATTCTCACGGTCTACATACCGATCCCGAGAAGGTAAAATGTATTCTCGATTTTCCTACTCCAAATTCTCCAAAAATGGTAAAGAGTTTTCTTGGTATGGCCGGTTGGTATCGTCGGTTCATTAAAAATTTTTCTAGTATTGCTGCTCCCTTATCTCGGTTGACAAGTACCCGCAAAGGTGCTCCCCCTTATGAGTGGACGCCCGAGGCGGAAGAGGCATTTCAAAAACTAAAATCGGCCTTAGTTTCTAGTCCGATTTTGGCTTGTCCGGATTATTCAAAACCGTTCGCTCTTCATTGCAATGCATCGTTGTACGGTTTAGGCGGAGTTTTAACCCAGGAAGTGGATGGCGTCGATCATCCTATCGCTTTCACGAGTAGAACACTTTTACCCGCTGAGACGCGATATTCGGCTACCGAACGCGAAGCCCTAAGTGTTATTCATGCTGTCGAGCATTTTCGCGGTTACTTGGAGGGCGGTCCCAAATTCACTATCTTTACAGATCATGCCAGCTTACGTTGGTTTTTGCGCTTAAAAAATCCTACCGGCCGTCTGGCTCGATGGGGTATTCGTCTATCTGCTTTTGATTTCGAGATCGTCCACAAGAAAGGTGTCGATAATGTGGTTCCCGACACGTTATCTCGGTTGCTTCCCGTTTCCTCTCTGTCTGTTGTTTCCGACTCATGGTACAACGATTTGTTTAAGGCAGTGTCTGAAAATCCCGCTGGATATCCAAATTTCCAGATTAAGGACCATGAATTGTTTAGGTACTCTAAAAGCAAGTATCAACTCACCAGTTGTTACGATTGGAAGTTAGTTGTTCCGTTGCAGCTTAGAGAAAAGCTTATTCGAGAAAATCATGAGTCTGATTTGGCTATGCATTTTGGAATTTTTAAGACACACCGTCGTCTTTGTCTTCGTTACTTTTGGCCTAATTTACACGGAGACGTAGTTAACTTTGTTTCTAAATGTGAAACATGTCAGCAATACAAACATTCGAATATTTCCCCTTTGGGTCAGCTAGGAAATCCTAAGTCCTGTGCCTTCCCGTTCCAAATGGTCTCGGTCGATCTGTTGGGTCCTTATCCGATGACGAGGAACAGAAATATGCATGTTCTCGTGGTGACAGATTGTTTTAGCAAATACTGTTTACTTTTTCCGTTAAAACGTGCTACCAGTAAACTTGTAAGTTATGTCGTTGAACATAATGTATTCCTTCGCTATGGTGTTCCGCAGTATTTAATTTCAGACAATGGAAAACAGTTTATCGGAAGGGAGTTCACTGAACTGATTGCGAAATATAAAATTCCAAAAGTATATTTAAACCCGAAATATTGCCCTCAAGTTAATCCAACTGAGCGTCAGAATCGTAGTGTGGTCACTGCGTTATCGTTGTGTGTAAAAGACGATCATCGCAGCTGGGATCTTTATCTTTCTGAGGTTCAGATGGCCATTAACGCGGCAGTCTCGGAATCAACAGGGTTCAGTCCATTTTTCCTAGTCCATGGTCGTGAACCGATTATGAATGGTTCTTTTTATGCTCAGGCGCCGGAATCTCAAGCAGAGGTTATTTTTGGTAGTAGGTTGTCTTACGCTCAAAATTTGAGTGAATTATCTAACATTTTTCATGTAGTGCGGCAAAAATTGTTAAAATTACATGCACATAATAAAGTTTACTATGATCGAAAACACCGTCCTGCGGAATTTCAAGTAGGCGATACGATCTATAAAAAGACTTATTATCTAAGTAATGCTGGGAATTATTACATTTCCAAATTTGCCCCAAAATATGAAAAATGTAAGATAATAAAAAAACTCTCTGCGTTGGTGTACGAGTTAGAAAATGCAAAAGGGAAGAATATAGGTTCCTGGCATATTAAAGATTTTAAGCTAAATCCGAATAGTTCAGAATAGTAGTATCGGAGTTCTTCGCGTTAACATTCTATTACAAAAATTGTCTATCTTGCGTGAAACTAAAATGAGCCCTTTAAATTGTCTTTACAAAGGCATTGTACCAAGTGGTATCAATAGCTGAAATCATTTTGTTTTGTCAGTCATGCTAGCATTTCTATCTAGCATTATTGTTGTAAGAATGTCTCATGTCCGGGATGAATGAATGGGGATTGGTATGAAAGGTAGTAAATGACAACTACTATAGTCTCTTAGTAAGTAAACGTTTAGTCGAGGTTTAACGTCAGAGTTATTGTTGTTTTCGGTAGGAGTCGGGTATCCGCAATGAGTTGATCCTTCCTTAGTTGTTGGAAGTTGTCGGAGTTCCATAAGTTTTTTTTTGGTTATGTTGGTGTTGGGTTTAATTTCTTGATTTTCTTTTCTTACTCTGGTGATAAGAGTAATGGGTGTAAGTTTTAGTTGGTAAAAGTTTGCCTCTGCTATTGTTACTGAACGGATTAATTGATTATAGTTAACGTGAAGAAGGTTTGTTAAGTTAGGAGTTGTTGTTGTTCTAGTGGCGTAAAGCTCGTAGTAGCTGGTGAATCGGGACGATTCAATCAAAATCGTTGGTTTTTCTCCCCCGATTTTTCTCTTGGGTTGGGGCTGTAACAGAAATTCCTTTTTTTTGCGCTTGTGTCCCGAATTATCATTAAAGGTTACTTCTCAGGGTTTTCTATAACCTTTTTCTGTTCCGAAAATGTTGTTTATTGTTGCTTTTTGAAATCATCCAAAAATTTTCCTTAACAGCTGTCAGATGACATTAATGTTGCTATTATGGAGATATATTTATTAAAAGATAAATAAATAAATAAATGAATGACAACTAAAAATTATAATATTAATTAAAAAGAAAACCTACATAAAATTTAACTTTGATTAAAAAAAAAAAAATTGGAAGTAAATCTACACTCTTTGCCATAGAGTAGAGACATTCGTGTTTCTGGCAATAATGAGTTGTCAAACGTGTTCGGTTAGACTGATTTCCTGTTTTAACAATGGCGGGGCAGGTGCTGTTGCTCCGCCGAGGGAGGCAGAAAGTAGATTAAACAAGAAAGCCGTAAATTAACCGCCTGGCGGTAAAATTTGTGATGTGAAGTGTGTGTGATTTATCTGCTGTCGGCACCTCTGGTTTTTTTGAATAATTACTGCTGCTATATAAGTGACGAAATCGTCGCTAAATGTGACGGGAATTGCCTCCACGTCAAGGAATTTACATTCATTTCTGGAATTCTGTTATTTTTATTTGGATGAGCACATGTGACACGCCAATAAGCGGAATTTGAAGAAGGGTGCCTGCGGGCGAATAAACACGGATACTTTACATACTCTCGTGTTTCTTTTTGTGCTGTAGTCTTTTGTGTGTCTGAGGAAAAGGGTTTTCTGAGGGCCAAACCCAATGCTCATTAATATTTGGCCCACTCTCTGAGATAGTTTTTTGAGGTTAATTTTTTTCTTTTTCAAAATTTCTTTCGGGTATCTTTTTTTTTTAAATATAATTAGTTTCCTTCTTTTTCTTTAAAAGGAGGTGGCGTCCTTTTACTTTGATTCTTTTGGGTTTTGGTAGTTTCTACCGTGTTTCTTCCAAACACGGAAATTAGTATTTTGCGGTTATAAGAGTACTCGATAAAGATAGGATGGAATTGTTGATTGGGATTTTCTTTGGCGTACTGGCAACCACTTTAACCGTGCCGTATATTCGGACAGGTGATCGAAAATGAATCGTATGTATATTTTGCAAATGTTCAATTTCGTTGACTAGTTTCTCTGATAAATCGAGATAAGCCACATCTGCATAGTCAAGAAAAGGTACGAAGCGAGATCGTGCAAAAGATTTCTTTGTGTCCATAAGAAGAAATAGTTTGAGCCTTTGCAGAGGGTGAAACTTGTTTGTCGGGAGAAACAAAGAAATAGTTATTATCTGTTCGAGAACAAGAACTGAACTCTTAAAACTGACCGCTGACCTTTTGGTTCGCTGCGTTTGAACTTCTCGTTTTTCATTCTGTTTATATATTTGTTCCTCTGCAGAATTACTCTTTTCTGCGCAACGTGCATATGTTAAAACAACTCGAGAACGACTGCCTCGTGAAGGAAGCGGAGCTCGGCAACCTCGAATTGGAGCTCAGTTCGATCCATACGATCGCCGAAAGGTATTCGAACCTAAAACACAAACGCTGTTTACTCACGGTCGACTTGGATAACGTGAAAGGTAGAATGCACAGTAATACGGCGCACGAAGAACTCGAGACGTGCAAGAAGAGGGTGAAGGAGCTGAGCGAGACGATCGAACGCAGCAAGAAAGCGCAGGAGGAGAAAAGCAAGCTGCTCAAAGAGCTGACGGCCAAGATAAAGGACGCCAAGGGATACCGCGAGAGAGAGGTGAAAGATGCGGAGAGCGAAGTGGAACGGCTGAGGAAGCTGACCGACAGCAGCTCCAAGAAGTGGAGTTCGCTGTCCAAGGACTACGAAGCGCTCAAAGGGGAAATCGGCGATTTGATGAGCAGCATCGACAGTAATAAGGCACAACTGGAGCAGGGAGAGAACACCTTGCGGCAGTTGGATGAGCAGCTGCAGACCGAACAAGCTCACTTACTGAAGGCTAAGGTGAGTTCTCCATTTATATAACTCTGCCCTTCTTTTTTAGCACCGCACCGCTTTAAGTTGATGTTGCGGTTTTATTTTCTAGTCGCAGACCTCGACTCTCAAATGTCTACCTTAACATTTCTCATGCCGGCCGGCTATTCTCTCACCCGATTATAGCTGCTAATGTTTTTTAAAAAAACAACTTTAGTAGCCGTAACAACGGCATAAAGTTTTGTTAAATAATAACAAAAAACAACGTTAGTGCGATAATGGGTATTGATCCACGGCAGTCATGTCGCGAACACTTCCAAAAACTAGGGATATTTACAGAGTATTCAATTTTTATTTTCACCTCCAACCAACCTTATCTCATACGACCAAGTTCCAGGCGACTAGTCTATAAATAGGACCTAAACTTTTTAATAGATTGCCTGATAAGCTGATTAAAAACATTGATATTTTTAAGAGATCCATCCGGGTGTATCTGCTTAAAATTGACATGAATGCGCGTAACGACATTTTAAAATACTTTAAAAACAACATCTTACTTACCAATGTAATTTAATGTACTATGTATTTTTTTTATTGTCAATATGTTATTTTGTAGTCTTTATTGTCAATTGGAAAAAAATTAGGGTAATTTAGTGTATATCGTTCTTTAGCAATTAAGATTAATTTAATATACTTGTGATATTCTCTATTCTGTAAAATTAGCCATTTTAGAAAGGTAATCTACCTTGTATGTATTGCAATAAATATTCTATTCATTCATTGGTTCATGTTGGGATGGTGGGAGGCAACAATCTCGCATTTTGAAAATCTGCCTGTGCATTACATTTTCGTCGTGTCCAATTGACGGCTAAAAACCGCTCTTGGACGCGTCAAAATAATTGTGTTTGGTAGTAAGTCTCGTTACTACTCTTTACTTAATATACATAGGTAGTCAAGAATATAACTGCAAGATTGTCAAAATATAAGTATAAATAATCAAAATAGAAGCCCAATAATTGAAATAGTCAATAATTTGAATAGATAAATAAAAAAATAAAATACAAACGGAGCTGCCATGGAATTCACCGACCGAAAATCGGGCCCATCATATATAGTTATTATACTTCTGGGAGGTGAAGGGTGGATTCCGGACTTACGACCGGCGGTGGTAGGTTTAGGACAGCTGTCTTGCCACATGTGAGCGTGCACCTTACCACCCATTCACTCCCCCTTCGAAGCCATAGAATTTGAGATGCAGAAATCGCGGTTTTAGATAATTTTTCTAGAAAGGAGTTGATTATTTTCCTGGAGAGACCAAGATCTTTAAAAAGGTGAAACAAAGATTTAGCTGGCAGGCCACGAGCGCCTACTTCCACCGCGTGAAGGTGAACAGTGAAGCCGTTCCGGGTGACGGCATTTGCGAGGTCATGGTATTTATTTAATTTGTACTCGTGGTCTTTTGGGATATTTGATTCCCATGGAACAGTAAATTCTACGATAAGGACCATCTTCCGAGATAGAGAGTAAAGAGTTATATCTGGACGCAGGGCTGTGCATCCGAGACTTTCAGGGAATTTATACTGCTTAGAGACCGAATCGACCTCCATAATCCAATCTGAAGCTTTCTCGATTATTGAGAAAGGTTTTGCAGTGAGATGTTTTTTGCCTTTAGAGCCAACCCGCACAAACTGTATTGGGGGTTTGGAGGATACTGTCAAACCCTTGTTGGCACGAGCCACAAGAGGGTTTAGGACAGCTGTCTTGCCACATGTGAGCGTTCACCTTACCACCCATTCACTCCCCCTTCGAAGCCATAGAATTTGAGATGCAGAAATCGCGGTTTTAGATAATTTTTCTAGAAAGGAGTAAAAGTAGTAAAAGTTATTCATCGTAATATTCAAGTTGTGAGTAAACTGTTAAATAATCAAATTAAAGCTACTCCCCATGCATTTAAAAACTAAAATTACAAATATAAGACCAAATAAAATAACCAGACAATAAAGCTCTACTTTTTTAAGTCATTTAACCAGCCATGGGAATGAAACTCACGACGGCATGTTTTCGATCCTCGAAAATTTGTTTGTAGGGGGTGTTAGTGCACCCATACTAATGTGGTGGCTTATTTAATGAAGTCGGCTTTTTCCCAATCTAAATGCATAATTGCATAAATACGGGTATAGACGACCGTGAATCGTCACAGCTGAAAAACCGCCAATCGCCGGGAATGGCCATCCAGGAGTTAAAGGGCACAATTTTTGAAAAGTCATGGCCTGCAAATTTGGCCAAATCATAGAAAGCGTGGCCTATCAGCATCTCATTGGTGTTTTTTTTAAGGTTATGTCCTCCAGCTGTTTAACACAACACTCACTGTATCAAGTTTCGCATCTTTTCACTTGACAACAGGCATTGTGTTGATGCCTGTTGCACAGATAAAACATCCCACTTGCTGTGCGATGTTTTATTTGTGTATGAGATGGAAATGAGTTATTTTAAATGGTAATTCTTTCCAAATACAAGTCTTATGCTAATCCCCATACCCAAACTCCATAGATTCACAGCGTAGATCGATTTTTCGCTATGATATCATTTCTGGGCATGTCGGTTAATGATTTCGAAGATCAGATACAGTGAAGAAAAAGTACTAACAGCATACCGACAAATGCAAAATGTATGTATGCTCTATTACGCATCAGAAGTTGTTTGGAGAGAACTGTAGTAATATCGGCCTATTACGCGCTAGTTATTTGTGCCACATCAACAGTGTATTCACTCTCCAGAAAAAAGCCATATGTGCGATAGTAGGTATTGGTCCACGGCAGTCATGTCGTGAACACTTCCAAAAACTAGGGATATTGACCGTATATGCGATTTTTGCTCAAGAAGCTCTTTGTGAATTCTATTGCAATAAGAGCTCGGCCATATCCCACAAGGAAGTACATCGGCATGACACCAGGAATAAAACCCTGTATCTCCAACCGTTCGTAGCACGTACTGCTAAGTTCCAGGCGACTAGTCGATACTTAGGCCTCAAACTTTTTAATAAATTGCCCGAAAGATTAAAAGCGATTAAAAACATCGATATTTTCAAGAGATCCATCCGAGTCTATCTGCTTAAGAGCCCTATTACAAAATAGCGTAGGTATTCTTTTAAAATGAGTTGAAAAAATGAACGCATTTTTTTTTGGATGTAACTATAAAAGATAGGATAAATAAATAAATAAATAAATAAATAACTATTCAACCCTGGGAGAAAACCGCGGCACTGAGCGCTCTTCTCTTGCGCAAGCAAATATATACACAATTTCTAATTGTTTTTTGCAGTGTTTTCTCCTTTCTAATGACAATAATTTATATTATGTCATATTGCTAAAAGAGTGAACTTTAATATAGTATAAGTATTATAAAAGAATCTTAATTTATTTCTGAGAAAATTAGAATGATGCAGGAAGATTTTTTTTTAATTTTGTGTAATTGTAAGTAATGTATACCTTGGATATGTGGTCAAAAAACGAAAAACTAAAGCCGTAGTGTACATCAAGAATACATGACGGACATAAAAAAAAATAGTATACGGTTTTCGTTGTAGTGATATTACTGTATTAAGGAGCTCAAAGTTTGCCTTCCGAGCGTTTTACGAATAACGACTTTCGGAAAATGGGCTGAATAAGTAAATAATATTCGTTAAATCTAAAATTAAAGGCCGCTATGGTCAACATCAAGAAATGGTCCAGGTAATTCAGTAATTAAAGTTTGTAGAAATCTCTTTATTTCTTGGAATTAGAACGCCAAAAATCCACTTTTCTTGCCTTTCTGGAAAAAATATGTGATAAGGCTCTTAAAATCAACATGTGAGCTCATAACTACTTCTTAAAATGTTTTTAAAATACATAGCATCCTATCTACCCATTTAATCTAATACATATTATTTACCGTTAATTGTTTTGTTGTAAACTGTCATCATATAGTCTTTGTTTTTGTTTATTGGTAAGTTTAAAGTTATATATTGTACATCATCTCTTGGCTAAATTGAGTAACTAGTTTAAGATTAATTAACCTGTCATTCCTACGCAATTGTATGGTTGTATTGGAAATAAATACTTTTTATCTTGAGGTCAAAACCTCAACCTTGAACTTCAAGCCCCCGCCCCCAAACACCGATACTCATCACAAAACTTACGGCAAACCATGGTGTGCCACCTGCTAAAAAAAGGTTGTAAATCACTGCTGTGTCTTATTTCACTTTGCAGAATGAACTGAAATCCATGAATGCAAAGGTGAAGGTGAAGAAAGATGCAATTTCACAGCAGAGCAAAGAGATTGTCCAAACGATTCACAAAAAAGACGAACTGTTGTCTTCCAACTCGAAGCTTCAACTCAAAATAAAGGAGCTGGATCTCCAAGTGGCTAACATCAAGACAGAATTAGCTGAATATGAAACAAAAGTGAGTAAGCGTTTCGTTATCTTTTTTTTTTTTTTATATTTAGTATTGTGAGGGACCACCCCTCGCTAGACTCCAGGTTGTGCGGTGTGAGGTGGTGGTGTCAACTTGCGGGTTATCTCCATATTAAAAGGCGATTTTGAGTGAATCAGAAGGTATTTATTGAAACGCTTCCCGAATAGATAATATTGACGCGGATGAAATGACTCGCAGAATGAATGAATTTACGAGGATGTGAGGATAAAGATTTTACTTTTGCTCCTAGTATCTCGTACTGGGCACTGCTCGAGTCTGTGGGGATGCAGACTGATGCTTCCCGATCAGAAAAGGGCGGAAAAGGAAACCAAGGAGCCGGACTCGTTGAGCGACCTCGTGAGAGGGGTACCGAGTATGCCGTAGCAACCTTGGGGGAGGTGATCACTCAAGGAATGATACTTTGGTTTCGTTTTCGCCAGTTTATATAGGCCGATATATGATGCAATCCAAAATATTCCGAGTAAAAGTATTGTTTCATCGTACTGATTCATCGCTGTACGAGGTAGCAAAATAGCTGAATTTGTGTCAGTGTATTTCACTGGAAATCAATGCATTTGTTGATTTCATGTGACGGTACTTAAGGGCCGTTACAGTATTATTAATTGATGATTATTGGTGGTTTCTCATTAATCGGAATCGTTGATTGCTATCCCGATTATTTAGTGATACCGGCGAAGAAACCGAATCTGGAGCAGGAATGGTGGACCTCAGACTAGCAACCGGCTGTGGTAGGTTTAAGACAGCTGTGGGAGAGTCAATCTTACCACCTATTCACTCCCCTTTCGAAGGCATAAGATTTGAGATGAGGAGAGAGAGAGAGACAGAGAGGAATGAGTTAATTATTTTCCTAGAGAAACCAAGATCTTTAAAGAGATTGTGCAATATCCCGCCTCGTAACTGTACCGTCTGACGGGGATATCAAGTGGGTTGATTGCGGATCAATTAAGAAGACAGTGGAAGCGTAGGAGAAATTGAAATTAAAGTTGAAAATTGGTCATCGATATACGCTACTGAAAGGAATGTCTAGTACCTCGTATGATCGTCGTATGGTGACTGCAGCCTGGGGAGAGGAGTCCTCGGCGGCCGACGGAGGACGACACTAGTTTTTGGGGTTCTGAGGATATGCGTTGATAGAAATCTGCACTCCCGAATGTCATAAGGGCGGTGCGTCTATGTGTATCGCCTGCTTGAATGTTGTATGTAATCCCCATTCACTGGCGCACGGCGCGAAGTGAAGGGTTGCGCTACCGAAGGTCGTAAGGGCACTTTCGAAGTCGTTAGCCCAGAATCCGCAGTTAAAACGGTAATTGTCCGGGTATGGAAAACGATCACGCTGCGCTCGATCGTCACCGTAGGCGCTCGCATGTTACTGACGTCTGCGACGTCGCTCTCCCGCGGACAGAGTGCTTATCGGTCGAGCGTGTTAGTACGCGCCAATTTCAACAGATAGCGTATAATCGATACGTGACCCGGGAAAATATTAAATTAAATAGAAATACCAAAGGGTAATAACGAACAGAGATAAAACAGGGATTTGGCTAGCAGGCCACGAGCGCCAACTTCCATCGCAAGAAGGTGGACAGTGAAGCCGTTCCTGGGTGACGGTATTTGCGAGATCATGATATTTATTTAATTTTTACTCATGCTCTTTTGGGATATTTGATTCCCATGAAACAATTAATTCTACAATGAGGGCCATCTTCCGAGATAAAGAGTAAAGAGTTATATCTGGACAGAGGGCTGTGCATCCGAAACTTTCAGGATATTGATACTGCTTAGAGACTGAATCGGCCTCCAGAATCCAATCTGAAGTTGTCTCCATTATTGAGAAAGGTTTTGAACGAATGATTATTGTGTTGGAGTCACTTACAAACTGTATTGGTGGTTTAGAGAGTACTGTCAGACCCCTGTTGGCACAAGCCACTGAGAGGATAATTGCATCGCGAATGACGGCAAGGACTTCGTCATTAAGGTAAGTGTACCGACCCTAATCAAAACAGCCAGCAAAAATATGTCTGGTTGTGCAAGGAGTATTACTATAGAGAGGATATTCATATTCATATTCATTTTATTAGTATACTGGTATACAAGTCAGATACAGATTAGCAAACATCCATATATATTAGCAAACATTATCGTAAAGAAAAAATAACAATAAACAAAAAAAAAAGACACAAAAAATACAAGAATAATGTAAAAAGAGGAAATACGAACTATCCTCTGAATAACTGAAGCGAGCAAAGTTGCTGGGGTCTGGAAGTGTAGCTATGTGCATTTGAAACCCTTATAAACAAGCCAATTATCCTACTCATTCATTTAATTTATTATTTTAATCCAACCTCATTTTCTCTTCCAGACCTTCCTTCCCTCTTCTGATAAATTGTATAGATCATCTAAAATTTAGAAATTTCTGGTTTCTGGTGGAAAAAACTGGTTTTTCTTGAATTTAATAATAATTAGTTTTGTACAATTTTGTAGTGTTTTTGGAAGCATAATTTATGATTAATGTCACTTGTAATATAAGAAATAAAATAATAATAAATTCATGCTATATATTTATTCAGGTAAATGCTTTCTATGGTTCTCCACTTTTAGAACAAGTCTTTCGGTGGAAAGATAGTCACCATTGCGAACTTGCATTGTTCGATCTCTGAGAAATGCTCAAATCCCTCGATGTATGTATCCGCAGATGCCTTGGTGTGTCTCAATAGGTACCCTATCGAATGCCTTCCCAAAGTCCGTATAGATGATGTCGGTTGGACATAAACAAGTCTCATTTATGGAGGTTACAATTGCAGATGCGTTCGATGGAGCGCACCCACACTTGGATCTTGAGCGAGCGAAAGTTCTTCGGCACGGAGAGCGGTCTTTACGACTTCCGATCGCGCGACCCGGCCCTGACTACGCTTCGCATCGCGCAGCTTTCTGCGCAGAAAGCAAAGATTGACCGAGCCGGAATAAACGCTCGCGCGCATACCCTTCTCGGGAAGGAGGAGGAAATTTTCCAGGAGGCCATGCGCAAGAAACGCATCGTCGAGGAGGATCGCACCAAACTATTTAAGGTAAGCCTACACCCCAATTATTCTGATCAAAGGATGAAGATTTGGTCTGACCATACCTCCCCGGCTAATCTGTACATATATTCATATTCATATTCATTTTATTGGTATACTGGTATACAAGTCAGATTAGCAAACATTCATACATATTAGCAAACAAACATTTTTTTTTTATCGCAAAGAAAAGATAAAATAAACAAAACAAAACGAAGGAAAAAACACGAGAATAATGTAAAAAGAAGAAATACAAGACAAAATGCAAAGAGATCATTAAATACTTTAGCCACCAAAGCATTTTAGACTTCACTCGAGTAATATTCCTCCAGTGAGTAAAACGCCTTATCTGTAAGGTATCTCTTAAGGCGTCTCTTAAACACGTCAAGAGATTGCGCCTACCTAATGTGCTCGCTGAGTTTGTTGTAAACCGCTGGGCCGGCGATATAGGCTAGCCTCTCCGACTTGGATAATGCATGACTTACCGAACGTAGCATGCTACGGGATCTTGTTGGATAGTGATGATGCACACCATTCACTTTAAAGTCGGTTAGATTTCTGCGAACGAACAGCGCTACTTTCATTATATAAATGGACGGCAGCGTCCATTTATATAATGATATGATTAGTGCATGTGCGAGTGCATAGTGGTCAATCTTTATAAGGTAGTATTTAGTTAGTGTATTTCCCTACTAGATTTCACTGTTGTATCAGTGTGTCGTCATTTAAGGTATCGGTGGATAATTATCAGTAAATATTTTATTGTCTTTGTTCTTTCTAGAAGGGGTGCATGTGCAGTATTTGTAATCGTAATTATGTTGCACTCTCATGTCGCACGTTATAAACAAAGATAACTATGTCTCACGTTGATAACAAAAGTGACACTGAAAGAAAAACCCAATTTTTCAATATGGCCATTTAAAGTTTTTGTCATTTTTATTTAAGACTTCAATAACTCGTTTATGAAATAAAATAGATGTGCTTTTGTTGTTTTAAATAGTACTTCAGATATTATTGTAACAGAATACGTTGGATTCTTATTATATTAACAGGTAGGTATGGCAAAAAAACTATTTTAAAAAAGTTCAGCATAGTGTTGTTAGTCACATAGTCAAGTATATATTTCTTTAAGTTTTAAAAATGTTCAGCATAGTGCCACTTTGTGTTTAAATTTTCAAGTATTTATTTGCTTAGTGCCGTATATTATTATTATTATGGCAAAAGCTGACACTTTTTCATTCAATTATTTATAATTATTTCATGAAAAGTACAACATAACTGACACTAAACAAATATGACACTTTTTCACTTACCCAACGAACAGTTGCCGCTGAAGACCGGCCGTGAACTGGCTTAGTGACGGTTTTTGTTTAACGATCAAGCACAAAACCTAAAAGTAGTGAGACACAATGGGACATCTAGCGATATCAAAGTGAACTATTAAGAAACGGGTCTTTGGAGATGACGTAGTTTTTCCTGTAGATTTCAGATGTCGCTGTAAGTCCATACTGCCAAATTTCGTTTAGTGTCACTTTTGATTTCAGTGTGCGATGTTATTATCTAGGTGAGTCGTTGGTTGCTGCCATTTGCGAATTCTGAATGTCATGTATCTTGTCTTATATCCCGTAACAATCCCACACCTTACCACGAGCCACTGTGAAGTGTCACCCAGCAGGCTTCCTTGCAACCTTGCTATCAGATTTGGACGGATTTCTCCATCCTCCAGTCTGGTTACAGATTTGAGGTCGCTTACACGGCCTCTACCTGGCGTTAGCAATCATAGATGGAATATGTCACGAATCGGTGGTGCTCTTTTTTGCACGTCATGCTCACTCGGGATCGGGTGGACAATGGATCGTTACTAAGGATAGGCGACGCCAGGTCAACAGCTGCACTAGCTTCTTAGGAAACGCCACACTCCCTCCATACTTCCTTGATACTGTTACGCAAACCGCCCAGCTCCGCCCGAGGTGCGCCCCCGGATTCGTATTTCCGAACCCAATTGTCTACAACTGCAGGTTACATCAGCAGGCAGAGTTAACAGCGGCTCTTCCAGGTTAAGTCCGTCTTCGAGGAGGCTACCAGCTGGGACCTAAACCGTGAGTTTGGCCGACCTAAAGGTCGGCCAAATTGGCCAAAGGTCATCCATTAGGTTTGCACATCTGCAACTGCTCAAATGGAGACGGTGCGCGCATCAACTCAAGAACATTGAGTGCTCCGCGGTTTTCATTCAAACTTTGAACAAACATGTCGTCGCCAAATGTTATTTTTAAATTTCTCATCCTTTGAATCCCACAGAACTGTATAATTTCGGTACTTCTCGATTAGAGCTAGACATTTCTCTTCGGCCCACTCCATAGCAATGAACCTACCCACCAACGTCTTACTGCGCTACACTTTGTGGAATGCTTGCCGCGAAGCATGCATCGTTACACGCTTCAGGAGCGCAAACGTATCCACTACTGGAGCAGTTGCAGATGCTTGGAGCAGAGTTGATGCGCGAACCTTACGGATACCCACCTTAAGGGAACACAAAAAGGCCATTAGGCACAAGCTACAAGGAATCATATAAACCAAATCATCAGTAATATACAAGTCAGACCCAGAACCGAACGTTGAAAATTTATAATTTAACATTTATGCATGATTCATCTCAGTGCCAGCGTTAGTCCGCTACAATCCTCTTTACTCTACGTTTTTATCACTTTTTCTAACATTATTATTGTAAATTTCCATTAGGTGATCGCCGATCTGGACGAGTTAAAAAAGGAGTCCCTTCTTCGAGCGTGCGAATGCGTCAACCGGGACTTTGGATCCATATACAGCTCATTGCTCCCGAGCGCACACGCCAAGTTGGATCCACCTCCCGGAAAAACTAGGTTAGACGGGTTGGAGGTAAATATACTCTGCTAGTATTACGTATATATGTATAACCGTGTATAACCACTGTATAACCGTCAGTTATAACCCACCGTGTTTTGAAGAAACACGGCAGAATCACCAAAACAAAAAAGAAACTATGTTATGGACGCCACCTGTCTTTTATAGGAAAAGACAAACTAATTTTTTAAAAAATAATACCCAAAAAAAATTAAAGAGATAAAAAAAATATATAAACAGTTACCCTAAAAAAAAACGATCTCAGAGTGTGGGCTAAATATTGATGGGCATTGGATTTGGCCCACAGAAAATCCTTTTTCCTCAGACGCACAAAAGAAATAAATAAATAAAATACAAACGGAGCTACCATGGAATTCATATAGTGTTATTACACTTCTGGGGGGTGAGCAGTGGATTCCGGACTAACGACCGGCTGTGGTAGGTTTAGGACAGCTGTCTTGCCACATGTGAGCGTTCACCTTACCACCCATTCCCTCCCCCTTCGAAGCCATAGAATCGGAGATGCGGAAATCGCGGTTTTAGATAATTTTTCTAAGAAGGAGTTGATTATTTTCCTATAGAGACCAAGATCTTTAAAAAGGTGAAACAGAGATTTAGCTGGCAGGCTACGAGCGCCAACTTCCACCGCGTGAAGGTGAACAGTGAAGCCGTTCCTGGTGACGGCATTTGCGAGATCATGGTATTTATTTAATTTGTACTCGTGGTCTTTTGGGATATTTGATTCCCATGGAACAGTTAATTCTACG
The DNA here is from genome assembly GCA_944548615.1 of Micropterix aruncella. Taxonomy (NCBI): domain Eukaryota; kingdom Metazoa; phylum Arthropoda; class Insecta; order Lepidoptera; family Micropterigidae; genus Micropterix; species Micropterix aruncella. The sequence goes on along the minus strand of OX155966.1, from coordinate 31,482,975 downwards.
ACAAGGGCTATCTTCCGAGATAGAGAGTAAAGAGTTATATCTGGATGCAGGGCTGTGCATCCGAGACTTAGTGCAAAATTACGCGTGTTTACGAAAATTACACATGAGAAAAACACTGCGCAATTACGTACAAAAAATCAGAAGTGCCACAGCTGAGAGCAAGGAAAAGAAATCCGTTAAAATTGCGCCAAACTTGAAACCAACCCAAAATGAAAGTAAATGCTCATGAGATTAATCACGAACACTTCACATTAAAAAAAAATAACCGCCTCCCGGTAAAACTACTGCATAATGGCAGATTACGGTAGTTTCTCTTTTTTCCAGCAAATTTCTCACCCACTCTCGTTTGCCAGATTCTTTCGCCACCGCCCGAATTTGACAGGTCTGATTCGTTCACGGCAACGTTCCGTTTGGCCAGTATCGCTCTTTAATAAAAAACAAAACCGCGGTCTCGAGCAATCTTGTGAGAGCTAGGTGAATCCCTATCTGTCAAACGCCGCCGGCATCAACGAAAGTTTGCGAACATTGTTTATTTTTGTCAAAGTGTGGGAGGAATGCCGGGAAACAGCGAAAAACCGCCAGGAAACATTAAAAACACCAGGAAACCATAAAAAAACAGGTTCGGCGAACATACAGGCGCCAGAACAAAACAACAAAATATGTGGTTTTTGTCACAATATTCATAATGTGAGTCTTAGCTTCCTCAAGAATCTTCTTCTATTCCAATTTATCCTGGGTTTTGGTTTTTCAGTTGTTCCACAGAATCAATCCCATACAACACGCACGGTTGTTCATTTTCCATCCTTGGCTCATGCCAACCGCTTGAGCCTAACGATTTTCAGGAATCTCACAACATGCACATCAATATACTAGTTGAACAGTTCTTTGTTTGTTCGTCTTCTCCGAATGCTGCGGTATATTTTGCATTCCAAGGCATCTATTGCATTTTCATCCACTTTTAAGAGAGTCAATGTTTCTGAAGCGTAAGTTTGTCTGATAAAGGAATTCATAAAAGAGTCAGGCTCATCATAATACTATTATTACACTTCTGGAGGTGAACGCTGGACTACGGACTAACGACTGGTGGTAGGTTTAGGATAGCTGTCTTGCCACATACGAGCATACACCTTACCACCCATTGGCTCCCCCTTCGAAGACATAGAATTTGAGATGTGGAAATTGCAGTTTTCGATATTTTGTCTAGGAAGGATTTCATTATTTTCATGGAGAGACCAAGATCTTTAATGAGGTGAACAGTGATGCCGTTCCGGGTGATGGCATTTGCGAGATCATGGTATTTATTTAATTTGCACTCGTGTTCTTTTGGAATATTTGGTTCCCATGGAACAGTTAATTTTACAATAAGGGTCATCTTCCAAGACAGGGAATAAAGAGTTTATCTGGACGGACTGGAATAAATACCGCTCAGAGACCGAATCGACCCCCCGAATCTAATCGGAAACTTTCTCCATTATTGAGAAAGGTTTTTGTAGTGCTTTATTTGCCTTAAAGCCAACCCGCACAAATTGTATTGGGGGTTTGGAGGTTACTCTCTGATTCTTGTTGGCAGAAGCCACTGAGAGGGTAATTAGATCACGAATAACCGCAAGGCCTTTGTCATGGCGGTAAGTGTACCATCATTGATCTAAGGCCGCCTTGCAAGCCAGCTGGAATATGTCTAGCTGTATTGCTACAAAAGAGACATAAACTATTCTCTGAATAGCTCTAACGAGTGAGATTGCTGAGGCCGGGAAGTGTATGCTGAAAGGCTTTTAGATAACGTTTCAGCATCTCTAGCGTCCAGTCATACAACATTATCTTCCAATGCATCGGAGGAGGAATGCACAAGTCCAGTCAATCTGGCATTGAAACCAACAGCATGAGCCATACTGTTGCCGTAGTAATCGCCTCGCAAGAGGGATTTCTTCAGGTTCACATCGCTCATGGTTGAACTGCCATACCCCAGACCAGTGCCATTCTGGCTGATTCCAGCAAGAAACTTTAATGAAGGTCTGTATGTGGGGAACCAAAGATTCAGGAAATGGTTAATTGACATTTTACCATTTGAAGTGATTAGTACAAGCTCTGTCAATCAATTTAAAAACAGACTCCATTTGTACCTAAAAACTTGTTAATATAGTTTACTAGCTGCGCTCCCGCGGTTTCACCCGCGTGGTGCTGGAAAATTGTAATAATGATGATAGAAAACTATATATCTTTATAAATTATAGCCTATGTGTTATTCTGATGTGTAAGCTATATTATTGTAAAGTTTCATCAAAATCCATTCAGTAGTTTTTGCGTGAAAGAGTAACAAACATCCATACATACATTCTTACAAACTTTCGCGTTTATAATAGTAGTAGGATATTGCCTATTGTTTATTTATTGTTAATATTTTTTAGCTTTACAAGATCTGATCTGGACGCATCAGCAAAACTGCCTGTCCAGAATAAATAAATAAATAAATAAAGTAATCAATAAATTTTATTGTATCAATTGAATGCTTGGAAAGATTGATAATGGTAAAAAAGCAATAACTTTTATACTTTTTAAGTATCTATTGTCTATTGGCATCACCCTCGTATCTCTTCTCTCTATAAGTCACAACAATGCTGACAGCAAACATTATAAGGAAAAATAAATTATGATTCTACTTTGTTCATCTTTATTGAACTTTTCCCATAGGTAAAGGTCGGCTTCAACAACGTGTGGAAAGACTCTATGGAATTGTCTGGAGGCCAGAGGTCGCTGGTAGCACTGTCTCTGGTCCTTGCTATGCTGCTTTTCAATCCGGCTCCGCTCTACATCCTCGACGAGGTGGATGCAGCTTTAGATCTGTCCCACACGCAGAACATTGGCACCATGCTCAAAAATCACTTTAAGAACTCTCAGGTCGGTCAAATTTTCATTATTAGTCAATTGCACATATTGTACATATCATATTGTACATATCATTAATAATTTTGTGTCATTAAGTCATGCGCAATGACTTGACCAAGTCACGATTTTTCCACAAACATCGTTGAATAAGGAATACTATATGATGCATCATGATGTAATTAGAAATACAAATACATTGTTCACCTGCAATGTGAACATTGCATGTTACCTTTAATCAGTCTGTACGCAGCACTAGATTTGCACTCTGCAAAATCAACAATCAGTTTTGAGACATCCTTTTTATCGGCTTCCTTAGCTTCAGCAGAATTGGATTGAATGTCGATCGTAGACTGAAGTTCCATTTTGGACCCTTAAACTACCGTGGGCCCCGGTGCGCCGCACCGGTTACACTGGCTTAGTTACGCCACTGAAAGCAATGTTTATGTTTGGGGGAGTGAATGGGTGGTAAGGTGAACGCTCACATGTGGCAAGACAGCTGTCCTAAACCTACCACCGCCGGTCGTAAGTCCGGAATCCACCCTTCACCTCCCAGAAGTGTAATAATTATATATGATGGGCCCGATTTTTGGTCGGTGAATTCCATGGCAGCTCCGTTTGTATTTTATTTATTTAATGCAATATTTGAAATTGTTAATTTTAATTATTTTCAGTTTATCATTGTGTCCCTGAAGGACGGCATGTACTCCAATGCAAGCGTGTTGTTCAAAACATCGCTGCAAGATGGCATGTCCCATGTCACCAGAACAGCCAGCACTCGATAAGATTAAATATAAATATTTTTTTTATTGAATGTATTATTTGCTTAATGTTCGACATCTGTGTAAAAATAATAAATAAAAACCAGAATTATTCGTTATTTCTTACTTTCCTAGCACTAGGAAAGTATTGTGAATGCGCTAAAAAAAATCAAGATGAGCAACGCAGGGCACGAGGTGACTAAATCGAGACATATAAGATCCTGACTGCATCATATGACGTTCCTGGGTTGCAGACTATCAACACCATGAGCACTAACACACATCTGCGTGGGCATCATCTGAAACTCCAGCGTGAATCATTCCATTCAATTCCCAAGAAACATTTCCTCAGCAGTAGAGTGGTAAACGAATGGAATGTCCAAGTGAAGTGATCAATGTCAATAGTGTCAATGACTTTAATAAATTAATAGTTTAAAAAAAACACTAAAAACACGCTTTTATAAATGCACGTAAAAACCACATCATCAGACCTTAAAACCTAATCGTGGTCAAAGTTCATTCCAAGACTTTTCTAACAAGTCCAAACACAGCTATGATACGATGTTCCATCATGAAGTTCCAGTTCATATCTTCCGACTCCATCATCAGATCAGTTCGACAGTACCATATTATTGTATTGTCATCAGAACTACATACAGCTGCCAATTTTCATGACGCTACGCTCCCTGGAAGATGGTTAAATTAGTTACCTTAGATTCCATTACATAGTTAGTTACATACAGGTCAACCTAATATAAGCGTGTTAAAAATAAACTGGACTTATTCCACAGAAATTGCAATGCAAGCACGGACTCAGGCGCATCAGCTTAAGCTGCCTGCCTGTTAAATATATAATAATAATAATAAGATAAAAGAATCCATTTTGACACTCCGTGAGTCGATTAGGATCATTTATAAACTGAAGCCTGTCTGTGAGTCTGGGTGTGAGTTTGTTTGTTTATTTCTACTCTTTATTATGAAATTTCACAATGGGCTGGTTTATTGTCATATGACAATTTCTCACCACCAACCTAATATGATGTGTTTAAATGTATGTGTGCGTGTACCATGTATGTGAGTGTGTGTCTTGTTATTGCATTCAAACGATAGAATTGAAAATGCAATTCCGTTAATTTGATCCCAACGGAAAATGGTGACCCAGCCGGGAATCGAACCCGGGACCTTACAATGTAATATCAGGCGATCTAACCACTATATGCCACCGGGCCGTGTGAGTGTGTATTCCTAGCTAGCGCCTAAACGCTTCATCCGATTAAGCTGAAATTTGGCATTTAGGAATTATTCGGTCATGACAAGAGTTGAAAAGATTGTAGTTGAAATCGGTCCACCAGAAGCCGCGCTAGTCTTTAATCTCGAAATATTGCAGTTTGACTTGAATTCGGTACACAGATGCCTTGTTGTACCGAAATCTCGTTGTGAAATTTTGGTTGGAATATCTCGTATACAAGCGGCGCAAATAATATTTTAAGTCTGCCATATTAAAATAATACATCATTTTTGGAAAAATGCCATTTTAATACCACGGAAAGTAGGGTGGGTGTGGCATCAGTGAGCCAAGCGTCTACAATGAGCCACCCAGTCTAACTCAGAAATGCGACGTTGACGCTCCACGCCTCCGGCATGCACGGACTTGTTTCGGAAGCCGCGTCCCTCCGCCGTAGTTGCTGGCGAGACTACGCAGGGGAAGTTGTTTTTTGTATTTTTGACCGAAAAGCAAGGAAAAAACTTAAGTATGATTACTTCACAATCTTTTTCTTTAAATGATATTACTGTGGGAATGATTTGCGCATACAAAGTGTTTATCAGAAAAAAATTCATTTGCAATTTGAAAAAATTTCATTTGCAGCCATGTGTTTCTGTTAGAAGCTACATAACCTTAAAGTGTTCGGGACAGGGGGTGTACTCAATGGGTCTTTTTTGTTGAGCTAACAATGAGCCACTGTCTCACTTTGTACCATCCCTGGCTCATTGTGTGCCATCGCATACCTTTAAAGCTGTAGTTGGAGTATCCCGCACACCAAAACTTGATGACATGAAACCGAGCACTTCCCACCGCCATCACTGTCACTGCTGTGGATCAAAGTACTTCAATGTTTGAAGGTACTATGGAATGTTATTCTCCAAAGCGTTTCCAAGACCTGGAGTGATATTTCTGGACCGAGAAAATTTATTTCACCTCAAGCGCTTCGCCCGCCTATTAAAGCCGATTCACGAAAGAAACAGGTAACAAGAAAACGTGGAAAAACATTATAGCAACTGACACTCCAGAAAAAGCAGCTTTGGCCCAGAAGAAAATAAAAATTGCACGCAAACCAAAAACCGTTACCAAAAAAGTCAAGCAAGCTCGGAAAGATTTATTCAAGCTAACTAAAAAAGCAAGGAAACGTCCAACCGATACGTTGAACGACGACGACGAAGAATATAAGGTCAGCGGGTCATCTTCTGGGGGCGAAGCTTTTGTAAGCGACTCTGATGACAACGAAGTCAGTTTGGATGATGACTTTCCTCCGTTGCTATGCGAGCCTTCCGTCAATGATTATAGTATTATCCTTTTCAATTCAGAAACAGATAATGTTTACTATGTCACTGAATTATCACAAGACACTTCCTGAAAAGTTACCTACTTATTTGAATTGATTTTTTTTGTTACCTAATCATTTGAGTTGATAAACACTATTTCTTTCTTTTAATAACTACGATTATTTTTTCTTGAAATTATTTGAATAAACATATAAAAAATATTGAATTTTCCTTGATAATTTCTTAGCAGATGTAAAAATAATAATACATTTGTGTATTAATAATACGTTTGGCTTATTGTGTGCCCCCCGGACCATTGTGTACCACCCCCATGCCCAATGTGTGCCACTGGGTGTACATAATGAGCCATTTCTCACATTTTAAAAAATATTTGTTATTTCTTTTTAGGATAATTTTGTGGCATATTGAAGTACACCACTAGATAGTCAGCTAAATGTCTTTTACGATGATGTATAAAACATTTCAGTCGTAAGTAGGGTAGCAAACATATGGCACTTTAATCCTGGCCCATTGATGCCACCCCACCCTACTACAAATTATATACTACGAATTGGCGCGCGGGTGTGGGGGAAGGGTTTGGCAGGGGGCTTGTCTACTTGCCGGGAAAGTCTTGGGGTGACAATCGTTTTTTTTTCACAGGTAACATTGCCATATTATTGTGTCTAAATTCAAATGTTGGGGTGTAAACTGTTAATCACGTCTTTTCTTTTCTCTTACTAGACGTTTGATTGCGCATATCAGTATGATTTTGGAAAATATACAAAATTAAACAATGAAAATACCTAATTTTTGGAAAAAATACCATTTTTATACTACAGAAATACTAAAATATGCTACTTTTGCTATCATAGAACGAGGGGGCGGTTGAGAGGTTTGGCGCGAGGGGTTGTCTGCGACAACTGTTTTTTTTTTTTAATTTTGCGAGATAATTGTGGTAATATAGTATGCCATTGGGTGGCGGGTTCTTTTTTTTTTGTATTAAATAAAGCGCCATCTGTTCTTTAATTTATGAACAATCAATCATATTACTACTCATTTTAACCGGTGGATGGCGCAAGTCGTATTTTAATTCGCTCTCGGCAGTCTCGGCAAGTAATTATGTAAACACCCACACACAACGCCAACTGGCATTGTTTACGTACGCACACCGACGCGCGACTTTTGTAAATATTGACGGTTGAACGGCCGCTAGCGACAAAATTAAATATTGGGACTGTGTTGTGTTGATTCTAGCAGCGCGCCATCTTGCGGACAAAGCTCTCACTGCCGCGCTCCAGAGAGCCGAGACAGGAACCTTCGATTTTTCGAAAAATATAAAACTTTAGTTGCCACACCGAGCAGTGCGTGTGTGTGCGTTTGCAGGACGAAATGTAAAGAAAACACGATGAATACACGCGCGCGCGAAATGAAAACATCTCCTTTTGTATCCGTGCACGTATTTATGTTTGCACGGTCGGCTACCCACACATTCATAAAGCAATTCACGCACACAGGCGCAACTACCGCTGAATCTCGAATGACATAACTAAACATGCACGTGTATATGTGTACTACTAAATAGTGAAGAACTATAATGACTCCGCCAGCGATAGATCATCTTTTTAGGATCCCATCAATAAAACAGTGACTTTAGGACCAAAACGGAGATATTGAACCTTGACTTGCGAGTATGTGCAAATTGGCAAAAAAGGTAGAAATAGACGGTCAGACACTGTTCGAACAAACGACCCAAATACGAATACATTCAGATGGAAAAAAACAGTTTTCCTGGACCAGTCAGTAAGGGCATTCTACCGGTAGAACGACTATATTTATAAAGACTATATTTCCACATATAAACAAAATGTATTAAGATCTATAAAGATTAACAAATCTAAATAGACTAAATTTAAACAAATTTTCATCAAAATTGTTAGAGTTACCTACTTTAAAATAAAATCAATTAGTTTTAGCTTTCATGGCAGCTACTTCGGGTCAGAAACGATAATTTCACACGACGATGAGATACAAGAAAAGCAGAACTGAATTTTAACCAAATTGGCTTTTAGCAGTTTCGTCTGTGTGTGCTGTCACGTGACCGCTCGGAGAACGGGCCACGTTTCCTGGGACCCAAAAACTTGAAGATGCACTGAAATCTCAAATGATTTTTCGCAATGACAACTACCCATATGGCAACGCTACCTATCTGAACTTCTCTTTCCGGGCTTCCAAGTGCTTGACATCCGACAATACGGACGACGCTAAAAGCCCTTACTTCTCTATACATACTCGTACTTCCGTCGGAACGACATAAAAGAACATATTAAATTCAAGAAGCATCAGTACCACCAATGAAACCTCCAAAATAAAACTATTATCTGGCTTCGCTATGTGGACGACACCTTCTGCATCCTGAAGGGATATACAAACGGTGGAATAATTCACCTTTGATGGATGTCGGATGTCTATATAGATGTCGGGGACGAGGAGAAGTGACAATACTCTCGGACATACATATACCGGAAGCCCACATACATGGACAGATATTTGCATGACAGCTCACACCCCTACCATCCACGTTCAGTTGCGGTTTTAAAGATGTTTGGTCAGCTTTGGCTTCTGAATCGAAGAAGGGCAGATGAGAGTCGATTATCGTTAGTAATCATTGATTAATATCTATATTTTGCCTTGAAAATCCTGTGTCAATACTTTTTGTAGATTATGATAAATGGCCTTGTATTTTTCTTTGCATTGTGTAATTGTATGATTACGAAAAAGCATTTAACCGGGTTAGGAACGAACTGCTTATAAGGCGCTTGAATGACATTGGTTAAGACGGCAAAGATATTCGAATTATTATAAACTTGTATGGGAATCAAAAGGCAATATTCAGAGTGGAACAGGAATACACGGAGGAGGTCGACATTTGCCGCGGGGTACGTCAGGGTTGCGTTCTGTCCCCATTACTGTTCAACGTGTACTCAAAGGCGATTATGACCGAGGCCCTGGAGAATCTTGATGTGAAAATGAACGGTAAACTCATCAATAACTTGCGCTACGCCGATGACACAGTTCTTATTGCCTCTACTGTATCTACCAACCTCTATTTATATTTTGACCTCTGTGTCATGCCTTAATGATGACATACTCGTAAGTCATTATTATTGCTACATATTTTGCCAATTTATTTCTTGAGTTATTTAGAGTTAAAAAAAATAAATACACTTTTTAGAACAATCGTATTGTTTTCGAGGTATTTCATATCATATAATTAAACTATGATTATGCTAGGAAAAAATAATGACATTTGCATTAAAATAAAACGACAAATTGGTTGATCCCAATCAGGGGCGTAGCTACCGCCGTATCTGCCGTATCAATTATACGGGGCCCCCAACGTGCGTAAGCAAAATTTTTTTTAATTTCAGAAATGACCAAAGACAAAAGTCAGACCTATCACTATTGTCCATAGAGGCAGAAACTTTAGAAAAACTAAAGTCGTCATCGGCTATAAATGATTTAATATTTCAGTTTGCCGAAAAAATGGCAATGAGAGTGTATATTTAATTTGAATTGTTTGTAAAAATTTTGGAAAAAGTGACAGATAGATAATTATGATGAATAAATATTTCTTTTAATTTTATGCAAACATTTTTTTTTCTTTTGCAAACAACAAATTTTTATACGGGGCCCCGCCAAGGCACGCTACGCCTTGGTCACACATCTACTTAGGCTTATGCCTGTACATGATGTGCGATTTACTACGTATTTTGGACTGCAAGCTGCCGTATAAGAAATAGAGTTTATTATGAGTTTATTAGATTTAAAACAAAACATACGCAATATAGTTATTACCTATTTAAAGTTTAAACGCTACTAATAATAATATTAGATCTATTTCACATATTTCATAGATATAATATTATAAACAAATTACAATACAATTGTCCGTTTCTCCGTTCTAAAACGCCCCAACTCCAATAGCCATTTATTTAATCTAGTTTTGAAACTAGTAATATTACATAATATTTTTCTATTTACGGAGCTATGTATGTAGTATGTGATGACATTGGTCAAATTTGGAGGCTACGAGGGGAACGTACTCATTATATTTTTACGCGTTCCTGATAAACGAGGTACTCTGAATATTGACTATGAGTTAAAATAGTACAGTGCGATTTTCAAGTAAAGCTGCTGAGAGATCTCAAATCTGTAAATAAATAGTTAATCCGTAGAGCAACGCTTAGATTTGCTGCCAGCAACGTTCGTGATAAATTATATGATAAACATTTTTGGGCGATAAATTATTGAAACTGTTTACGAAAATTTTAAATTCATAGTGGGCCCCAAAGAAGAAGAAGATCCGGAACGCGGAAGCCGCCCCGCCGGTTGTAGACCCCTGGCATAATATACACACGCGTGTCTGGTGGCGTTGCAGGAAATCCTCAGCGGGTGGCGGCGGGAGGGGCTCATCAGCTGTTTGTTCCCCCTCCTCGCCCCCCTCAAGGCACGGTCCACAAGAAGGTACCGAGCGCCGCGCCCGCGACACACACGGACCTTTCCCCTTCGTTTGCTCAAGCGATCGGGGACGAGCGTTGCGAGTTGGAGAGTAAACACATTTTTTATCCTTTGCGTAGTTTTTCTGTGGAGTCGTTTGTTATACCTAACATGGGTGGTGGCTCATGCAGTCAACCTAAGCGATTTTCAATTTAAAAAAAACTATTTCATGTATAAATTGCTTCTAGTATTATTAGTTATTAAAGAAATGTTTTTAAATCCTCAGTAGGTATCCCATTACTCCATACGCGTTGTTGTAAAAATTTATATGTGATATGTAGGTTAACTTGCTATCTAAGTATCCTGACTAGCAAAGTTGTGATAAAAGGAAGTAATTTAATACTATTAAAACGCTTTATTCGTAAGAAAAGACGTTTTTATGATTTTAGGGATAACTTAGCAGAAAAAAATGACATGAAAGACAAATATAAGTAAAGCTTGCGACCGCTGGTCGTACATGGGTGATTCGTAACTCTTTTTAGTTAAATAAGTTTATACAACAAAATTGTGACATTAATTTATAACAGAAAACTTTAATCAATAGCTTTGTTTACCCGTAAAACACAGCTGTAAATTGGTATACAAGACAGCGATTATAGAGCAATTATATCGTTTAGTAGGTTTAATGATACCGTTGAAAAGCAAAGGTGAGTTATGTGGCTCCTAAATCACTAATATAAGGCTGGTAGGCAATATTGCAACAGACCCGTGATATAGTAGATGTCATTACAGTTGTTATATATCAAATCTGCTTTAAAGCGGCTTTACTCATGGCAACACTCGAAAGATGTAAACACGCATAATGAAAGACTCATATATCACCAGTTATATTATAGCTTTTTTTCTCCATTAACGCTAAAAAGAGTCAAAATCGTTTCACAAGGACATCCCCACAAGAACTTTTGGCTCCATATAAGAATTTCTAACATTGTGACATCTGCAGTGACATTTCTAGATGATTGAAATTGGTTGAGTAGCAGCAACCGCTACTTTAATTAGTTATAATAGTTATATTAGTTATTATACTATGTCTTTTAAAAACTATTTGATAAAAAAAAAATATTTTGGTATATACTGAAGATTCGAGGGTGGCGTTAGAAATACTAATAACATACTCCTAATAAATCAATAAAATGTCATCGATTGATTACCGTTCATAGTGATAAAATCTAATGGGTTTGCTACTCGGTTGAATTTGGGGATACTATAGTCAATTTATTCGCAAGGATTTTTTAAAAATCTGGCGCATGGGTGTTGGTCACTGGTAAACCCCGGCACACCCCTAGGCTCTGCGTTCTCCCCTCTGCGCTTCGCGACTGCGGTCAAACAGTTTACAAGCTGAACTACCTACCTATTTTTACTTGTAAACGTCTTCGAAAAATCTCACATAGAGATGAAACGCTTTTGTTTTCCGCAAGTATTTTAATCTATCTTGTGATCCAAGGTTCTGGCGCGAAGTGTCGTGTATATTCTATAAAGACCATCGTCAGTTGCTAAGTTCTTTCAACAAGCGTCTTTGTGTGCTTACGTTATCGAGCAGGGCTGGGAATCGAATAGTTGTATCGAAATTCAATCCGCGAAACTAAAGAATCAGTCGTGCCTCCGCAACGGTAAGGTTTACGGTATTATTTAGAATAACACATTTTAATGTGAGCTGGGCAAAAAAGAATTAGGCTGACGAGCGAAAAGTTATGCTGAAAAGTTTCCACGAAAGACTTCCGCGCTTGCCATAGTAGTATTCAATATTTAAAAAAGACGTTTTTCTAACGGTAAGAAAAGCGATTGAAAGTGCTGTTAGAATTGCTAAAGTATAGGCATGTCGGCACCAGTACTACTGCCTGGATATATTCGTTTCTTAATGTATATATATCTAAACTATTTTTGATAAATTTAGAGCATTCAATAATGTAAAGCGATTGAAAGTGCCGTAAGCATAACTGACGTATAGGCATGTCGGCACGAATACTACCGCGAATATTCGTATTCCCCGCACGTCCTCTTTGAGGGCAGCGCAGGTTCCGCGCGCAACGTAGTCGGGGGACGGGTGGGGGCTCGACCGGCGCATCGGCCGCCCCTCGCCTCAGTCCGTCGCTCGCCGCCGCCGCAGAGCGACATGTCCGTGGTGCGGCCGTGCTGCCGTGCGGCCCCGCGGCCCCCGCGCCTCCCGCGCACCGCGCCCGACACCCTGCTCGACATCACCGCCAAGATGGTGGCCGAGACCGTGCCTTTCCAGCGCGTCGAGGAGCGCTACGACCGCATCCCGGAGCCGGTGCAACGGCGCATCATCTACTGGTCTTTCCCGCGGAACGAGCGGGACATTTGCATGTATTCCTCGCTGTCCAGGGTGCCCGCCACGGCCGGCACCGAACAACAGAACCTCTCCTTCTGCAAGGGGCTCAAACTCTTGGAGACGGGGGGCGTCGACGGCGTACTACAAGTCGGTAAGTTCCCCGAATTGTGAAGTGAAGTGCTCCATACCCGAGAAGTGTCATTCTCAAAAAACCCACATAACTCCATTATTATACACCCTACAAAACAAACATTTTTTAGTCCTCGCAAAATTTTCTATAACTGTCATTAACATGTCTATTTGATATCTCGAACGGTTTCAGAATTAAACCGTTAGTAATAGTTGCAGTTGCATTATGTATTTTTTTGTAAATACAAATAATACCATAATGCTATTAGCAATATGACGCCGAGAAGATACCTACTGGGGAATTTATGTATTATAGAAACCTTGTTCCCTTGTATAGAAAATAGGGTATTTATTAGGTATTGCTTTCAGTTCTACATTGTTATTTTTTTTACTTTACCCGACTATATTCACCACGCTGATTCTTGAACTGCGGAATTATTGCAGTATAGGAACCTTTCTCAGAAATCGAAAATATAAAGAAATACCTACTACTAGATTCGATCATTGTAATGCTAAATGTGAAAGAGAAAAGCTTAGTACGCATTAAATTTCGAGACCAAATTTACATTAAAAAAATAATAGGTAACTCAGTTTTTAAGGTTGTTTTGAAAAAAACTAATCGACCTCCAAATAGGTGTAATTATTAAAAAAAAAAACTAACAACCTACCGAAATGCATGGGTTTGGCGCTTCTTTGAATGCCTATATCTCGCTTATTTATTGAGACCGAATAAAGATTATTGCAGATTCGGAATCAGCGTGGTGAATATAGTCTGGTGACGTATAAAAATCAACAATCTAGGAGAGGTTCCTATACTGCAATAAATACCGGAACTGCAAGTCGGACTCAATATATAAGAGAGATATAAGCATTTGAAGAAGTGAAACCCCTACATTTTGGTAGTTTTAGTTTTTTTTAAACAATTTATAAACACCTTTATGTCAGTAGGTTAGGTTAGATTTTTTAAACCATCAGAAAACTAATTTAAAAAAAACGTAATTTTTTAAACATTTAGCATTAAAATGATAGAATTTAGAAGATTGTGTATATATTTTTTTAAATAGGTGAGGCAGCAATACCTTATAAATTCCGAAAATAGCCTCAGACACGCAATATTTCGAGTCAAAATTAACAAATATAACCAAGCGTGATTTTTTTCCTTTTTTTCTGTAGGTGTTTGACCTTTATTTAAATTATTATATCTCGCTTATTTATTGAGGCTGAATTGCAGTTTCGGAATCGGCATGGTGAATATAGTTGTGTGACGTTAAAACATCAACAATGTAGAATAGGTTCATGCATATGAAATCTTGACTAGATTTACTATAACTTTCATTAACATTCTTATATATTTCGAGTGCTTTTATATATAAATCCACGCCAAGAAAAAAGTTGCAAAAATTTACAATAAAAAAAACGGTTCTAGTATTATCAGATATGGAGAAAACAATTAATGTGTTTTGAAATGCTGACCTATAAACATCTATAACCCTTCGTGGATGTACATGAATTTAGTTGCCAGTAGAGCAAAACATACAAAACAATAGTTAACAAAAAATAATGCAATAGAAAATGCAATTTAAAAAATATATAATCAGGGCTTAGAAGATATTTGCAAGGAGTGAACGACAGAAGAGGATGTTATGAGACTAGAAATTTAGGGATTAGGAAGTTCTAGGAAGTACTAGATCACTAGGAATTTAGGGACATGCTTTTTCAGAGACACTTGGAAAGTAGAAGCCGTTGGCGCGTTTCTGATAGTGGAGAGGAGCTGGTTCCATACTCTAGCTGCACTAACGGTGAAGGAATATGTACTTACTTAATATGTTGACAGTTAAGGTACCCTATGACGATCGGGATGACATAACGTTTCTAACAATACCACACACTTCTAAATCGGTTCAAGCGTTTAGTAGTTATGGTGGAATAAAGAAACGGAAAACATACGTAGATGAACCCTGAACACAACATTCCTTTTTGTTGGGCAGTCGTATAAAAAAAACAAAATTTAAAAACAATCTAAGAGGTCTGTGATAAAGTGAAATATTATTAAAATTCACAAGATTGCCGAAACACAATAACACACAACGAGCAAAAGTAGCACCTGACTTTTAGAAGTAAAGTAGAGGTGTTCCGATACTTAGCACCGAAGTATTAAACAAAACCTGGTCTTGGACTCGACTCTAGTATTGGCCAATACTGAAGTATTGACCAATACTCGACTATAAATTCGGGTGTCATTGAGGCCATCTTAAGTCAGACAACCAAAACTGCGATGTCTAGATTATTTGGTCAAAGACGTGGAGTGGCTTAACCTTTAAACTTAAATGGACAAGTAAATATATTAAAAAGGATAAAAAACATGACTGTTGCGGGTTATTTTTATTACGGGTTTTTATCAAGTATTTGGGGGTTATAAATTTATCTATATACTATATACATGTATATTTCCGGAATGTACTCAATCAGACCTTTCATTTGCCACGAAACACGATATATTTAATTCAATTTATTGACATTTGGACATTTAGACAATTACTTACTTGATATTTGGACAGTTAATGTGCCCTATGACACTTGGGATGACACAACGATTTCAACAATATTACACACTTCTAAATCGGTTCAAGCGTTTAGAAGTTATGGCGGAATAAAGAAACGGAAAACATGCATCGATGAACCCTGAACAAATTACACTCCTTTTTTGTTGGGCAGTCGTGTTAAAAGTAAAAGCCTGAAAATTATATTTAAGGAATTATATTATTAGAACACAGTATTAATAATTATTTCTAATTTAGGTTCCTGAAATTCTAATGAACCATGCACGGTGTTATAAAGAGAAAGAGATCCGGATAGAGATATTTCAAGTCATATGCTGGAGTCAGTTTATGTACAGAGTTACTCACGTTGTTACTCATTACGATACGCAACTCTTGCTTGCACAAGGTGTCCCCTGCTGATTTACAATATATCTATATCGGATGCCATTTTATTTAGGAGTTAGTGCACGTCCACCGGCATCATTGATGGCAAACTGGTTTTACTGATCGTTGGGTGGGGAATCTTTGTCGCTTGTAATTATCAGGAACATATAGGCAAACCTTTTTCAAAATGTCAGAATAGAAGTTCACTCCATGGAAAAGTCATTGGCGAAGGCTAAAGTGCAGAGTTCAATCAGCAGAAGAAAGAAATTGTAATTTACATCCTCATATAGGCTATGATATATGTTATATATGATTTTCCTCCTTCCACGGCGTCGTTTACCCTTAATTTTGCCCATCAATATCAGTTGGAGAAGCTGATATCTGTCATGTCGCAGCACGT
This sequence comes from Micropterix aruncella, assembly GCA_944548615.1. NCBI lineage: Eukaryota > Metazoa > Arthropoda > Insecta > Lepidoptera > Micropterigidae > Micropterix > Micropterix aruncella. Next base: position 31,466,493 of record OX155966.1, on the reverse strand, counting down.
GCCCCAGATATTCAATCTTGCGCTTTTTGACGGTGTGCAACAATTTTCGGGTCGTACCAGCACGTTGAAGCATTTTTCGTTGCTAACTTTATGGGTCCAGCTTATACGGAGCATTCGACGGTAGCGCCACATCTCAAAGCTTCTAGCCGCCCGTCTGGTGTCTTCTTTTATGGTCCACGCTTCGCTGCCGTACATAACCACTGGCCAGATGTAGCAATGCAGGATCCGAGTTCTAAGTCTTAGATTTATTTTTCGGCAACACAAGACTTTTTTAATTTCATTGAATGATGCACGGGCGATGTAAAGTAATGTAGCTTAGCCTAAAAAAAACAAATAAATGAAAAGCCTCTATCCAGAATCAAATTTTCAAACTCTGTAAGGGCTCTTGGTCTAAACGGCGCTGCCGTGAGGTGCGCGGAGGTTATCCAGGTGCTGCCAGAGGCAATCTCGCCGCAATAAATCGAAACGGAATGTCTAATAAAACAAGGGCCGCGAGCTGGCCATTAATTGCCATTCTCTTGCGATCCGCGAACACTGATATCGCTTATACAGAGTGACTGACTGACCTGGCAACACGCTACAACATCATCATCGTCAACGTTGGCTCTACACTTCATTGTGAGTTTTGGCTTCGTCGAGAATCCTCTTCCATTTCACACTGAGAAAAATATAACGACCTAACACACGGAAATACGTATGTTTCAAAAAGGGTCACGTGTATAACGCGGACTGTGGTCCATACGTATGAATTAATATGATACGCAACGGTGTTGGCGTGACGGTAGTTATCATATCTTAATGTTAAAATTTCATTACGTCGCGACCTTGGGATCTCGCTTCTAACATAACAGCATGTAGTAGTATACGTACGGTTATAGTCGGACACATGAATTATGTTGAAAGTACAGTATACTGTTATTTCCGTATTAACCGTAAGGAAAATGTTGATACATATAATCGAGTAATGGACAAAATTCCTTATAATTCATCAAAATTACGATTGAAACATCGTTATTATCCTATTATATATCCTTAAATATGGCTGATTTAAATTTCGCCTATTTTGCCCGTGATGTTTGTGCGTTTACCGCGCAAACGCATATATAGGATGATAAATAGGATGATACTAACAACGAGATTATGACTGCAAACGCGGACACGATCGATACAACCATCATGGCGGCCACGCGGCGAACACTGGAAATGAGATGAACATTATGAAAATTACGAATTCAAATTCAAATTCAATTAAATTTATTCATTTTCAATTCACATTTTTACAACTTTAAATAGTCAAGACCTAACTAGGCGGCCGCCTGTTCTAAGGTAGACAATTTATTTTCATCGTTAATATTTTAGAATTTTGTTTATCATCGTACTATAAAATTACCCTAATAGCGTACATAAAATTCAAAACAAAATGTCTTAAAAATATAAACTACCAGTATTAAGCAAATAATTAAAAATAGATAAAAAAAAGAGAAAAGATTTTAAAAAATCTAAAATAGTCGAAATATCCTTACAAATGTAAAATAATATCTAATAAATTGTCAAGAAAATTCCAGTGTTAATCAATGTACCTATTATAATAAATGACAATGAAATAATAATCCTGAGAATAATTATGAGGAATAAAAAAAATAAAAATAAATAAATAAATAATAATACACACAGAGATTATATTATAATACATAGTCACTACATTATTCTATCACTAAAACCACAGTATACCAGACAGTAGCTTCTCTTAGAACAAAATTGAAATCAAAGCGAATACGTCTCGAGTCGTAAGGGCTCGGATAAGGTAGCCAGATGTTTTGCTACTCGGCCTAGGTAGATATCCGAACGCTTGAAAAGTTTGGCAGCCATTACCTGCCCGTACCTAAGGCGTACCGTTCGCGTTCGTCGTGACGAACCCCTCTGCTCACATGCCTCGCACCCTCTTCCCGCATTGCCTTGTAGCTCGAGAGTAAAGGTATACTGTGCTAAAACTAAAAAAAAAACTATTTCTGTTTATACCTACTTATACCAATGAGTATTTTGAATATTTTGACAAATCCTACACTTAAAAATAAATAACCATAAATGAGCGATGGCAAAGTCCATAAGAAGTAAATGTTCTTTAATTTATTTTCCAGCGGTTTATGAAATATAAAAAAAAATCCACGTTTGACAGTGTTGCTGCTCGATACGAATAGATTGTGGCTTTATTTAATATTTATAATGAATAAATAATAGTAATATAAATTATTAACGAAAAAAAATCGACCCATTTTCAAAGTAAAATTTAAATTAAATAGAATATTAATTATTTAATTAATTAAGTAACATTGGCCCCATTTTCAAAGTAAGATTTTAATATCTCCCAGCGCTCTTCAAGCGTAAAAGCAACCATTTTCGTACACCGCAAAGATAAAACTAATTTTCTGGCAAAATAGAAATGACGTAAGTGTTACCATTCTCGAAATAACCGTTAGTTCAAAAATAAAACGATGATGGCCCACACGTTATAACGTAAGTAGTTGTCTCAATGTCCAAATGTCAGTAAATAAACATAAATTAATAGTAAAAAAAAACACTAAAAACACGCTTGTTGGCTATGATACGATATTCACATACACACGGCTATGATACGATATTCCATCATGAAATGCCAGTGCATCTTCCGGCTTCATCATCAGACCCTGAAACCTAATCGTGGTCAAAGTTCATTCCAAGACTTTTCTAACGAGTCCGAACACAGCTATGATACGATGTTCCATCATGAAGTTCCAGTTCATATCTTCCGACTCCATCATCAGATCAGTTCGACAGTACCATATTATAGTATTGTCATCAGAACTACATACAGCTGCCAATTTTCATGACGCTACGATCCTTGGAAGATGGTTAAATTATTTACCTTAGATTCCATTACATAGTTAGTTACATACAGGTCGACCTAATAAAAGCGTGTTAATAAATGCATCCTGTTTAGTGTCAAATACAATTCCGACATTCCGATAATATTCCGAGACATTCCGGAAATAAACATGTATCTATATGGATAATACATTCACCACAAATGCTTCATAAAAAACCGTAATAAAAATAATTATAAATACATTACTTTCTGTAACGGCAGTCGTGTTTTTATCGTGTGTCCGAAATATTGAAGTCTCCGTCTCAACATTCGATACTTCATCACTTAACATTCGATACTCTGTCCGTCTATCAAATGCGGAACGTTCTTCTGTAAACACATATTTCGAAGGCATCCAGTTTCTTATACTGGTTGTAAATTAAGGCCAGCCTTCTATATCATAGTCATCGTCAATGACCTCTGTGACCTTCCAATAATAGGACAAATTAAATCATTTGCGGACGACTCGGCGTTGCTGGTAAATGCTCGAAGTCGGGAAAGGCATTTAGTATCGCTCAAGATAATATAAACAAGGTAAAAATTGACTATACAGACATGTTTTTAACACGCTTTTATTAGGTCGACCTGTATGTAACTATGTAATGGAATCTAAGGTAACTAATTTAACCATCTTCCAAGGATCGTAGCGTCATGAAAATTGGCAGCTGTATGTAGTTCTGATGACAATACAATAATATGGTACTGTCGAACTGATCTGATGATGGAGTCGGAAGATATGAACTGGAACTTCATAATGGAACATCGTATCATAGCTGTGTTTGGACTTGTTAGAAAAGACTTGGAATGAACTTTGACCACGATTAGGTTTCAAGGTCTGATGATGTGGTTTTTACGTGCATTTATAAAAGCGTGTTTTTAGTGTTTTTTTTTAAAACTATTAATTTATTTTTAACATTTGATGTTCTTAATACAAATTACATTGTTTTCTCCTTAAACTGTTGTGATTTCTTGCATATAGATCGATTTATGAAAATACACGCATATGTCACTTTGTCAAAACACAGCTGTTCCAGTAGGTCAATAAAAAGGGTAACTGAATCAACCTATCTAAGTATCAAGATTGACGAGAGGATGAACTGGGAAAGAACAAGAACTCGCAAATCGATCTATGCTTTTATGGGATTAAGAATCATTTTATCGTTCGCAACCACCAAAATGGTGTATAAAGCGTTGTACCAAAGTCTATGGATTCATGGTATAATTGCATGGGGATCCTGCACTAAGCAGGTTTTGGATCCACTTTTAAAATCACAGAAGCTAATATTACGGGTTATTGGAAAAAACATCCACACTGTTCGTCTGTACTTCTGTTCGAAGAGTTCCAGGTTTTACAAATAAAACAGGTTCTTTTTGTGATATAAATTCTGTTTTTTTTTAAAACCCCTACAGAATTGAGGAAAAGATCACAAAGCTCTTGCAACAAGAGCGGCCGTTATTCTTCATAAGAAATACAAGTTTGGTAATTTATTTTCAAGCGTTTTATGAAATCAAAATGGCCAATACGTTTAACGGTGTTGCCGCTCAATAAGAATACATTCCTGAATACTTACGCCATATTTAGCGGAGTTGGTTGACATTTCTCGTCGCCGAGTACTCGGGTAACAGTTAGCTGATCATTACTTAAGTACTGAGCCTGGACTATACATTCGGGTCTAAATTTGGATTGAATTGGAATTTTAAATATAATTATTTTTTTATTCATAGTAATGCTATTCCTTTCTCTCAATCAACATTCATTAAGGTTAATTCATTATTCATTAATCATTAAGGTTATCTGTAAGATATTGCCTTTAGGCAATAAACTCGCCTTTTTGAATAATCAAATAAAGCGTTTTTTTATTTATTATATTATTAATATTATAAATTTCTCTATCTATCGTTTTTTATTGCTGAGATGTTTTGATATGTGTGATTAAACATATGTAAGATATTATAGATGCCCAATCGTCTTTATATAAATCATATATTGTTTTATTTTAGATATTCACAAATTAAAAAATACAGCGGGAAATCGTAAACTCCCGAATCGGGCTGGTCCACCGAAGTTCCTTTCGATATTATACACTCACATCGCATTTGTCCTTCATTGTGACATGCACCAGTCCCCATATCTCATCCAGTATTAGTTTATCGCGTCGCAATCCAATTTGGGAGAAGCCAAGATTGGTTATCCGCCAAGTGGGTCGTGCCGGCCGCGCTCGTCTACCAATAAGGCCCGTATCGTGATATTAAAATGATGGAGCGTGATTATATTCTTAAAAGGTGAAGGTGTTGCAAGTTGCAAGTCTATCGGTTAGAGCTGATGGAGCTACCAAACTTTTATCCCCCGGAGACTGTCAGAAATCGTCAGCAGTATGGTGTAGCCTGCTAACATTTGTCATATATAGGGCATTAAATTGCTCAACGTTTTACTACGTTTTGGCAGCTAGGATTTTACTACGAAACGCAACGTGTAGTTGGAACTCATAGTTCCAAACATTGGTTAATCCTCTCTTATGTTCAGTAGTCCAATAGATGGCGTTAGTAGTCCAATAGACGCCGTTGCGGAATCCCACCTCAAAATAAAATAATGATTTAACAACAAACGGATTTTAAAATCATAGTTCTTAGTAGTTTGATATTACTTACATAAATATGTGATTTTTTTATTTGGCATACAAGTTTCAATACGTAATAATTACGCTTTTTAATGTTTAAATTGACTTAGAGGTGGCATAATAATAATAATACCTCCGTATTATTTCTGTTACATATAATCAGCCTATATAAAAATGCGATAGATGGCACTAATGTTATTATTGGTTATCATTGGTTAAATATTGGGTTTTTGTAATCAATCAGTCCTTTATAAAAACCATTTATTATAGATAGCCATATAAAGTACTATTAATATAAAATCGAAGACTATCGCGGTTGTTTGACATTATAAATAGGATAAAAAACGAATTTACCGCGTGAAATTTGTAGCACCCGACGTTTCGGTGACGTTGCAGCCGCCGTTGTCTAGGGTAGACAGTCTACCCTAGACAACGGCGGCTGCAACGTCACCGAAACGTCGGGTGCTACAAATTTCACGCGGTAAATTCGTTTTTTATCCTATTTATAAAGTACTATTAGTTTGGCCGGACAATGCTATCTGCCCCACCTGTATGTCGCCGGCGCAGAAGAGTTGTAAAAACGCACTATGGCATTGAGCAACTAATATATAGTGCTACATTTGCGCTGTGCTGAAAAGGCACTCAAATCAAAGTATTTCATATTTTAATTTGGCGCTTTTAGTCGGAAATACCAGTAGTATTTAGGGTAGTGACGAAATAGGTCGTTGTAAATATGCCTAATTTGACTGTAGACTGGACGGTCACTTAATTATCACAATAGATTCCATATCGACGATCCAAATTCAAGATGAGAGCTCACTGCTGAAATTATAAAGCCGGGTCATGATTTCATATCGAGGACTTAAATTCAATATGAGAGCCCACTGCTGAATTATAAAGCCGGATCATGCCTTACTCATGATCATGACGGTCACTCAATTATCACAGTAGCTTCCATATCGAGGACCCAAAATAAATATGAGAGCGCGCTGCTGAATTATAAAACCGGTATATGCCTTACTCTTGATTATGACGGTCACTCAATTAACACAGTAGATTCCATATCGACGACCCAAATTCAAGATGAGAGCGCACTGCTGAATTATAAAGCCGGATCATGCCTTACTCATGATCATGACGGTCACTCAATTACCACAGCAGATTCCATATTGCGGACTTCCATATCGCTGAGATTCAAGACGAAGATTCCATATCGAGGACCCAAATTCGAGATGAAAGCGCACTGCTAAATTATACATCCGGATCTTGCTTTGGGATTTTTGAAATCTTCTTAGTGGTTGATCAACCCCAGCATCTTGTTTGTTTTCTTGACTACGTATTCCATGTGTATCTAGAATTTTAAATCTGAATCGAAAGCAATTCTCAAGTTTCGCATCATAGATACGTTGCTTAGGTTTGGACCATTTATTATGTATTTGTATTTAACGTGAGCCCTTTTACTAATAATAATAATCATAATATACAGTAGATGCTCGATAATCCGGCACTCGCTAATCTGGAAAGCCCATAGCCCGGCATTTGGCGACTCAGCTGACCTCTATACCGGCAGTTTACAATATTGACTGCTGGACTACAGAGCGCCGCTTTGACAAAATGGCGGACAAATATACATAAATGCTTTATTTGTCATACACATTCAATAATCCGGCAATTCCAGCATCTAGAGTTGTCGACTACAGCGGGCGAGCCCGTCACCTCAGGAAGTTTTAACGATTAGTCATTCTATCTCCCTGGAGTGAGCGCAGAAGACGTCCACCGTCTAGCTCCGCCACAAACCCGTAAGAGGCCAACTCCTTAACCGCGAGATAGCCAGGAGTGTCACCCAGCGGGCTTACACTCACGCCCTTACTTCCAATTGCGACCAGATTACTCCAGTCTCTCGATTAGTTACGAGTTCGAGTCGAATACGAGTTCCGTCGCTTGCGCGGTCCTTTCCCTTACGAAGCGGTGAAACGGTGTACACCGAATCTATCGCGGACCACGGCATCCTTTGCCCGGCTGTTCACCCAGGATCGGGTAGCCGATGGTCGTTTCAAGAGCAGTCGCCGTAAGGTCCGCAACCACCCCCGCTCTATAGGAAACAGTACTGCTTCCAGACTCCCCCGACTGTTAGTCAGAGTGCGCAATCGATTGGCTTATGCCGCACGGTGCGCAGACCGTCCAGGAGCACCAGAAGGCAATTCCAGCAATCCGGCAGTGGCGGATTACCGAGCGCCTACTGTACTCCGCCTACTCTTTATTTGCACCTTATACAATACAAACAGGCGAGCTTATTGCCACATGGCAATGTCTTACAACTAACCTAATCACAGTGGTACACGCGCGCATTGTGAAAATACAGATTATTCGTCTGCATAAAATACAGACCAGTAAAAACTAAGAATGCCCGAGGAGCGGATATTGGGAGAGAAAGGGGAGAACTGGTTACTTCTTAGAAAGGTAGTAATCTTTGAGGCGAGTCTTAAATGATGCAAAGAAGGCGAGCCTATATTTGCTAGAAGATCGTTCCAGAGTTTTGTACCATTGACAGAGAAAGAGTAGGAATAGAAATCAGTCGTATTACACGGAATTGTTAGTAAACTGTCAGAGATTAAAGTATGACACCGTAGGAACTTAATGGTTTAAAAAGCTCGTGGATATAGAATGGCGTTGACTGGGAGAGTACACGATATAGGAGAGCAAGTATATGAACATTTCCCCTTTGGCGTACTGGCAACCACTTAAACTGTGCCCTATATTCGGACACGTGATCATACTCACGTAGACCGAAGATGAGTCGTATGTATACATTTTGCAAAGATTCAAGTTTGTAATTCCTCTGATAAATAGAAATCAGCCACGTCTGCATAGTCAAGAAAAGGTAAGAGGAGAGACTGTGAAAGAGATTTACTACACAGGCGTGTCCGGAGGCCCTGCGACCTCGAGGCCTTGGGCCTTCGAGGTCGCACAAACTCTTATCCAAAATCACATATGTACGTATAATGACGAATCATTATAAACTTTCACGTTTAACAAAGCGTACCACGACGGCCTCGTTAAGTATTGTAATCGACAAGACCTAAACAAACTGCAAGCCTGGCGACGACATAATATTATACATAAATGTACACATAATGCTAAAAACAAACAGAGAGAGAGTTACGAAAGAGGGAGATAACTGTTGTCTATTTGCTGGCAGGCAGCTTGCTAATGCCAAACAATAATAAGCGTATGGCGCGGCGTAGCGAGCGTCGTTCTTTGTTCGTTGTAAATTAGAATACATGCGACCCACGGCCATTCGAGGTACGACTTGACGAAACTGAGCGCTAAAAGATGTTGTGATCTGAATCTACGAACCATGGTTGTTGCTGTAGAGAAGTGATTTTGAACCAGTGGGTCGCGACTCCCGCGTGCCGCAGGCTATCTAAAAATAAAAAATAGAATTTATTACAAAATCTTTATTACAAAATCTAATATACTTTACTGCACTTTTGTCAGAAGCATCTTGGAATATGCATCTCAGGTATGGAACCCTTGTTACGATAAATATATAAATAGAATCGAGCGCATTCAAATGAAGTTCGTGAAATATCTCTGCTTCCGTCTGAAAATCCCATACAGCTCATCTAACTATTTCAATTTATGCAAGAAATTTCATATCCTCCCCTTGATTAAGCAAATTGAAACCGCGGACTTGACCTTTTTGCTAAAAATCACCTCCAATAATATTAACTGTCCCGACATACTAAATAAAATTAATCTCCGTGTTCCTTCCAAACTCAATAGATTTAACCCTGCTCTTTATGTACCTTATGCTGGTACCAACTATAGGCAAAATTCATTTCTGTGGCGAACAAGTGACAATTTTAATGATTTGATTAAACGATTTGACTTTGATCTATTCTGTACGAGTATTAACTCAGCTTGGCAGCGGCTAAACATTGAATTCTTTAGCATTAATTGTTGAATAATTTTTAATGTATTTTTAATCGATAGCTTTAATTGAAAGGTCACATATGTTTCTACAACGTTACTTAAACGTGAAAACCTTTAATTGGCTCTCTGTTATACTACTCCGTCTTTTTGTTAAATTATAATTAGCTGTTGGTTTTCCTAAAAATAAATAAATAAATATACAAAATCTATAATATTACATAATCTACAATATTACAAAATCTAAATACATATTACGAAATCCATAATATGCTAACAATTACAGCTTCGGAAGAAAAACATATTATTTTAGTATGTGTTTTGAACTTGGAGACTTGAAATTCGGTACACAGATGTGTTGTTGGCCCGAAAATACATTGTGAAATTTTGGTTGAAATATCTCTTAAACAAGCGACACAAATATTTTTTAATTTCCTTCATATTTGAGAAAATACTTTTATCATATTGGAAAATAGCCGTTACATTACCACGGAAATACTACATTTGCGAACATAATCACTTGACATCATCACTATCAGGGTTGGGGGGGGGGATAGGGGGCTGTCTGCTTGCCGGGAAAGTCTTGTGGTGAAACAAGCGTTTTTTTAATGAGGTAGAGAACCTTTGGCGCTGCGAATCAGACTCACACTTGGCAGTTTTTTACATTGACTGATATTATCTACAGTTTTCTGCATCGCCAGCTATTCCTAGTAAGAGTAAGCCAAATTTGGTTAGCATCCCAGTAATAGATTTCCGTTTGTGGATTAGCTGAGAGTTATGAGGTGCCGTTGGCCAGCTGGTAACCGCTTCTGTGTACGAGTATGCGACTGGTTCGTTGCTTACTAATTTATCGTTTATGGCGAGTTCCGCCATTGCCCTACCCTCTCCGTACTTTTGTTCACAGCGTTATTAATCTGAATAATTAGCCTAGTCGTTGTTAAATTCTATCTTAAAAACGGTTCATGGCTGCGTGATGGAAGAACAGTTTGGAATTGTCAGCTACTACGGGCGAACCCGTCACTCCAGGAAGGTATAACGATGTGTAATCATTCTTTCAACCGTGGGATGAACGCAGAGACTTAGAGCCATATTCCACCGGGACACCATGGTTGCGCAACCAGTCGCCGCCACCAACAAAATGTATACAGCTCTATGTAGGATATTTCACATGGTGTCGCAACCGCCGCGCAATCGTTTTGGTGGCGCGACCAGCACGGACGCGTACACAGATTAATACTGGTAGCACCAACACGCCGGTCGCGCCACCAATAATTAGTATAGCGCTGTATGTCGGGTCACTCACTCGGCCGCCAGTCGCGCTGCCAGTGCGTTGTTTTTAATACGTTTGTTCAGTTGCAGCGTACGCTACGATGAATAATTTCGATACAGAAAAGTTTATTATCGAAATTCAAAGCAGACTTCCTAATTGGGATAGTTCCTCGCCGGACTTTTTTCTAATAGAGATTTGAAAATAAATATCGCGATTCTGGCGTCTATCTGGTGCCTAATCTGGTGTCTCGACTTGGTAGCTTAAAGACACCACGGTTGCGCGACTGCCACCATGGTGTCCCGGTGGAATGTGGCCCTAAGGGACCAGACATTCCACCGTCTAACAATACCTACAAGCCTGTGAGAGATCAACGCCTTACGGCGAGGTAAGTGAATCCAGCGGGGCGGACCTTACGCCCTCACTACCAGATTTGGCGAGATTTCTCCATCCTCCAGTTTGGTCGTGGATTCGAAATCGCTTGCGCGGAATCTACCTAATATTAGCGGTAATTCATTTCTAATTTATCGCAGACCGTGGCGTCCTTTGCCCGCTTTTCACACGTAATCGGGTGACCAACGGGCTATAATAATAATAAAAGCCTCTATTCACTGACCGTATTGTACAATGTTGCCTTATGTGATACTTATAAAACAATAGTATTTTGAATGTAATTTTGAAATAAGATATCATGTTCTTTATCAGCCAGTTTGTGTCCTTCGACATAGACCTCCCCCATTTATTAAGCACTCCAATTCTGTCTGATATTACTTGTAAACTTTTTATTTTATCATTCAGATACTTTTTTATTAAGACCAACGGGCTGTAGTAGCTGTCATCAAGTCAATAACCGCCCCCGCTGTTTACGAAACGTATAAGATCGTTTTAAAACCTCTCCAGTCATTCGTCGGAGTGCACAGTCGATTGGCTGACGCCGCACGATGCGCTAACCGCCCATCAGCGTCTTAAGGTCCACCTGCCGTGATAATGCCAGCCAGGTTTGACCTCTTCGAGGAGGCTACCGGATGAGAGTTGAACCATGAGTTGAGCCGACCCAAGATAACGAACAGATCATATGGCACAAGCGGAGCAGGTACCGTTATCAGCCCGATTTAAGAATAAGAGTTAATGAAGACTCCTTCCGGCATTTTTTCGTGATGACACCATCGCACTTCAGCTGTCAGTACCACTTGTCACCCTATGGCCTTTCTCTGAGATCAGCAGAAAACAACCCTGCAAAATCCCGGAAACCAATCCAAAACCTTCAATAAATACATTTCGGTAACCGCTGCGAGACTCTGGCAACGATTATCACTTAAAATATATTGATTAAATTGTGCCAATCCGTTCATTTTTAAATCCACTTGTTTTCTAGCCCAGTTAATGTACTTGTGTATCTTCGGATATTCGATGGACCACTAATTGGTCGGGGACCACTTCTGTAGGTACACACGGTGCTCGATTTAGATTTAAATTGCAGAAACTTTAGCAATAAATTGCAAGTGCAAATTACATCTTTACATCATTACATTACATTACATTTTCGTCGTGTCCAATTGACGGCTAAAAACCGCTCTTGGACGTGTCAAAATAATTGTATTAGGTAGTAAGTCTCGTTTCTACTCTTACTGAACATACATATTTAATCAAGAATTTAACTGCTAGTTTTTCAAACTATACATATAAATAATGAAAATAGAAGCCTAATATATGAAATAGTCAATTAGAGTTGTCAACTACAGCGGGCGAGCCCGTCACCTCAGAAAGTTTTAACGATTAGTCGTTCTGTCTCCCTAAAGTGAGCGCAGAAGACAATTGGACAAAAACAGTCCAATGTCAAGCTCCGCCACATTCCTGTAAGAGGCCAGCGCCTTAACCGCGAGATAGCCAGGAGTGTTACCCAGCGGGCTTACACTCACGCCCTTACTTCCAATTGCGACCTGATTACTCCAGTCTCTCGATTGGTTCCGAGTTCGAGGTCGCTTGCGCGGTCCTCTCCCTAACGAAGCGGCGAAACGGTGCGTGTACCGAATCTATCGCGGACCACGGCATCCTTTGCCCGGCTGTTCACCCAGGATCAGGTAACCGATGGTCGTTTCAAGAGCAGTCGCCGTAAGGTCCGCAACCACCCCCGCTCTATAGGAAACAGTACTGCTTCCAAACTCCCCCGACTGTTAGTCAGAGTACGCAATCGATTGGCTAATGCCGCACGGTGCGCAGACCGTCCAGGAGCGCCAGAAGGTTGATTCCTAGGGGAAACTAGCCCTAAGGCCAGAGTCCTACCCAGGCTCACACTGGGTAGGACATGGGTGTTGACCCGTGAGTGTGACCAACCCTGAACAGAATGGGCCTTTGTGGCCAACTCAGCAAGGGCCCATTAGCTCCCCATTTGAAATAGTCAATTATTCGAAAAGATACGTTGTAAAATTATTCATCGTAATATTCAAATTGTCAGTAAAATGTTAAATAATCAAATTAAAGCTACGCCATATATTTTAAAACAAAGTACACATATAAGACCAAATAAAATCACCATTCAATAAGGCATTACTTTTTAAAGGTACATATTTAAATGGGCACAATATTTAACAGTCATGACCCTCAAATTCGGCCAGATCATAGAAAGGGTGGCCTGTCAGCATTTCCTTGTTATTTTTTTTTTAATTTTACGTCCTTCAGCTGTTTTACAGATGACGGGAGTAAATTAAAGAATTATCATCGATTTTTTTATGACGATACGCTCTTATTACAGGTTAGACATAAATAGCATAATCAATGACAATGTTGCAATTTGTTTATTATTTATTTCTCAGTCAGGACTCAGCGGATAACGCCACGCTATTGAAGTGCGATATAAAAGAATCACAATCACCATTTTATCATTTAATATCTGATTGTCAGTGTCGCTGTGATCCCTTTGTCGTTTTAGTGTGATTAAAAGTCATTGATATAACACCAAAAGATACAAGGACATAGATACTATTATATCACAAATATGTATCGAGCTAGATCTAAGCGGAGCAAAAATAGATCCACTGTATCACTAAAACGTTCTAAATGAGGGAACCTTTACATATAAACACTTTATAGTAGGGTTGGTTGTAAGATATAGTCGTAAGATAATAAACTCGCCCATAGCACAATATACCAAACAGTAACTTTACTCTCGAGCTACAGAGCATTGCGGGAAGAGGGTGCGAGGAATGTGGGCAGAGGGGTACGTCTCGACGAACGCCGTTGGTTAGCGTTACGCGCAGGTAAAGTCTGGTGATTTTTTCGAACGTTTAAGGCCGAGTATTCGACATCTGCCGGCCATATCCGAGTCCTTGCGACTCGTGCCGTATTCGCTTCGATTTTAATTTTGTTCTAAGCGAAGATACTGATTGGCCTGTACACATAGTGACATTTCACAATAAAGAGTAAAAACAAACAAACTGTCTACAAAAGAAATTTTGCCAATTTGCTGCTAATATTTTGTTATATTTTTGTCTTCTGAATGTTGTAAAATATCCGACATGTCAGCTGAATATCATAACATTTTGATTAACCTCAGCTTCCTCTAGAGTGACAATATTGAAATAGACGGTCTTGAAATATACATTTCGGCGTTATACAGAATAAGTCTTAAACCGACATTTTTGAAGTGGATGAATTAGTACGAGCATATAAATAAAATACAAACGGCGCTGTCATGGAATTCACCGACCGAAGTCGGGCCCATCATATAGTATTATTACACTTCTGGGGGATGAGCAGTGGATTCCGGACTAACGACCGGCTGTGGTAGGTATAGGACAGCTGTGGTAGGTCTTGCCACATGTGAGCGATTACCTTACCACCCATTCACTCCCCCTTCGAAGCCATAGAATTTGCGATGCGGAAATCGCGGTTTTAGCTAATTTTTCAAATTTAGATAAATTTACTACTTTAAATTGATATGTTTACATCAGTTACAGTCACTTTAAATGATGAAAAAACCATTAAAAAATATCAGTCCTTTGTCCCCCGTATTTCCTATAATGACTATTAATCGCTTGAACAGTTTACACAGTTACAGCTTTTTTGTAATTTTTTGTTTTTTAAAATATATCTTTGGTTCAACATAATTAATATTGTTTATAATCTCAATGTAAATTTTCCTTTTCACTTGTTTTTTGTTCTTTCTCTTTTTCTATAATATTAAATCACTGCTAAAAAATGTTTATAAAAATAAGGTATAATAACGGAGATATGTACTGTACACATTATAGATAGATAGTGGTAAAATATAATTAGTCATAGTTTTATTGTTATATTTTGTATTTGTTATGTATAAACGCTGTTTGTTAACCAAATAAAATAAAATGAATAAAAACGTTGTAAATTTCAACAAATTAATTTCTGAATAATAGTGTGACAAGCGTTGGGCGCTGCGTCATCTAGCAGTAGGTGAAATATTGCGATATTTTACCTACCGTTAAATGGCGCCGCGCATTCAGCAATTTTTATACTATTTTTCAAGAAATAAAATTATGAAATTTAAAAAAATATAATTTTTATTGCTTTTTCACTTTTTTCCACAACTTTTAATTAAAAGTTGTTTATTTGCTCGTACTGATTCACCCACCTAAAGGATGCCGATTAATTAAAATTCACTCTGACATTTTTAACATATTGGACCAATCATGGACACCGATATATACAGCTACATTTTGATAGTTAGGCGTAAATGTTATATGTAAGTTCGCTCTACACCCTGTACCCCCATCAAAGTTGCTGATTGTTTAACGTCCCTGTTGCGTGATGCTTTAAAGATGTATTGTGTGTATGTATATAATATTTCCTCTTCCCGAAAGTCGGTCGCTCGCATATGGGATGGAAATAGTTGACCCGAAAGTCGCGCTTGTAAAGGCTCGCTACAATGGCGGTCTTCCTTACTTAATAAACAATTTATATAACAATAGGTCTCCATTCGCTAACGCAGAGGTCGAGCAGGCTACGTAAATTTTTACGATGTTACATGCGGTAACAGAAGCTCAAAACAACTATCTACGGGCACGCCGACAGGAGTTGTTTGCACAGCGCCTAACGATAATCACTCATGGCAAATAATCTCTCCTAAGTAAGGCTACTGAACAGGCTGTATGAGCATATTGATGAAATCAACTTCTTTAACAAATATATGGTTTTTAGACAACAGCTGTTTCATTGTTAAAAGTCAAAATAATTATTATTTAAGTATCTAAATAAGTCAACTACGCTTTGATGCCTTTATTTAATTTTATACTTTAGCTTTCCTCAGAGTTAGGCAAGCCAGGCTTTTAAAACAGCACAGCATATACATTTAGGCACCCTCATATTTTTATAAAATTTCGACAATTACTTTTTTTAACAGTTTGTCGGTATATCTTGAGGATTATGGGCTCCCTAGACGATCAAGCATGCTTGTCAAGCATCGCGTCGCGGGCTGGGAGGGGATCGTCGACCGCAGGAAATGTGCAAATATTTTTTTGAAATATTTACCAAAAATGCCTAATTGTGTAGTTTTATACCAGGGAGTCAATCATTCATCAATCAATTACGTCTTATTAACGTGACCCCCTAGTAAAAACTGCAAAATTAGGCATTTTTGTTAAATATTTTTAAAAAATATTTGCATTTTTCCTGCCTTTTACGATCCCCTCCCAGCCCGCAACGCGGTGCTTATCAAGCATGCTTGATCGTCTAGAGAGCCCCTAAGTCGTTGTTTATTTCGCAATATCTCAGTTTGCCGTCTTTGATCTCTGTGGACAAGCCCGTATAAAACATCATTTAAATGTTAAAATGTCAATAAAAAATACATTATTTTAAATGATACGTATTTTTGTTTTACTACGATTCAGCTATATTATAAAAGAACTAGATTTTTATTGGGTACCTAATACTTTGGGCCAGGGCTGTATATATAAAGTATTAGGTATATATCATATTCATAATTTTTTCATTCCAGAAAGTCACAGACTGTAGAATACGTCATGCTCGAAGTTATTCGCAACTTCATTACGTGTACATATACTTGTTTTATGTAAAGGCAAGGCACCTTCGGATGAATTACAAAAATCTAACCGACTCCAATCACAAAAAAAAAAAATTTTAAATATATATTCTAATCAGTCAAAAAATAATAAGTTTTACAAAAAAATCAGCTCTGAAGTAACAAAATACAAAACAAAATTATTTTAGTCGAGAATAAATAAATAGATTTGATAAATGGTAAAATTCTCTTTTAAAATCTATGACAGCCTTGTCAAATTCATCATAATACTTGCTCAGTATTCGTAGTCGTGCTACACTTCTGCTCCTCAATCCGCGCTCGAGCTTTTAAAATACTTTGTCGAAGTTTTCACGCTGCGGCGAAGGTTTGTTAGGGGTTTTCTTCTATCACGATACTTCCATTGTTCGTCTTTCGACGGGAGACCCTGACGGCCACGGCCAAATTAGTTTTTTTTTACGGCAACGTCGAAGTAGTCATTTCCCGCTACCTGCGACTGTCCATTAGTAAGTTTATAAGTGGGACACACTTTAAAATCCCGAAATGAATAAGAAAAAAATACAATGAATTGCCAAAATTCATTTATTTATTCTCGAAGTAGATACTCACCGTGAGCATTAATACACTTTTTCATAGGTATAAACCAATTCCATAACATTCCACTAGTCCGTGGTGATCTCGGAAAAACATGTTTTTCATATTCTCCGACAGCGACTTATGGCGGTGAAATTCGTTGACCGCCTATTTATTTTAAAGTATTTGGGAAGAAAAAGAGTCAAAGAGTGCCAAGGTAATTGGTTTTGAGTTTTTTCGGTATCACAAGATGTCTCAGGGTGCAGAGTCGGGACCGTATGGAGGATGGCTCATGAGTTCTACGTTTTTCGTCTTCAAAAAATCGTTGGTCTGTCTGGCCGTGTGAGATAGCTGGCATCTTCATGGTTGAGCGCGCCACTTTGGTTGGGTTTGAGTCATATTGAAAAACCCAATAGATTGCTTCTTTGTTTCGGGGTCGAAGCTGTAAATCCGCGTTTCGCCACCTGTTACTATGTTCTACACTATTTGACGCCCCTACGTTTAATCTTAGTAAGCATTTCAGTGCACGAAGTGACGCATTCCGTTTTTTGATCCTTAGTCAAATTGTGTGAGATCCACCTCGAGCACAGCTTTCTCACAGCCAAATGTTTGTGTAGAATTAATCGTACCTGACTCATGCCTATGCCTAAGGATGCCCGAATCTCTCCGATACCCTCTTACTAGTAGTTCAGTATTTCAGTCGACGGTTTCTGTTAAAGACCCGTGACGCCTTACGCTGGCTATATAGCTTTGAGGACTCATGAGCCGGCTGCATGGCCATAGCTTGCATAAGGGAGTTTTCTCCTCCTTGCATAGCTTGTTGAGTGTACTCGGTTCCAGCCGCAACTACCTCCTACTCCAAGGCGGTGGGCTGCTGCGCTCTTCTGGGGGTGCCAATCCCCGCGGTGACGCAGCGACTCGGACACCCCACAGCGGTAAGTAAAAGCGGCTGGGCCAAGACTCGCGCAGCTGGTATCTTCGCGCGGCTGTTCCGGTGGCCCGGGCTTGGGGCTTTCCATGACTTGTCCGTCCAAGTAGGTACGTAATAAATAAAATAAATAACAAAGTATACACGCGGTTCCCGCGCCGCCGGGACCGCGCGACGCGACCACTCACGGTCTTTTTTCGAGTAACACTGAATAATCTAAACTAACACGAGTAGTAGTTCTCGAAATTAACGAGCCGCGCCGTGTCGCTTCGCATTCGCCTAAATATCGAACCGCTTGCAGTAAGTGTCGACGGATCGGCAGACCACTCCAGTATATTCTGGACTGACGCTTCGACATTTTTTTAATGTGCCACTCCTCCGCCAATCTTCCTACCCCCTTGCATACATTTTTCATAGATAATTACTGATAGCAGAGCAGGCCGCGTCCCCCCGGAGCAGTAGTCGCCGGGCGGTATGTATGGCAGAGTCCAATTTATTGGGCCATCCAGATCGCGAGGTCCGTTCGCCGTATGATTAATGTCGGCCTCTCGCCCGCGCGGGAATACAAATGGCCGCATTAATAACGCTATATTGGCGTAATGGTGTAGTGGTGGAGAATACGAGTACCACCATTGTTGGAGTTCAACTGTTCAGCGTTGAACTGACGGTCGCCCGACGCGACGCACGTTTGCGCAGATCGCATGCTGTACCAAGTATTAACATAGTATACAGACAGTAACTTATCTTAGAACAAAATTGAAATCGAGCCGAGCGACGTCACGAGTCCTAAGGGCTACCACAAATCGTGATACGTACGGAATTTGACAACTTCCCACCCTATCGGCGTAACGCCAAACACAAGCGTTGGACACATCACTTTAACACGCATAACTTTGACACAAACCAAAACGTTTGTTGCATTAAACGGAACCAAATCGTTTGACACAGTCGTTTTGATTGCCCGGTCGATTTCAAAAAGATTTGAAAACCAAGTCGTTTGACACAACACACGACAAGAAATGGCGGGAATACGTCTTTCGTGGATCTCTACTGTTCACGACGACGACTTTTTCTGCTCAGCCCAAATGTTATATTTATAATACCGCAATATCTACAAGATGACGCAAATATACCTTGTGAAATCATAAGTGTTTCGTACTTAACCTAAACTTTTCTGGTCTGGCAACTTATATCGAGCGACTCAGCCGAACGCAACCAACTAGTGAAGAGAGGACTGGTCGAACGCCGCCACATATACGTCAGACTGTCATACGATCGGAGCGAACGGTCGATATCGCCGCTGCCGTAATTCCTGTTTTGTATATTTATATTTCGCTCGCGTGTGCGTTGTATTGTATTAAAACATACGATAAATCTGTGCAACCATTGGAACAAGGCGTTTATCTAGAATCCTGCAATTCTTCACCAGCGACAATTGGAGGTTGTCCCGAGTAGACCGCACCTCATTACAATAAGAATCTTACAAAACAACATCTATAAAGAAGCTGTCTATTGATTATAATTATTTTTTGTTTTTTTTTACATTTTTAGACACTTATTAAAATCTTTTTTAGTATTTTAGTTATTGTTTTTTTTTAATATGTTTAGTTTTTATATGACCGGATTCGAAAAATTCACGATTATTTTTAATTATTTTATTCAGTCTTGATACAAAGCTAGTTAGATTTTCTATTTGTCTTTAAAATAGGTAGGATACTCAAACTAGTATCATGCAAAAATCCAGTAATAACTACCTGTTACTTACAGTAGCTTGTATATGACTAACCTGTTATATTTTGTGACACGCCCAAGAGCGGCATATTCGCGAATTGTATACCAATGTATTGTAATGTAATGTTTTCATGTCAATATATATTGACATGTAGCGACGAGTTTTAAATGCATTAATGTATGGCAGCTAACGCTCCGTGCAGCTTGGGCCATTATGACCTGCTCGTTGTATTGGGTCGGCTCAACTCACGGTTTATTTCCCGTCCGGTAGCCTCCTCAAAGAGGTACAAACCTGGAAAAAACTCCGTTTCCATGCTCGGCTGTGTCGTGACATGGAATCGGATCCGCTGTGGCAAGACCTCGGGTGCTGTTGGGCGGCTTGCGCATCGTGTGGCGTTAGCCAATCGACTGTGCATTCCGGCGAATGACTGGGAGGAGGGGGTTTGGAAATTGACTAATGTGTTTCCTAAGCGGCGAGGGTGGTTGTTGATCTAATGTCAGCTACTCTTGAAATGACCTACTGGCCACCCGATCCAGTGTGAAAGACGGGCAACGGACGCCACGGTCCGTTCCGATCCGATTAATTCGAACTGAATAAGGTAACATTAGGTGGAGGCCGCGCAAGCGACTTCAAACCTACGACCAGACGGGAGGACGGGGAAATTCGGCCAAATCTGGTAGCAAGGGCGCGAGGTTGCCCGCTATGTTTACTTCCCAGTGCGACGCGGTAAGGCGTTGGACTCGGTGGACTAATTTGGCCCAATTCTGCGTTCACCCCACTGTTAAAAGAATGATTATATATCGGTATATCTTCCTGGGGTGGCGGGAATCGTTACACCTCCGTAGCAGATGGCAACTCCATGATGTATCAATGCACCTAATATGTATATAACAAAAAAAATATGTAAATATATATGGATAAAAGAGGTACCGACAGATAGCAATATTTACAATTATACCTTCGGTTGTTGAAGATCACTACTGGTTGTAGAAGGCAACTAGAACTGTCGACTACAATGGGCGAACCCGTCACCTCAGGAAGTTTTAACGATATTACATAGATCGTTCTGTCTCCCGTGAAGTGAGCGCAGAAGACTTAGGACGAAAACCGTCGCGGTCTTTTTGCATGATCTAGTTTGAGTATCTTACCTATTTTAAAGACAAATAGAAAAGGCAGTAGGCAGACCGACAAGAATATTTCTAATATCTTAGACCTCGTTGCTTGCCGTTGCAGAACTACCCGCGACCACTCCGAAAGCACGGAAAGTGCATACTAAAGAACACTAGCCAAAATGGCCGGATAGTGACTAGTGATGCAATAATGCGTGCGTGTATGTGTATGTGAGCCAGTAGTACGGTCAAGGTCAGTATCGTACGAACGTAACAGTCGGAATGTAGGTATCTAGGTGAGGTATGTAGGTAGACGGCGAGCGTTGCCGCTTCCATATACTCGCATATAGCCGCTCGCCTACCTTCGAGCGTATGCCGTAATTTGCTCGCTCGGCGGCAGCGAGAGACGCCCGCCGCGGCCGCTCGCTACGTCACTATTATGTATACGCCTCTCTATATATAAGTACGGCATAGTATACGGCATTGGGTAAACGTCATCGCATTCACGTGCTCTTTGTTGACATTCCGTCTTGTGTTTCGCCATGCTTTCATTGCAACGCTTTGAGTGTATTGGGACTTTACCACCGAAAGTTTCTTCTTCTTTTCAGTCTTTTTCTTATTTTGTTTTAATTTTGAAAAAACGACAATTCTGTTAAAACAAAAAAAAAATGTTTTTCCTATAGTTTCCTTAATAAAAAATGTATTTTTTAATAAATTTATCAATAAACCATTTGATAGTAGTTTCTACACTCGGTAGTTAAAATTAACAAAAATAAGGTAGGTATGTGAGGTATATGACGGTGGAACATTCAAGTGAAGATTTTTTTAGGTTTCCGGTCAGATCTAGATTCTAGGCATAGACAATTCTCCAATATTTACAATTAAAATTCTTAGATAATTTCACAAATTATCATATGGACAGAAAGAGAAATAATTTTAAAATACATATAGTAATAAATTAGTAATAATAGTCAATCGTCAATAGTCAGAATAAAAATGACAATGATATAATATCAATAATAGAAATAATAAAGAATAAAGATAATCAAGATTATTAAGAAAAATCGTTTTTGTCAAAATCCCTAATGCCATAATTTTTAATTCAAATACACTGTGCCCTTTTCCTTAAAGTGAACCTCTCCAAGGCCCCTGATGCGTAATAGCAATATATTGTAAAATAGGTTAAATTGACAAAGAAAGCTATTTCGAAACTTTCTCATTCGCACTTTGAAATGACGCAAGTCTTGTCATAACTATAATACTTTTTAATAATTCTGAAACTCTTTAGGAGTAATTTTTCATTATGCCTATGTCAATAACACTTGCTTTGTAATATACAGCCAATTAATTGAATATGTACATGGAAAACATACGCTGTATTAGGTACACGTTTCACGACGAATATTTGAAAAAAAAGCGTTTTTATATTACGTCCTCCGATATTTAACAAAGTGGAATTCTCTAATCCGTTACTATGATTTTTACCTTATTACTGGAGACATGTTTTAATTTTTTAACATTGTTTATGAAACGTATGAAAAAATGTATCAACGCTTAAGGAGAATATTTTAGGAAAAATAAATTGATGTTATTATTCCATTCATAGTATTTTTTTCGTAATTATTCTGGAAACATTTAGTGTAGTCCTCGTAAACGACTAATATGACCATATTTGGACGTCTTTGGGTATCGGAAAAATTGAGATCCACATAACTACAAGTTAGGTTCGTTTAAGAGGATCAGTAAAGTCAGTAAAACACAGATTGAATGGAACAATTTCCGAGGCTTTCTAACATTTTTACTATAAACTCCTTCACTATAGTAGGGCCAAAATCAACGTGCACCTGGAGTCATAAATCATTAGGCCGGACCTCTCGCTCACACTCGCTGTCTTTCGCTCGCACTATGGGGATGCGTGTTTTAAAAATAATAATAGGAGTATCGATGGATTATCGACGTATCGATGGAATATCGATAAATTATGATGGATCGATGGTTGGATCGATATAGATACCAAGAGATATCGATGGATATTAAAGATTATGATGAAAATTTTCGATGAATTTATTTGTAATAATTGGTTTAGTAAGTTTTAAACTCATTTATTAAGAAAAATTTTCGTAAATACAAACTAACGTATACATGCAACAATAAAGTGAAATAAAAGTTTAAAGAATATTTAAAAAATATTTACATTAACCTAAATCTTATATTAAAATGTAACATGAAACTAAGTACTAAATATTACAAATTACATTTTAACAAAAAATACAATTATAGGTTGGTCAGGCTAAACAAATATATATTTAAAAAGCTATATTCTACTAGTCATCTGAACTGCTGTCGCTGCTATCTTGTAGAAAAAAAATCCCGATGTATTTTTGTACGGCATTCCAAATAATAAATATTTTTCATTTTGTTCGGCAACATTATAGGGAATTCAATAATGTAAGAAGTATAAATGTAAGCAATGTCTACGCAACTACATATAAGTTTTTAAGAGAATAAATTATTTGATTTGATTTGAGTAAATTATCGATAAGCAACGTCGACTTGTTGGACATCCTTACGCGCGTCGTCCGGCCTAATGATTTATGACTCCAGGTGCACGTTGATTTTGGCCCTACAATAATAAAATACGCGTTCTTAAACTGACAAAGACTGAGTCCTTCATATTTATGTCAAAAACTGTCATAGTGGCGGTAAAAACATTGGTAAATTCAAAAGTGAAAGGGAATTCAAAATTTGGCCAAAGAGTAGAAGTTTAGCAGCGATAATTAATTAGTTAAGAAATTAATAGTTTAAAAAAAACACGCTTTTGGGCTATGATTCGATATTCACATACACACGGCTATGGTACGATATTCCATCATGAAATGCCAGTGCCTATCTTCCGGCTTCATCATCAGACCTTGAAACCTAATCGTGGACAAAGTTCATTCCGAGACTTTTCTAACACGTCCAAACACAGCTATGATACGATGTTCCATCATGAAGTTCCAGTTCATATCTTCCGACTCCATCATCAGATCAGTTCGACAGTACCATATTATTGTATTGTCATCAGAACTACATACAGCTGCCAATTTTCATGACGCTACGATCCTTGGAAAATGGTTAAATTAGTTACCATAGATTCCATTACATAGTTAGTTACATACAGGTCGACCTAATAAAAGCGTGTTAAAAAGGAGTTCAATGGACCCAAGTCAGTAACTGCCACACGCAATTCGAGGACCCCCACGATATATTTTTTTCTGAATCTTCACGTGCATCGTCACACGTGGCAGGCACAATCCTATTTCAGCGTCGGTGGCTTGTTTTTATTATATTTTTTTGAAGTAAAAGATACGGTCCGGGGGAGTTTAACCTCGCGCTACCTCCTGTTTGGTCTTATACGATGGCTTGCGTTCTTTTAAATTTTTACATTTCACAAGGCTTCTATTTCATGATAATATCGTACTTTATAAGTAAACTGACGCTAATCAAAATCTTATGATATTCAGCTGACATGTTGAATATTTTATAATATTCTGAAGACAGAAAAAAAAAGAAAAATACATTTTCATACAAATGGCTATATTTGATTTGTGGGCAATTGGTTTGTTTCTACTCTTTATTGTGAAATTTCACAATGAGCGGGTTTATTATCATACGACAATCTCTTACAACCAACCCTACTAATAAGTGTTAATATGTACGTGTGCTTGTGAAATGTGTGTAAGTATGCGTTTTGTTATTGCATTCGATTGGCAGAATTGAAATGCAATTTTGTTAATTTTATCCCAACGAAAAATAGTTACCCAGCCGGGAATCGAACCTGGATTTGTATAATGAAAATTTTGTTTCTTATCGCAAACGAGTCACTAACTGCGACAAGGCCACGTTGGTCACTTTTGTCGAAATACGTGTTTCTTTTAATGATCGCTTTGGAATCATGAAACAAGTCGTTTTGGATTCAGTTATGCTATGACTTTTTCAATCGCAGCTGGAACAGTTTACCGTAGAAAGTCAAGGATTTTTTTTTTTTTTACGTTTTTGCAGCAATCGTAGAAGCACCTCCTGCAATTTCAATCGGTGGCCTTATCACAAACCATTCAAGTAAATATTGATGAATAATAAGAGATAATCATCAACGAGGCTTTTACCGGGTTAGGAAGTCATGGTCTCCCACTTCGTCCAAGTCAGAATAATATCCTACGTATCCCAAAACACAATACCACTTTTTTTCCTACTCCTTCTCCGTACATGCAGCTCGACTGTGGAATCAGCTTCCTTCAACTATTCGAGGCGCTAACTCGCTGTTCACCTTTAAGCAAAAATTGAAAAAGCACTTCCTTTCACAATAAATATGAATCATAAATTCTAACCTTTCCGTTATAGCCTCCCTTTCCTTACCTTATTTTGGCAGTTTATTTATTCACTTATTTATTTAGTTGGTAATATATCAAAATATGTATGTATATATATATACATACATATAATATGTCCAACTCAAAAATTTATTTATATATTTACTTTTTACTTTAGATACACACACAATGTATATTATATGCTATAATTTCAAATTTAATTTTAAGCTATAATTTTGTTGCCTACTCTTTTCACACCAGCATGTTGGTTGACTGGATAATATTGTTGTAGTGTAGCAATAAGTCCGCCATTGTACCTTATTTTTACTGTGCAATAAAGAGATTTTCATTCATTCATTCATTCATTCATTCATATTTCTACAGAGCTCTAACTGCAAGACTTGAGGACTTCCGTGTTGCTATGGATCGCCGTCAGCTGACGGTCTTAATCCTCCTCGACTTCAGCAGTGCCTTCAACTCGGTAGATTTTGACCTTCTCTTAGCCTGCTTGCACAGTTTAAACCTATCTCCTTCAGTCACTGCCTGGTTTCATTCCTACTTACACGGACGCGAACAACGGGTATCGGTCAAAAACTTGCTCTCGAGTTGGTCGAAAATTATCGCCGGGGTGCCCCAAGGTGGAATTTTATCACCTCTCCTTTTCTGCTTGTTTACTATCTCCATCTCTGAAAATTTGTCTTGTAAATACCACCTATATGCCGACGACCTTCAACTCTATGCTAGTTTCGCTCCCATGGATGCGGCTAGTGCCATATCCGCATTAAACTCCGATTTAAACTCGATAGCGGTATGGTCTCGTAACCATGGCCTGCTTCTTAATCCGTCAAAAACCCAAGCAATCGTCATCGGAAGTCGCTCACTCATTGCCAAGTATAAAAATAATCTCCCCCTTATCAATATCGACAACGTCGTTGTCCCTTACAGCAGTTCTGTGAAAGACCTTGGCCTGCTTATTGATGAAAACTTATCTTGGCATCCTCAAGTAAGTGAGGTCAGTCGTAAAGTCTTTGGAAGTCTCCATTCTTTTAAACGGGTTCAGAATCTCTTACCTCTTTGTATCAAACGCCAAATGGCACAATCTTTTCTTTTACCGCTAATTAATTACGCTGATGTGGCCTACCTAGATGCGAATGAAGAACTACTCGATAAGCTAGATAGGGTTTAAAACGCGTGTATTCGCTTTGTTTATTCCCTGAAGAAGTTTGATCACATATCAAACTTTCGCAGGCAAATGGAGTGGCTACCCATTAGACGATGTCGGGAATTTCACATACTCGCCCTACTCTTCCGCGTACTACAGTCAAACTGTCCTACTTATTTGTATAATCTCTTCTCTCCGCTATCATCCCATGGTCTCCCATTGCGCTCTCAGGAAAATCTATTACTGGCTATACCTCAGCATTCATCAACTTTCATGTCTAGGTCTTTCGCAGTGCAAGCGGCCCGTCTCTGGAATTCCGTGCCTTTACCGATAAGACAACTTGAAAACCTGAGCGGGTTTAAAAATTCTTTAAAGAGACATTTACTCAACTTATGAATTCCCCCTCCCCTCCCGTCTCCTTTGCTTGTCCTTATATTTCACTCCTCCCTTCAATACGAGTTGGCATACGTTACTAATCACTGAATTATATTTTATACTATGATGACTTTTTTGTATGTGTATTTATTTATTACTTGTAAATTTATTTGCCCACATAAACCTTCAGTCACAATAACCCTGGCGGTATGGTCGGTAGATATTGCCACTTGGCAATAGGCCCACCACATTGTATTCTTTTGTGTGTGCAATAAAGCTTTTCAAACAAACAAACAAACAAACTTGCTGCAGAAAGGCCACATTTCGATCACGCTGACGAAAAAACAAAACATTTTTAAGACGAAAAAAAATGTTTGCTACTTATCTATCAACATGTAGATACGCACTAGTAAGATTTGTTACTAATATGATTGCCAAAGAATATTTTTTAGTACATTGTTTTTTATGTCGTCTGTACTTTTTTTTAAAAGGCCGTCTTCCCCATGCGCTTCTAATATAATTAAGTTATAGATACCATTTGTTTACTTAAAATATACGAGACATTAGCTTACCGCTAAAATAATTTTATGGATTTGAGACGTTTGGAAGTCTTTCATTCTGGTAATTGTTAAACAAAATCCATGACAAATTTAGTTAAAAAACTGAAAATGAACGACTTCCAATCGTTGTTAAACCATAAAATTCGGTTCGCTGAAAGCAAATTAATGGATTATTTTTAAACAAATAGTTCGTATATTTTTTATATATTCTAAACGTCAGGAATTTAGTTTCTATCTTGTGACAGACACTTTTTGCTTTCCTAAAAAATACATCGTGGTACGCAAATTTTGTATGCAGGGAAAGTCTTGTTTTCGGTCATCTGTAATGCCTTTACGACCATTTTTAATGGCAATTGTGCTGCCCACTGTTTGACAGTCGTATAAGACGGAACGTTCCTCCTAGTGTATAAGACCTCATAAGCGGCAAGAAAATGAATTTGCGTTTTTTATTGGTAGAATGACTCAAGGGGTTAGCTTGCTTAGTTTTCTTGTAATTCTCATTGCAGTTGCATCTCTTATGCATGAGTTGATGATTGGATCCGGTGATATCTCTTACGTGGTAGTAGTCGTTCCTCGCAAACAGCTTAGCACTTCGTCAGTTTTAATTGTTAGTACAGTAAACTAATATTTTTAAAATTAGTTTACTGTACTAACAACTTATGTCATATTTACTTTATTTATTTTTATTTATAATTTCCATAATAATTGAAGTTACAATTTACAAAAAGAAAATCCTTATCCTAATACAAAAACATTTTATAATAAGTGTACATATTGTACCTAGCATAGAAAGGAAATTCATCGTTGACATATCGGTTTACCACCTCACTAGGTATGAACCTGTGTTGAGGTGGTACTAACATCGGTAACTTATTTTGAGACGAGAGGGCAAGTCTTATCTAATACGTGAACACAAATAATTTACACAACTAATAGATCGTGTATGAAGTTATTCAGTTATTCCATGCCCTGACAAGTTTTCTTGTTGGCATGTACGAGGTCTCATGTACAGCGTCAGCAATAACGCATCTTTTGTTGAAAAAATGTGAAACAAAATTATTTATTTTTAGAACATATTTTTTAAATTATAAAAAGCGTTCAGTGCGCTGTGTCTAGATAGCGCAGCGCGCTCAATGCTTTGCAAACTTTTATTTACAAGTTAGGTTGTTCAAAATTACAATAAAACGATAAAAAAATCTCTTCAAAAAAAATATTAAAAGTTTGTTTTTTGCTCGTACTGATTCACCCGCCTCATGGATTCCACTAATAAATAACTCACGGTGTATAGAGCGACTATATAGCTATAGATCTGCTTTGGCGTTACCCCTTTTTGAGATGATTTTTGATGAATGCTCTTTGCTCAATTTTGTGTATTTTCCAAAATTACAACGACATACACGATGAAACGTCTAGTAAGAGAAAACAAATGACAGCGAATAATTGGCAGTTGGTACACCGACATTTGAATTTAGGCACAATAATATGGCACACGGCCCGGTCGCCTTTGTAAAGGTGGGTATCCATTAGGTTCGCGCATGAAACTGTGCTCCGCGCATCTGCAACTGCTCCAGTAGTGGATAGGTTCGCGCTCCTGGAGCGTGCAACGTTGCATGCACCGCGGCGAGCGCTCCAAGCGGTGGCGATAAATGCTGCGAACACAAGTGGAGCACAGCGTGTTCGTGGACGCGAGCAAAGTGAGACGTCGGTGGGTACGTCTCGCGCATCACGTTCGGCGTTCAGTAACCGCGAATCCATCGCTATGGAGTGGGTCGAAGAGAAATGTCTAGCTCCAATCGGGGAGTACTGAAATTATACAGTGCTGTGGGATCCGAAGGATGAGAAATTTAAAAATAAATTCTGGTGACTTACAAGTATGCTCAACGTTCAAATGCAAACTGCGGAGCACTCCGTTGTTCTTGAGTTGATACGCGCACCGTCTCTATTTGAGCAGTTGCAGATGCGCGGACCAGAGTTGATGCGCCAACTAATAAACTAATGGATACCACCTTACGGTTCCGGGTTCGATTACCACTTTTCCGTTGGGCGGAATTGCATTTCAATTCTGTCGATCTGAGGCAATAACAAGACACACACATGTTACACGCACATATACTTACAAACGCTTCATAAGGGTTGGTTGGAGGAGATTGTCGTATGACAATAAACTCGTCCATTGTAAAAAAAATACAATAAAGAGTATAGATAGATAGATAGATAGATTTTTATTCGAAGTAGACTTACAGTACTTTCCGAACGTCTTATGTTTCTAGAAATTTATGCCTTGCTTGTAGGCTTTACTATTGATTACTACACTATATAATCAATGGCTTTACGTAATAGTAATAAAAATAATAATAACAATAACAGTTTACAAATTGTTTTCATAGCTATGTTACACAAAAACGACTTGACCAGACCAATGTATCGTTTAAAACATCTTCAATTTTATAATAGCCTTTAGAGCACAAAGTATCTTTAACATTTTTTCTAAATTTATTGTCTGGTAAAAGGGTTAGTTCCTCAGGCAAAGTGTTATAAAAGCGAACACCGTCTCCAATGAAAGAATGAACAAACAAACAATGTTGCCTGCCTGTAGAAAAAATGGAAACTTCGACCTGAGGCCGTAAAATTTTCAATGCTCCAAGTATATGATCAGTGTATCGACCATTTTTTTTTGTTTTCGTTGTCCCATTCATTGAAATTTAATCAGAATCGCATAACCCTCTCGTAGTTTGTTTGGGGTTCGGGGAGTCCAGTCCCCCTTTCGTCGCACACGTCGTGCGGCGCCTCGCCATCTAATCCGCGCCGTGACGCCCCGGCAGTAGTAAAATAAATATAAAATGCCCCCCGCGCCCAGCCGCACGCCGGTTGTAAGTAGCCTGCGCCGTGGACGGCGCGCAGCTTCATTCAATTTGGATAAGATATTTTTCTAGTGCAGATCAATACGGGGCCGCGCAGGGGGTAGGCCGGCGAGAGCGGCGGCGCACAGTGGGCGCATTGCCCGAGCCGAGAGGTTTGGCTTGATGCCTTCTTCAGGGTATATCATAGGAGCTTTTTTTGAGTTTTCCATGTCTTGGTGGAATTTGGAAGGAGCTATCATAATTGAATGCGTATACAAAATTTTGGGTCTCTGCTGTTGACCGTTGAGGAGTCCCCTCATCGGGAGCTAACCCAGGGTACATCATCCATGTCATAGTAAAACTTAGAAGGGGCTATCATAATTAAATGCGTATACAAAATTTTGAGTCTGCTGTTGACCGTTGAGGAGTTCCCTCATCGGGAGCCAGGCACAGGGTAGATCAGTCATGTCATGGTGAAACTTGGAAGTTGCTATCGTAAATGAATGCGTATACAAAATGTTGGGTCTCCGCTGTTGACCGTTGAGGAGTCCTCTAGTCAGGAGCCAACGCTGGGTGGACGGATTTCAACCACAATCTGCATGCCAAATTTCAGCTCAATCGGATGAAGTGTTTCGGCGCTCACAGAAGTGCGTCCGCAAAAGAAAAATGCCCAACACTGCGTGCGGATAGGTAGTTAGTCCATCATCAGATGCTGGGCATCACACAAGGTTATAGTTTTTGTCAAGACAAATCAAACGAGCCCAAACATGACAGGTTTATTGTGTGTAGTTTTGGAGTTCCTATGGCCACCTTCCGTCTCCATCATCAGACCCTGGGCACCACACAAAGTTATAGTTTTTGTCAAGACAAATCAAACGAACCCAATAATGCCTTTTTTAATTCTGAGATTCTAAGGAACACTTTGATGAAGTTTTACCTAAATCGGTTCAGCTGTTTTTGAGCCAAATCAAAACATACAGAAATACATACATATACTGCCCTCAAGAATTGTATATAGTAGTATAGATAAGCAACTTAATAATCAATCATTCTTACCTTTGGTGGCACCATTGAATTACACTATAAAATCAATGGTGGCACCCACGACTGATAGCCCACCGACAAGTGCTTAGATTATTGTTGAAGCGTGCGTCTGTGTGAGTGCGTTCGTTTCGATGTTTGTACGTAGTTTCCATACTGCTTTAGCTCATATATCTACTGTGACTATACCTTTCCTTTATATTCTTTCCGTTCCAGTGGCAATCTCCCGGGTCTATCTTCAGACCTTCGTCATTGTGTGTAATGGAAAGTACTCGTGACAACGAAACAAATGAGCCTAAACTCGACTATCTTAGCACTTTCCGTCAGGTGGTTCCAGTGGTAATCATCCGGCTCCATTTTCAGGCCTTCGTCATCGTGTGTAAGACAACAATACAAACGAGCTCAAACTCGACTATCTTAGCGCTTTCTATCGAGAGTTCCAGTGGCTATCTCCCGTCGCCATCTTCAGAACCTTGTAATCGTGTATAATGGAAAGTACTCATTAACCCATATATGCCCAGTGATTCGAAAACGAAACAAGAAGTAGTACTTTTGTAAAAGCATCGGAAATCATTTGTGAGCTCAGTAAAATCCAAAAAACTGCCATCTATCGTAAGAGCATGGAGCTATTTCCTACTAGCAACGAAATTTTAGCAGAATTAATATTTTTGACTGAAACAGTAAGCAGTGCCAGTTGTGTCGTGTTTGCATCGTGCAAAAATCATGTCGTCTCCCGACAAAATGTTGGGTCTCTGCTGTTGACCGTTGAGCTGTTCCCTCATCGGGAGCCAACCCAGGGTACATCAGACATGTCATGATGAAACTTTGAAGTTGCTATTATGAATGAATGCGTATACAAAATGTTGGGAAATTTGAATTTTCAAATGTGACAGTAAGCGCGAAATTTGAAATATCTAATTTGACAGTTAGCGCGAAATCTGAATTTTCAAATCTGACAGTTGAATTTTCAAATCTGACAGTTGGTTCGAAATTTGAATTTTCAAATTTGGCAGTTGGTTCGAAATTTGAATTTTCAAATCTGACAGTTGGATCGAAATTTGAATTTTCAAATTTGACAGTTGGTTCGAAATTTGAATTTTCAAATCTGACAGTTGGTTCGTTATTTGAATTTTCAAATTTGACAGTTGGTTCGAAATTTGAATTTTCAAATCTGACAGTCGGTTCGAAATTTGAATTTTCAAATTTGACATTTGGTTCGAAATTTGAATTTTCAAATCTGACAGTTGGTTCGAATTTGAATTTTCAAATTTGACAGTTGGTTCGAAATTCGAATTTTCAAATCTGACAGTTGGTTCGAAATTTGAATTTTCAAATTTGACAGTTGGTTCGAAATTTGAATTTTCAAATTTGGCAGTTGGTTCGAAATTTGAATTTTCAAATTTGACAGTTGGTTCGAAATTTGAATTTTCAAATCTGACAGTTGGTTCGAAATTTGAATTTTCAAATTTGACAGTTGGTTCGAAATTTGAATTTTCAAATTTGACAGTTGGTTCGAAATTTGAATTTTCAAATCTAACAGTTGGTTCGAAATTTGAATTTTCAAATTTGACAGTTGGTTCGAAATTTGAATTTTCAAATTTGGCAGTTGGTTCGAAATTTGAATTATTTTTTCAGTTGAGTAATTATTCAGTTGAGTGAAGCTTGTAAAGTATGAGCTTATTTGTGTTTTAAAAATTAGTTGATTGTAGATTTAAAATTAGTAGATTGCATGTGACAATAATAATAAATATTAAATAAACCCATCTTTGTTTGAATTACCTATAAAGAATGTAGCATATTTGCCCATTGTTTCATTTTCAAACCCCTCTAAAATCTATGTAGTTAACAAAAAATATATACTAAAACTAGTCAATACTGTTATAGGAACCTATAAACATAAACATATCTAAAAATAACCAAAATTGAAATCTCAAAATAGTTCCGGGCATATATGGGTTAAAACAAAACATACTAGCCCAAATTCGACTGTCCTACCATTTTTCATCAGGGAGTTCCATTCCTTACATCCCGGTTCCGTCACCAAATCAGCTCGATGGCACCATAATATTGCATTGTCACCGAACGTTCAGCTTAATCGGATACCAGCAAGTGGTTGAAAAATGTATTTTATTTTTATTTTATTTATTTGTTACAACTTGGTAGAGAGTTAACAATGAGATCGTACAGATATGATTTGTAACTATTTATATAAGCAATAAGAAAATGAACACAACCCATACGATCATTCTAGACGAATGCCCAACTAGACCGAACAGCCTGTATCTGGGCATACGAAAATATATAGCCTTTGTTTTTGAGTAGTACTGACGTTTGAGTAATACTGACTAATAGACTACTTTCAATACTAAGATAATGGCATAAAATACTACACATATTAATACAAATATATATGATAAAGGGTTAGTTACATGCATATATACACATACATACATACATATATAATAACACACACACACATACATCTGCATACACACATATTTTAAATTATTGTATGAAGCAATTCTTTTTCAGTCTTTGTACAACCTACTTCGTAAAGGAGCCATTTTTTTACTTTCATCTTAAATTGGTGTACATTTTGAACATTTTTTACTGACTCTTCTAAAGTATTAAAAATTTTTGGGGCAATGAAATAAAACTGTCTTTGGGCAAAGGTTGTATGTACGTGAGGAATTACATAGTTCGTCCCTTCAGCCATTCTAGTTGGTCTTTGCTGCTGGCTTCGGGAACGTTTCTCTAAAGTCTTGTAAAAATGTATTAGGCATTGTTTCACGAACAACTGAAGAATATCCAAAACACTTGCTTCGGTGGACAGCAGGTCAGAGTCATGGCGGGGATGTTTGCAAATTTTGAAACGGACAATTTACATACGAATATTGCAAGTTTAATATAAAGCTTGTAAAAATGGAGACTTCCGGGTTTGCAACTAGCCTCCTCTATTGTATGAAATATTCGAACCCACTGTGCGTCGCTTATGGCGTGGCGGCTATTCCGCCGTCGCTCGTCGCGTACCGCGCCCGCTGCCAACTCCAATGCATTTTGTAAGCCCATTTGCATTTTATTAAAGCCCTCCCTACGTAGCGCGTATCGACTCGCGTATTCGCTACGGAATAACTACGCAAAATTTAAAATAATGACCGATATAATAATAAGAAAAAGTTCTACACTAAACATCACAACGCATAATCGAAATAAAGGGTATAATAATTGCAAGTGTTAGAAAAAATGCTATACGATTAATTAGATATAGGTCTAAGCTTTAGACCTATATCTAATTATTCGTATTACAATTTTTCTTTAACTTTAAACTAAGGCTTTAAAGTTTCATGCGACTACAGTTTCTTTTATTTTATTAGAAACACAGCATAACAATAATAAAATACAAACATAACTGTGAGCGAGGACAATTATGTGAAGGAGGATTTCGTGGCTGCGGCACGCATGAAGAAGATGATAGCGGCTAGCGAGCTGGGATTCGGTGGTGACTGCAGCCGTAAACGTGTCTTCATAAACGATCATCTGTCACCTGACTCGAAAAGGCTGCTTAGCAAAGTTAAAGCCACAGCCAAGGAACTTGGATATCAATACGTGTGGGTGCAATTTTGTAAAATACATGTTCGTAAAACTAATGAATCGCCGGTGAAGACTATTACAAAAGAGGACGATTTAAACAAGCTTACCTAGAGTGCCACATATGGAACTTGCTTTCTACATGGTTTTCTTTACCGCACCATTGGTTTACGTCATCCATGTCTCTGTCTCCGTCCGTATATAAGTTATTATTAATTAATAAGTACGATTTCTTTATAATGTTTCTCGCCCCTGACCTAAGTGTCTTGCTGCTACTTCACTATTATCTACGATTGGACCTCTCTCGCCCAGTAGCTTACTCTACTGCCGAGGACCTATGGCTCACGCTGCACCTTAAAACGCAAGACGCTAATAAATCCGTCAAATTGCACATTTGCGCCCTTTACCTATGTAGTCAAAACGCAGGCAACTCATTCTCTCAACAGCTGACCAACTTTCTCAACAGTTTAAACCGTGTCTTACTGTCCAGCCCAGAAGACAAATATTTGATCCTTGGTGATTTTAACCTTGGTAATATAGTGTGGACGCGTACTACGGGTGAATATCTTGATCCATCCAATATGTTGACCGATGATGAGCTATCACTGACGGATGAAATGGCCACCCTTGGGTTTGGTCAATACAATGGCTTACGCAATGCACTCGACCGTACGCTGGATTTAATCTTCTCCAACGACATTGTGACTGTGTTCGATCACAGTGATGATCCTCTTGTTCCAATAGACCCGCACCATGGTGCGCTCCTAGTTGTGGTAAAATTCTTAGTTTATAACCCATTACGGCTCCATTCATATACCAAATATTTATTTAACAAAGGAGATTATGTAAAACTAAACAATGGATTTGTAAATATAGATTGGGACAAGGAATTTTCCACTAGATCCCTAGAAGATGCCGTCTGTTATTTTTACGACGAGTGTTCATCTCTAATTAAGCAGTTTGTTCCATCCAAAGTTATTACCTCCGACTATTTCCCTCCTTGGTACTCCCCTGGCCTTAAGAAATGTATTAAAGAAAAACATAAATATTTTAAAAATTTCAGAATGTATGGTAACAAAGCTGACGAAGAGGCATTTAAATACCTGCGGGGCCGTGTTAGGGACCTGGAAGAGAAATGCCACGCTAGATACATTTCCTCCGTCGAAAACTCTATTACAAGTAATCCCAAAAAGTTTTGGTCGTATCTTAAAGGCAAAACCAAATCCAACTCAATGCCTAATAGCATGTCCTTAGGGACCAGTATATTTACCACAGGCGAGCTGATTTGTAATGCCTTCTCTGATTTCTTTTTAAATAATTTTCTCTCTAGTACTGTTGTTGCGCAAGATGACACCGGTGGTTTCTCGCCTACCGACACATCTGCCACTTATATATCTAAAGTGTATGTTGACGTCAGCGAAGTGGAACAGTTACTTTTAAAATTGGACCCGTCTAAGTCCGCTGGGCCTGATAACCTACCAGCTGTCTTTCTTATAGGCTGCGCTAAAACAATCGCTATCCCTATTTCATTAATTTTTCGGAGATCTTTAGATGATGGGATCGTTCCAA
This sequence comes from Micropterix aruncella, assembly GCA_944548615.1. Classification (NCBI taxonomy): domain Eukaryota; kingdom Metazoa; phylum Arthropoda; class Insecta; order Lepidoptera; family Micropterigidae; genus Micropterix; species Micropterix aruncella. The sequence goes on along the minus strand of OX155966.1, from coordinate 31,429,934 downwards.
TTATCTGGAAAAATGCTTTTATTACGCCTGTGCATAAAAAAGGTCCTAAACATAACATTGATAATTATCGCCCCATTTCCAAACTGTGTATAGTGTCAAAAGTCTTCGAAAAAATTATATATGATCAAGTATATTTTGCGCTCAAACAGTCGTTTAATACTACTCAACATGGCTTCCTGAAAGGTCGATCGACAGTTTCTAATCTTGTCCTTCTAAATACAGCTCTTACAGATGCCATGAATAAAGGTCACCAAGTTGACGTGGTCTATACTGACTATAGCAAGGCCTTCGATCGGATTCAGCACAGCTTACTTTTAAGCAAATTGGAGAAGACTGGCATCTGTGGCAATCTTCTCAGATGGTTTTCTTATATCCATAATCGCTCGCAGGCTGTAGTTATTAATAATTACACATCCAGTTGGGTCCCCATCCCAAGTGGTGTCCCTCAAGGATCTTTACTAGGTCCTTTGCTTTTTATCATTTTTATCAACGATATTGACAGGTTTTTCCGTTATTCACACCTTCTTAGCTTCGCCGATGATATGAAGATTTTCAAGACGATTCTATCTCCTGTCGACACTCTACTACTTCAAGCCGACCTTGAACGCCTCGAGCGCTATTGTACCTGGAACCACTTAGATTTAAATCCATCCAAATGTAGTGTGGTCACTTTTACTCGAAAGCGAAATATTGTATTACACGACTATGTCCTAAAAGGTACCAAGTTACAAAGGGACTCTATCATTCGTGACCTCGGTGTGTACCACGACTCCAAGCTGCTCTTCGACACTCATGTAGACAAAATAGTTAAAAAGGCTTCCAGAGCTCTTGGATTCGTTATGCGCAGTACCAAAGATTTTAAATCCATTAAAACTCTTAAAATTCTTTACTGTACTCTGGTACGTAGCAACCTGGAATATGCATCTCAAATATGGAACCCTATGTACTTTAAATACTCCAATCGCATCGAGGGCATCCAAAGGAAGTTCCTTAAATACTTATGTTTCCGTTCCAAAGACAAATACAGTTCAGACGACTATGTCAAATTATGTAAAAAACACCACCTGCTTCCACTAGCAAAACGGCGAGAAATCGGTGACCTCACTTTTTTGCAAAAAATTGCCCAAGGTTCTTTAGATTGTACCGAACTTTTATCATACCTATCTTTTAATGCCCCGGTTAAATCCATGAGACACACCATCCCAATTCGGCTACCTGTTGTTACATCTAATTACATGCAAAACACCTATATGTGGCGTGCGAGTAACAACCTCAATAAATTGATTTGCGGCGACGTTGATATCGATCTATTTAGCACTAGTGTTGTATCAGCGAGACGTACCCTCAGCAACAATTTCTTTTAGTACCTACTCTTCTGCTTTTCTTTATTGTTATTATTTTTTTGTATTCGATTTCTCGAGATTGTTTTTTGCCTTCTTGTCCCTTTTGTTTAATTTTTATTTGCGTTTTGTAAATTTATAGTACCGGACCCTGCCAAGCGTTTTTGCTGGCAATCCCATATTCTCTAAACTGTTTCTATATGTGAGAACCTGTTATTGGCTATCATTTATTATTTAAGTTGTTATTTAATATTTTATATGGCTGTTGGTTTTCCTTAAAATAAATAAATAAATAAATAAATAAATAAATAAATAACATCTAACGATAGCAAAACCAACGATGTTCTAAATTAATATATTAATAAGGAATACAATGGTTGACTGTAAGATAAGCGATAAGTCCGCATTTGTGCATAAATAGATTTTTAAAACTATATTAATCTTCACTTTGTACCTAATGTTTTTTTAGCACAAAATAAATATCTATTCTATTATTTCGTCGCTTTACCTGAATAACTTAATAACTCGAAAATTGGCATTTTTGAGATAAGTATGCCAGAAGATGTAAAAATATCAACTCTATATTCCCTTAAAGCCAGATAACAAATTTCCATGCGCTTAGGAGTTAAGTTGAAAATCAGCTCCAGCTATAATACTAAAAATCGATATGTAGACTTACTTATCTAGCTGATAGTTCTCAGCACTGTCCGCTATCGTAGCGCAAGAATCTCCACTTACGTAGTTTTAGGTTAGTACTTAGGTCCACGTATTAGTTTCCACAAATCGAAAATGGTGGACGAGTTGAAACTTAAAAAACTACATTCAAACGCGTTTATCTTCGAGTTATCGAGTTATAATTGTAAGGCGACGATTTAATACATTTTTTGCCATATCGATCCCTCATTTTCTCTCTTTTCTCTTCCCTATATATACTGATAAATTTGAATGTGCTTGTTTTGTTTTATCTTTTTATTTATTTTATTTTTCTTTTTTTCGAGTAGGTGCTTTATATTATATTGTAATTTGCAATGTATAAATGGCTGTACTAGTGTTATTTAATATTTTTTTTCATAAAAATAAAACATCTGTATATATTTTAGGTAATAAATAAATAAATAAAAACAAAAAGCAATTTTAAATTTAGAAGTTCGCTTTGTATATGTATATGTTTGTTGGTTTTTGTATGTTGGTGTGTCTTTGTTTGATGGAGAACGTATGTTAGTGTGTTTGTGTGTCTGTAAGGTGTATGCCAGTGGTTCCCAAAGTGGGTGCCGCGGCACCCTGGGGTGCCACGGAGAGATATCAGGGGTGCCGCGAGGCGCCCCTGATGTCTGGGTGCAAAGGCTCAAGATCTGGTTGACATCCTTGACATGTTTATGACGGAAATTAATTTGGAGTGGACAAAGTGTGTGTGCAATCGGTGTGTGCACTGATGGTGCTCGATCAATGTCTGGTCGCTACAGAGGATTACGGGCGCTGATTCGCAGCAAAGCCCCTGATGCTCTGTGGACCCATTGTGCATCATCCACAGAGAAGCACTCGCATCGAAATCTCTGAGTCCGCCACTGAATCACGTCTTAGAATGTGTAGTAAATGTGGCAAACTACTTAAAAACTAGGCCACTTAAAGCAAGATTTTTCAAAAAACTATGCGAGGATTTGGGAGCCGAGCACACGTCCCTTTTGTCCTACTGTAGCTCGCGATGGCTCTCCTGTGGCAATGTACTATCTCGTACGTTTGAACTGCGACAAGAAATTCACACTTTCCTGGAAGAAGATGATCATGTAAACGCCAACAATTTCGCGGATGAAGACTTTCTGCTGAACTGGCATACTTATGCGACATATTCGAAAAACTAAATGTCTTAAATCGGTCTCTACAGGGCCACAACATGCACATAATTAAGCTTGTAGAGAAGATTTCATCAGGAAAAAACTACAACTGTGGAAGAGAAAAATGAGTGATGATGGAGGCAAAGATTGCTTTCCAATATTACAATACTACATGGTCCGTAGTGGACCTAAGGTTTCACATAACTTGCAGACCCTTTTCACAGAGCACCTATTACAGTTAACTAACTAGTATGTAAAGTACTTCGCAGAAGACCAAGTGGAGAAGTTTGCGTGGATCCAAGATCCATTCCGTGCTCAAGCTCCACAAGATTTTACTACGCAAGAAGAAAAAAATCTAATTGACCTCTCGAGCGACAACAGCCTAAAAACAAAATACGCTTGTTCGGATTTGACGGAGTTTTGGGTATCAGTCGAAAATGAGTATCCGATTCTAAGTGCAAAAGCTGTAAGGGTCCTCATTCCCTTTGCGACTTCATATCTGTGCGAAGCTGAATTTTCAGCGGTTGCTGTTATAAAGAGCAAATATCGCTCGAAAATAAATATGGAAACAGAAATGAGAGTAGCTGTATCAAGCCTCATTCCCCGATTCCAAAAAAGTTGCAATGAGCAGCAGGCTCACGCGTCGCACTAAACACACACACCTCAAGAGTATGTGGAAGGTTTTTGTAATTATATTTGCATTTTCTTTGTATTTTCACGTATGTTTACCTACCAATAAATGTACTTGTTCATTTTAAATACGAGTTGTATTAGATTCTTACCTGGTTTCTTCTTCATAGACATACAAGCATGAAATATAGCTATCACAGATAGATATTATATGACTAGGGTGCCGTGAGAAAATTAAAATTTTCTAAGTGTGCCACGGCTTGGAAAAGTTTGGGAACCCCTGGTGTATGAGCATGAGAGTGCACGTGGGAATGCGGGATGCTAACTTACTCAATTCAATCTGATTTTCAGAATTTTACGTACCTCTTTAACAAAGGACTAGTGTCGTAGTTAAATATGTTAATTCGTCGAAGCCTGCATTGTATGCATGCTTAGCACGTGGCAATAACAAATTGGCGCCATGATAATCGAGCATTAATAATCTGGCAGAAATAATCTTTTATATCTTACGATAAATAGGAAGAGAAATATCGATACTAACTAGCCGAATTGGGTAATGATTTATTTCAGACTCCGATTATTATTAAAGTACTGAACATATCCCAGTGTCAATTTATGATTCAAAATAAATAAGATCTCTTTTATTTATGGTTGATAAATCCTCCAAACAAGTTGAAAATCTTTCTAAATTCATTAGTCTTTCAACAAAACATTTCAGCAAAAATAATGAAATCAGCAAAAAAAATGTTGAAATTGATTTTTGCCGTATTTTTGTAAAAAAAATATACTTAGAAAGGTTTCTAATTTGTTTAGAGTGTTCTTCAACTCTTTGACTCCGAGGCTAAGGATTTTTATTTTTATTTTATATCTATAGCAATTATCCTTATGTAAAAGCCCTTTGAGCATTTTTTAAACTATAATTCGGCGTTGTATTTCTCGGTTCATAGACGTTTGTTTACATCGTACCATCATGTTTTTGGCTACATATCCATACATAATATACATCAGAATCATTTATTGTAAGAATGCTAGTAAACATCATCACAGAAGTGTTATTTGCTTGTCCCTGGGCCTTAAAAGGTATAGTACCCGTAACATACGACGCATGCGACACCACCTCATTCGACAAATATATTTATCGCATTTTAAAAATTTTGAGTTTGTATTGTAGTAAGCTGTTAAATGTGATTCCGGTCGATGCCATCGATCTACTTGATATACATCCCAAAATGGCCATTTTGGTTTCATAAATAAAAAAATATTCCGAAAATAACTTAAATAATAAATAAACTACCGGTATAATATACAGTACCTTGCGAATTTAATGGAACAGAGTATTTTTCTTAGAAAAGTGCTTCATTGGACATAAACATACAAAAACAGTACTGGTAGTCATAGATTGTTAGTTTTTAATATATAATGTGTCTTCCTTTTGCGTTGAAAACACCTTTCACTCTTGTAGGAATAGAATTTACCAGGTTTTGTCAGCTTTCTTTCAGTTCATCATCGTGAAACCAGACGAATTACTGCACTGATCATCTTGGTATTCGTTGTACAATCCATCTTGGAGATATGTTTTTTTACAAATGGCCCAGAGGTTTTCGATCGGGTTGAAATCGGGGGAGTTTCCAGGCCATTCAAATACAGTAATTTTGCTCTGTGTGGAAACTGTTTTACTTTTTTTGAAGAATGGCATGGGGCGAGATCCTGTTGAAAAATTACCTCGTTGGAATGATATACCTTGTGGAGCTCCCGTATCATGGTTTGATAAGATGTCAATATATTGGTGCGAATTTGAATTCGGACCAATAAATTGACATCTTAGTAGCAGTGCAGTAATTCAAGTCTGGTTTCACGATGATGAACTGAAAGGAAGCTGTCAAAACCTGGTAAATGCTATGCCTACAAAAGTGAAAGGTGATATCGATGCAAAAGGAGGACTAGTTAATTCTTAGAAAAGTAGTATTTTTTAAGGTCTTGAATGGATCTAGCCTTGAAAGAGTCTTAACAGATTCTAATGAATCCGAGGTTCGTATATTTGCTGGGAGTTCGTATCAGAGTCTTACACCATATACACAGAAAGAGTTGGAGTAGAAATCAGTAGCGTGGCGAGGAATTTTGAGTAGGTAAATCGCCAGAGGCTGACCGAAGTACGAGCCGTGAGAACATAACGGTTCGAAAAGCTCGTAGGGATAGGATGGTGTCAATTGGGACAGTACAGTACACGATAGAGAGCAAGTATATGAACATTTCTCATTTGGCGTACTAGCAACCACTTTAACTGTGCCCTGTACTTGGACACGTGATCATACTTACGCAAAGCAAAGATGAATCGTATGCATATATTTTGTAAACATTCAAGTATGTTCTTTTTTCCAGTTGCTTTGGGGTATTTAGGCATTGCCAAACAAGCCCCGACTCAAAAACATAGATGTTCAGAGCTTTGCTTGCGCTTCTGTCTGAAATTATGTAGTTTCCAGCGCCGCGCCAGCATTTTCCGTTGTTTTCGCTGTCACGAGTTTTTATGACATTTCTGTCTGAAAGATGGTCGGTGTTATTTTCAGGGTCATAATGAGTTGAACTTCTGTCTGAATACCATCGATATAAATATATCGATGCTGAATACACATATCCTATAATTTATAAGCTTTTGTGTTATAGTAACCTTCCAAAATCCCGTTGCCTCTGTTGTCGGTTTTTACATTTAATGTTATACTATGCCATGTTTATTACGCAGTCGACTTTTCTAAAGAACTTGTAAATTTTATTTGCGCTTTCAGAGACTGGTTCTTTCCCAGACTCGACTGACAAAGAGAGGCCAGTATCGCGTTTTATGGTATGTTATTTCGGAATAGCGCAGTGTTGCCATACGCACATATAAAAGAACCGAATAGCAGTTGGCATCTTTCTTGGGCCGGTTCTCGACTTGCACTTCGCCGTGGCACAGATTTGTAAAGTCTTGCGTGTTACTATACCAGAAATGTCACGATTTTGAAAGCAGTATTTTGTTTTAACTTTACTCCAAGTAATTTACATTCAGGTGTTTTTAACTACCAGTATAATTACATAGTTACAATGCGAGAATAGGTTAAATAGTTATATAACCGCGTATTTGCTCCTATGCTCTTGATTATTCTTGAACAACTTATTAAACGTGATTATTTTTATATTGCATCCTTACCTATGTATGTACAACCTATAATTGTCGTTTTCTCACACTTGCCACTTTGAATTTGGATAACCTGGGTTTGAGTGGGAATTTCAGATTCAAATAAATTTTGCCATGTTACCTTTTTAAAAATTAGCGGTTTATTTGTCTTTCCGTCGTTGGTTTCTGCTCAGATATTTTCAATTGTGCAACCATGGAAGCATTGCAAATTTGCATTATTTACAAATACGAGATCCTGTTACGGTGTTTTCTATAACAGCTTCTTGCGGTCTGGCTATACTACCGTAAATGTGTACTGTTGAGAACTGCAAACAATTATGGAGCAGCTCGTGATTAAATAACCGAGCCTGGCCAATCGCTCATCAATCACTACTGCTTCTGCACGACAAGCCATAACCGCAGACTTCACTGCAAACAGTCGCAAAGTTGCAGGAGTTGCAGCTGGGGACGCTTGGTCACCCGCCGTACTTGCCAGACCTTGCACCATTAGAGTTTAATTTTTTTTCAGAATTTAGATAACTTTTTACAAAGGGAAAAAACAACTTCGAAGAGTCGGTAAAAAAACGATTTGAAATCATTCATTGGTTCCTGTCCTCGAGAGTTTAACATCAGATGAATTAAGCTCCAACGAAATAGGGGTCAATATTTCTATTAATTATAATATTTATTTTTCATAACTTTTTTTTTAGCCCTTTTTTAACACGCTTTTATTAGGTCGACCTGTATGTAACTAACTATGTAATGGAATCTAAGGTAACTAATTTAACCATCTTCCAAGGATCGTAGCGTCATGAAAATTGGCAGCTGTATGTAGTTCTGATGACAGTACAATAATATGGTACTGTCGAACTGATCTGATGATGGAGTCGGAAGATATGAACTGGAACTTCATGATGGAACATCGTATCATAGCTGTGTTTGGGCTTGTTAGAAAAGTCTTGGAATGAACTTTGACGACGATTAGGTTTCAAGGTCTGATGATGTGGTTTTTACGTACATTTATAAAAGCGTGTTTTTAGTGTTTTTTTTTTAAAACTATAAATTTATTATAGAACGGCAACTTCATAAGTAAGAACTTAATATTTTATTGATTATTGACATATTTTTATGATTTGATTCCTATTTCGTTTGTCATTGAACTAAAGGTACCTACGTTTCAACGATTAGAATTCCAGTTTGTGCAGCATCTGTTGCTAACAAATGCTCACACCTCTCTGATTAATCTGTGCCACTGCCGCGGCGCTGTTTTTGTGCGGCGAGCGAGCGGCAGGGAACCGAAAAAATCTCTTCTACCTGCGCTGGCGAGCCCGCAGCCGCCGTGGAATTCTATTTTTTGCTGGGCAGCGCACAGTTCACAGTCGAACACTACATAACACTCGCCTTATTGGTTCTAAGCCGCCGTAACTCAAGTGTTCCTGTATGGCGAATAAGCCCGCATATGCCCGGGCATTATTTTGTTTTTTTTCTTATATGTATGTTGTCGTTACAACGTTTTTCGTCTTCCGAGCCGTTTCTTGAGTAAATATCGCCACACCCGGTTGTGTTTTGTGGGAATTGTAAACGTGTACATACATTATATGAAGGCAGATTGATAAATACACGCGTATACCCAAGTTTGGTCGAGTATTGTTCAATACGTCAGTACTGGTCGATACTTGAGTCATATCTGAGTACTAGTTTTCGTTTTATAGTCGAGTCCAAGATTTATTTTTTTTTTAATTTTATTTCATAGCATAGTTTACAGATAGTAAATATATGATACTAGTATCTTAAAAATATATTTAAACGAAACAAATTTACTATCCTATGAATAGTTTGCAATGCTTGCATTACACATTAACATAGAATAACATGAACACGATGATAGTAGAAAAAAATATAATAAAAAAGCTAATAATAATATAAGGGTAAGAAAATAAATAATTAAATAAATTGTTAATAAGGTTATTTGGATAGAGCAAAATAGAAGTATGAGTAATTGGATAATAATATTTATTATATATACTATGATATAATACAATAGTATGTTATAATATAATAATCATATAATACAGTACATTAGGATGACAGTTAGTGAAATCTTAAAAAGTAGGAGATAGGCTAGGTATGATCGAATCTTTTATTATATTTATGGAATCATAAAGTAATTCTAATCCTTTACAGTACTTTACACGATTTACTAAAAACGCAACACATTCTGGCAAGAGGTCTATTCGATCCGATGTTGTTGTATAATACAATAGTATTGTATAATACAATATTGTATAATTCATTCCATACTATTGTATAATACAATAGTATGTTATAATATAATAATCATATAATACAGTACATTAGATAGCGAGTGATACTTAAGCAGTGGTTGGTGCCAAGTATCGGACCGCCTCTACTTGAGTATTATTTCGAAACGTCCTTTTTCATAGGGATCTGTTTATTCCACGAAGAAAATGATCACATATCGACCTTTAGTAGGCAAATGGAGGGTTTCCCCATTTGGCGATGTCGGTATTTTGACATACTAACCCTACTCTTACACAGGCGAGGCCTAGTTAGGATGGCTTTGTGATTAAAATAAATGTACCTTTTTATATTTAACTAGCTGACCCGTGCCCACTTCGTGGGGCGGTAAAACTTTTTACTTGTGATGAAATTAAGTGTGGTTTGGTTAGTACTGAGTGCTATGATTTATTTCCTGACTGCCACAAGAAGGGTTATATTTTTACTGCATATGTATGTATGTATTTGCATGCCAATTTGACTATATTACCGTTATTTGTGAGTGACTTCTTGTGAGTGTCTTCTTGTGAGTGTCTTATTTGTGAGTGTCTTATCTCTAACCATTTATGCAGTAAAAGTGAAATGACATGCAGTAAAAGGGAAAAGTCTTTTGTTTTAAACACTTGAGACGATAAATTTACTTATTTTGATAATAATTCATAATTGTTGATAATATGACCAATAAACATGACCTAATGATTTAAATTATTTTTTAAAATATAAAATACTACTTTTTGTTACTTAAATATAAAAGTTAGAGATATGTTGTCGCTGACTTTTTTGTAGGCATTATCAAGCTTTACAACTTTTCTCTAGAACTTAATCACATATCTCTCATCGTTAAGGCAGCGTTCGTTAGAGACGTTTTCGTTCGACCGTTTTTTCCGACTTACTTTGGAAATCCGACTACCACGAAAAAGTCTTTTCATTTTTCGGATTAATATATAGCCTATGACACTCACAAATAACGTGGCTTTCTATTGGTAAAAGAATTTTCAAAATCGGTTCAGTAGATCCAGAGATTACTTCCTACAACGTCACAAACTTTACCTCTTTATAATATTAGTATAGATAAAGAAATTTGATTTGATTTGACTCTTTCGTATGTTTCATTCAAACACGTATTCTTATTTGTATAATCTCTTATCTCCGCTTTCATCCCATGGCCTTCCATTACGCTCTCAGGAAAATCTGCTATACCTCAGCATTTATCAACTTTCACGTCCAAGTCATTTGCAGTGCAGGCGGCCTGAATATGGAAAATTGTGCCTTTGCCCCCGAGACAACTATTAATTTCATAAATAAAATCCGTTATCGCTCTCTTGCTCTCTCTCGGCCGGCGGACGAACCCGGTTGGGTTCCATTGCAATCGCCTCGGACGGCGCGGCTCGTTTCTCGGCTAATAATATTTAATTGAAATGTATGGCGAAATTTCAACATTTTTAGCGTAGTTTGTATATAAGATATTTCAACCAAAATTTCACAATGGGATTTTGGCCCAACAAGGCATCTGTTTACCGAATTTCAAGTCTCCAAGTCCAATATTTCGAGATTGAAATATGACTAGGGCGCAGGGTTATTGTGACTAGTGGACTGATTTTAACCACAACCTTGTCAAGTCTTGCCATGACCAAATGATGTCTGCATGCCATATTTCAGCTCAATCGGATTAAGCGTTTGGGCGCTATCGTGGAGGAATACACACAGACACACAAAGAAGCGCGTTCACAATACTTTTCCTTCTCGTCGGTTGGTGGAACGGGAAAGTAATATTACACTTGTTATATGTTAATTTGCCGACTTAAACATTTAGTCACAATAACCCTGGCGGTATGTAAAATAGGCTTACAATGCTGTACTATAATGGGCCCGATTGCGTTTCTTTGCGAACTAAAACTAAAATTAGTCCAAGCGAACGAGACAGAGCAATGCGTTAGAGCGGAATATGAAACAAACCATCGTCGACAAATACTACCTGCCGAAATTAAACTCGTCCGAATAAATTCGAGCATATTTCGTGCGGTGTAAGATTTGACCTTGGCGGGCAGTTTTAATGCGAAAAAGTGACAACCGGTCTCGTTCACTCGGACTAATTACCGATTTTAGTTCACGAAGAAACGCAATCGAGCCCATTGTGTATGCAATAAAGTTTTTGAAATAAAAAATAAATATACCTACAACGTGCCTACAATGTGCCTATACAACGTGCCTACAATGTGCCTACAACTTTCCAGACTCGGCTGTTTGTAGATATGCGAGTGTGAGGGAGATGGGTTTATCGAATTCAGGGGCGATTTGTATTCCGCTTGCCAGGTTAGCATAATGCGAGCCAGATCCCTACGTAATATAAACTTTGGCGCGCATACTCCTCGTGAATATGCTCTGCTCTGCCATCCCGACTGCCGTCCCGACACGTCTGGGCGATGATTGAGCGCCGGTCACGTAGTCCTGCCGGAGCGCTCAACTTTTCCTTTGCCGTGTTAATCACGCTCCTATTCACGTCCGGCGATAGTTTTTATCGAGTTTTACCCACGCACTACTCGTTTCGATAGAAGAGCTTTCTCGAATATAAGAATCGGTCGGAGTGGGTTACCATGGGTATGCACCCGACGAAATTGCACCAGCTACAAACAACGACGTGGTTCCGACCGATAATGAATGGGCAGAATGGGGTATGATCATTTCTAGCATGTAAAACGTCGTGGTCGACTTTACAAGACTGGCAGTATTATATTATTTATTATTATTTATTCCGTAGCCGGCGATTGGGGAGGGGGTCGCCCTCGCAGCCAATACGCTGCTGTCGGTGCCGCTGGATCTCGTACTCCATTCACGATTCGCTTCCATTCTTGACGATTTTTTGCCACCTCTCGAGCATCCCTAGCCGATAATCGTTGATTCTTAAGGTCGTCTTTGATGTTATTTAGCCAGGTTTTCTTCGGTGCCAATCGCTGAATTCTCCATTCTGTCGGACGGTCTCGCTAAAGAAGTTTACATGGCAAACGATTATCGTTCATTCGGAAAACATGGCCGAACCATCGTAGTCGACGTTTTTGTACTTCTTCTTCGATCGTTGTTAGTAGATCGCAAGTTTCTCTAATGGTCTCGTTTCGAATTCGGTCGCGGAGTGAGACACCGAGAATCTGCCTCAAGCATCGCATTTGGAAGACTTCGAACTTTTTGAGGTCCGATTGTAGTAACGTCCACGTTTCCGATCAATAAAGAAGAATGGGAAGAACCAACGTTCGATATAGTCGTACTTTGGTTTTGATTGTAATATTCGTTCGCTTTCATACGCACCACTTGAGTGAGGCGAATGTTGCTGTTGCCTGACCGATCCGGCTATGGACATCGGTCGTCGATGCCACTTTCTTTTCCGTAACCAACGATCCTAAATACTTGAATTGTGGGACCTGTTCGATTTGGGTTCCATCGATGTAAACGCTGGCCTTCGAACCGTCCGTAGTGAGCACTTTGGTCTTATCCGCATTGATTTTTAATCCATACGATTGAGACAGTATTATATACGCTGCATCTCTGCAGTAAACTGACTGGTTGTAACACCGTTGTGGTACAATGAGAGCTAATGGCCCCAGTGTAGTTGGGCCATTATGACTCATGGGTTAGGGTCTGCACAACACACAGGTCAGCACCCATCCGGTAGAAGTGCGAACCTGGGCAGGACAATGTGCCTGCGGGCCAGTTCCCCTGGAAATCGTCCTTCGGGCGCTCCTGGACTTGCTCTTCGTGCTGGCGTTTGCTCTTCGTGCGGCGTCAGCCAATTGACTCTGCATTCCGACTGATAACCGGGGGAGTCTGTAAACAACTTTGTTTCCTATAGAGCGGCGGTTCCCGCGTGACAGCCGGGCAATGAACGCCGTGGTCCGCGAAAGATTACGTTAATTCCGAATCACCGCTGACATAGACAGGACCGCGCAAGCGACCTCGAACCCTTAACCAGTCGGGAGGCCGGAGAAATCTGACCGAAACTGGTAAGTAAGGGCGCGAGTTCTGCCCGTTGGCTGCACATTGCCGGTATCTCGCGGTGAGGCGTTGGCTTCTTACGGGCGAGTGGTGTAACTATACAGTGGACTGTTTTGTCTCAAAGTCAAAGAGGACACCTCACGGGAGACAGAACGATCAATATCGTTAAAACTTCCTGGGGTGAAGGGTTCACCCGTTGTAGTTGACACCTCCAAAAGGCACAATGCGACGCGTCCTGTCACTACATTTGAAAACCACGATTCCATTCATTACCGCAATTTCGTATCACCTTTAAGACCGCGAAAGCAATGTGTGAGCAAAGCACCATTGTGATAACTTAGTGTTGCCAGGCAATCAGCACGCTGCGTTTTATGCAAGTATCTAATTATATAGTACCAGTATTGTAATGCCTTGTCATTATGAAAACCTCTAAATGCGTTCCTCCATTATTAGTATTCCAAGTGCATTCAACTTCATTAAACCAGCCAACTAATATGACCATTTTGGAATAATTTCAAAAACGATATTAAAATGACTTTATTAAAAAAATAACTTGAAATTATTGCAAAAAAAACAGACAATGATTTTAATGCCAGAGAATAATATTATATCTATACTCTGGCTTCGCTATGTGACTTCTGCATCCTAAATGGTAATAGACAAACGGTTGTAGAATTTCTGAATCATTTGAACTCGGTACACCCAAAAATTAGACTCAACTATGAAGTAGAAATAGATAACTATAATTTCAAATTTAATTTCAAGCTATAATTTTGTTGCCTACTCTTCTTTTCACACCGGCATGTTGGTTGACTGGAAGATATTGCTGTAGTGTAGCAATAAGTCCGCCATTGTACCTTATTTTTATTGTGCAATAAAGAGATTTTTATTCATTCATTCATAACTGTCTGGCTTTTTAACACGCTTTTATTAGGTCGACCTGTGTGTAACTAACTATGTAATGGCATCTAAGGTAACTAATTTAACCATCTTCCAAGGATCACAGCGTCATGAAATTTGGCAGCTGTATGTAGTTCTGATGACAATACAATAATATGGTACTGTCGAAGTGATCTGATGATGGAGTCGGAAGTTATGAACTGGAACTTCATGATGGAACATCGTATCATAGCTGTGTTTGGACTTGTTAGAAACTCTTGGAATGAACTTTGACCACGATTAGGTTTCAAGGTCTGATGATGAAGCCGGAAGATAGGCACTGGCATTCCATGATGGAATATCGTGTTATAGCCGTGTATATGAATTTCGTATCATAGCCCAAAAGCGTGTTTTTTTTAAACTATTAATTTATTTTCGGATATCGAAGTACCAATAGTCTTGGACATGCGATATATCGGAAGCCCACACATACGGACAGATATTTGCATGCCAGCGCGCACACCTTTATCCCTACACGTTCAGTGCAAACATCGCTCGCATGCTCGATTCACGAGCGAATCACAAGCATAACGCCACATTATTTTTTCTAATGCCACATTTGCTCGACAGCATTTGAGTGAATTACTTTTAACTTGTTCTGTTCTATCGCTGTGAACACTGTAAAGCGGATTTCAAATTACTAATCCACACTCCAGAACCGATCTTATCAATGACACGGTATACCACAGATATACGCCAGCCTTTACCTGCGCGTAATGCTAACCAAGGGCGTTCGTCGGAACGTACCCCTCTGCCCACATTCCTCGCACCCTTATCCCGCATTGCCTTGTAGCTCGAGAGTAAAGCTACTGGTTGGTATACTGTGTTAATGATGTCAAGATGAATGTTAGGGATTTCGGATATCGAAGTGGTCGCAATTGATAGAGAATGTTTATATTATTATTCTTTTTTTTTCTCGAAGTGCCTCTCCATTACTGGTGGTTGGCCGTTAGCTTTGAATACTTGTGCCGGTCTTACGCCATCCAGAAAAGCTGTTCCGTACTGGTGATCCCGGTCCACTCTCTGGCATTGCACAACCACGACTTTTTCCTCCTTCCACGGCGTAGTTTACCCTCAGTTTTGCCCAGTTGGAGCAGCTGATATCTGTCATGCCGCAGCACGTGCCCCAGATATTCAATCTTGCGCTTTTTGACGGTGTGCAACAATTTTCGGGTCGTACCAGCACGCTGAAGTACTTTTTCGTTGCTAACTTTATGGGTCCAGCTTATACGGAGCATTCGACGGTAGCATCACATCTCAAAAGCTTCTAGCCGCCGCCCGGTGTCTTCTTTTATTGTCCACGCTTCGCTGCCGTACATAATCACTGGCCAGATGTAGCAATGCAGGATCCGAGTTGATAATATAACCTACTAGCTGCGCCCCGCGGTTTCACCCGCGTGATGATGGAAAATTGAGATAATGATGATAGAAAACTATATATCTTTATAAATTATAGCCTATGTGTTATTCTGATGTGTAAGCTGTATTATTGTGAAGTTTCATCAAAATCCATTCAGTAGTTTTTGCGTGAAAGAGTAACAAACATCCATACATACATTCTTACAAACTTTCGCGTTTATAATAGTAGTAGGAAGTTAGATATCATAAAAATGGCATATAGGTCGGTTTAAAAAGGTCAGTCGAAATACACAAATTATAAAAGGTCTCATTTTTAATTCCGCCACTGTCGCAAAACCCTGTAGCAATCAGAAATGTAAAATATTTGCGGAGGCGGTTTTGAGAGCGGTCGGCGAAAATCGCTCGTTGGCAACAATACACCGGGATAAATCATTTATGGACAGGCTGTGACCGCCTTCCAGGAATATCTCAACATAATCTGCGCGGCATCGGAGCATTCCGGCATGCAGGTCAATTAATTATATCATTGGATTATATTGATCGGCTGACCTAACGATGCAGGTAGACTGTTGGCTGTTTTAAAAATGGGTCACTGAAAAGACAGCAGCTCCGAGAGTGAATATAGCTAAGATGATCGCCAACCTTCGATAGAATACGCACCACAGGAAGAAAAAAATGGCTGATCGAAGGATGTACCATGATCTAGTCTTCCTACACAAAATCTTAAACAACAAATTAAACTGCATGGACTTGGTCCAGCTAATACATTTCCGGACCCTATCAAGAACGACAAGACAGTCCTCATTGTTTCACATTAGCCGTTGCAATAACAACTACCGTAAAAACTCTTTCTTAAACCGTGTAGGGTTTACGATGATCGATACGCATCAATTGATATCTTCGCTAAATCGAACATTGGATTCAGAAATGTGTTAAAAGAGGGCGATATTTAACACTTATTATTTAAAATTTAATAATTATTTAAAATATATTACTATTTATCTACTGTTTGCACTTTTACTTATTCATACCAACGTACCTGTCTCAACTTCAATTATCGTACTGGTAAATTTGTTAAAACGTGGACACCCATCAATTTAATGTATTTATTTTTTACTATGTTCCCTCTTCCCTTCCTGGTCCCTCCCTTCCTATCCTCTTTCTTTTCTCGTTTTTTTCGTTCTCTTATCATTTAGATAATCTTGATGTTATCATTTAGTGGAAAATTGTCTTTGGTGTAATTTTTATATCTATGAAATGAAAAATACCTTTATTGTACTAACAAAAAAAAATACATGGGTAAAGAAAACTTAAATTCTATTTTAACTTAGTACAAACGGCGGGCTTATCGTTTCACGATTTCTTACAGCCAACCGTGTAATATTAAATAAAAGTATCAATACAGCTCACATACATAAACATATACACATAAATATACATATACATACATCCAAATATACATACATACATAAAAAAAAATATATAATTTATAATATAATATATGTATATTATAATAATAAATACATAGAAGCTACAGATAAATAATAATAAAAATAACAGCTTATATAAAATGATAGATATTACAAAGTTCTTATGCTTCTATCCAGTCAACAACCCAACGAAAGGGGGAAGGGGGGAGGGGATAGGGGGAGGGTTGGTTCTTAGTTAATATTTTGAGGGAGAAAATGTTTTTTTCAGTAACGCCTTGAAACAGGGCAAGGATGTTGCATGACGAATAGCATGCGGAAGCTGGTTCCAAAGTCGAGCAGAATGGACGCTAAATGAGTTAGTGAAAAAAGAAGACTGATGTAGTGGAATTGCTATGGTGTTGTCCTGGCTTGACCTGAGTGGAACACCATGACTTCCTAACGGGAGAAAGAGGTCTTTAAGGTAAGGAGGTGCTATGGGACTATTTAGCACTTTATAAAGGAGTGAGAGGGCGTGCAGATTTCTGCGCTCACGAATTCGAAGCCAATGGAGTCCATCGCGATATTCGCTTACGTGATCAAATTTACGCAAGTCGAATATATATCGTATGCAGATATTTTGTAGCCGTTCGAATTTATCCAGTATCTTCTCTTTCATATCTATAGTACCGACATCAGCATAGTCTAGAATTGGAAGTAGCAGTGTTCTTACTAAAGTTTGCTTAGTTGCTGCTGGAAGGAATCTCTGTAACCTTCGGAGGCTATGAAGGCCATTGAAAATACGACGACTAATTTGGTTGGCGTGTGCCTGCCACGAAAGAAATTCGTCCATGACTATTCCAAGATTCTTGACAGATTTGGTATACTCAATAATATTACCGTTTATTTTGAGGGGTGACATTGACGTTTTGTTAGTATTAGACTTGAGTTTCTGGCCACCAATCACAATCGCTTGTGATTTGGCTGGATTTATGATTATGCCATGTTTTTCGGCCCAACTTGATATGTGTTCTAAATTAGAGTTCATAGTCGACACGGCAGAAGGCAGGTCATCAGGTCTGGCATGGAGGTAAATTTGAAGGTCATCAGCATATAAATGATAGGATGTAGTTAAGCCCTTGGCAATCGGGTTAATGAAGATAGAGAAGAGCAGTGGGGATAGGACACACCCTTGCGGGACACCAGCTGTGAGCTCGAGCAAGTCTGATTGGCCCTCAGACGATTTAACACACTGGTAGCGTCCGCGCAAGTAGGAGTCAAACCAACTCACCACTCCTCTAGAGATATTGAGCGATCGGAGTCGCTCAAGGAGAAGTTCAAAGTCGACAGAATTAAATGCGCTACTGAAATCAAGCAGCGTGAGAATAGTTAGTTTTCTATCATTCATAGCGCGTCTAATGTCGTCGGTAACTTTGACTAGTACAGTAGTGGTACTGTGACCAGGGCGGAAACCAGACTGAAGGGGATCTAACAATTTGTTGTTATCTAAGAAATTATTAAGCTGGGTGTAAACAACCCGCTCTAAAACTTTGGAGAATATTAGTAATATTGAAATAGGCCTGAAATCTTTAGCAGAATCTGGCGATTGGACTTTAGGGAGGGGTATGATAATAGCCTGTTTCCATAAATTTGGAACTACTGAATTAAAAATAGAAAAATTTATAATATGTGTGAGTGTAGGTAAAAATATTTCAAGTATTGGTAGGATGAGGTCTTTGTTTATGTTGTCACATCCATACGCTCTAGACTTAATTCCTCTTACTATTCTTCTTATTTCCGCTTGTCGAACTGGAGAAAACGTAAATTTGCTTACATTATGCGGAACCTCCTCACGGATAGACTTTATGGAAGCAGCCTTTGTATCATCCTCAAGAATACATGGTGGTTTTGCAAAGTGGGCGTTGACAACATTTAGGTCAAATTTGGAGTTCATGGGGTTTGACGTGGTTTTACCCACTCCGAGGGAATGAAGAAATTTCCAGGTGTTCTTTGGGCTCGAATTTGCAAGATTACGACAAATGTAGGATCTTTTGGCATTACGACACAATTGGTTACATTGATTCCTCAACAACTTAAACGAATTCCACAGTTCATCGGAGGGAGCACTTTTGAATTTAGATTTAAGTTTATCCCGTTTTGCCATCAATCCCTTGATTTCATCCGTAATCCAAGGAGAAGCTGGGTGTTTAATACGAATCTTTTTAATCGGCGCGTGCTTGTCATAGAGCTGTATAATGAGTTTATTTAGAAATTCGACCTTCTCGTCTACAGATCCCAAATGAACAACGTTGTGCCACTCCATGTTATATGCATCATGAGACAACTGCTTGTAGTCAATGGTCCTCAGATCCCGCCGATACAAAAACCTAGGTGGTGGCTTGGGACTTCGGATTTTATAGGAGAGATATAGTAAGTCATGGTGCGAGAATCCAGAAGCGGTGTACTGCCCATGGCTGTTGATCCTATCCGGAGAAGATGTAATAATTAGATCAATGAGACTACGGGACGCTTTATCATAGTGGGTAGCTTCAAGTGGGAGTAGATTGAGATCGAGCGAGGAGATAATTTGAGATAGCTTAGACGAACGATAATCCTGTTTTAGAAGGCAGGTATTGAGGTCGCCCATAAGTACTGAATGTTCATAATTAGGTACGAGACCTTCAAGAAGTGACTCTAATTCTTGAAAGTAATTAATTTGGGGAGGGCAGTATACGACACCGAGAAGAATTGAAGTGAATTGAAGATTCACCTCTATGAAGAGATACTCTGGACGACCGCGGACATTCGATGGAGATTGGCACAGTATTTTATAACGAAGATCAGATCTTAGATAAATACCTACGCCACCGCATCTCCAGCCGACTCTGTCGTTGCGTATTAGAATAAAACCCGGCAGGGGAAATTGGTGCGAAGGCAGCGATGGTTTCAGCATTGTTTCACTGATAAGAAGTGCGTGAATATTAAGTCCAGAGAATGTAGCTAGCAGGTCAGGATAATGTTGGGGAACGCTCTGAGCGTTAATATGGCATATATTGAATGCATTTTTGAATGTGGGAAAAGTGGTTAAAAGTACATTATGGAGAGACGGACTATTAACTAGTTCGTCGGAGCTCAACATATCGTTTGCCTCTGAACCGTGTTCCTCAACGTCTAGACTGGATTCGTTACTGAAAGGACAATTAAATTCATCAAGGGTTTTATCTAGAGTGGGATGGGGTGATATTGATATATGTGCCTAAATAGTGCATAGAATGTGTGCAGGGATGAACATAGGTTATTTTTAATATAACTTTTAAACCAAGAGAATATAGAATGTAAAAAACAAAAAAAAAAATATTATATTTTCGCTACCAGCAAAGACATTCAATCTGAGTATAATGTGTGACTCAAGCGTCCTCTTGTACCTTAAAAACACTGTTCTGGGGTCATTGTATCTAGGTAGAAATTTTAAAATAATCATAAAGACATGTTTATAAAAATATTCGCCAGAGAGTAACAAAATCGAAACAATAGATAAAACATACATTTTTAAATAGATTATAATAATATAATATGAAACAAGTATAATAATAATAGATCTATTAAAAATGTAATAGAATATAAAAGTAATAAATATTATCAGTGGTAACATAAGACTGTATATGAAATAATAGCAAAAATAATTGGTAGGTATCAGTATAATATAACATTGTATAGAAAATAATATTAGGACTATTAGCGTAGGAGGGTATACGAAAATAACGGGATAATTCATCAGTGATAAAATATTATATCTTAACCTAGGTGTAAGAGCTTCCTTTGTATTTAAACTATTTCTAAAATAGTAATACAGTAAATTATGCATCTTGAGATAAAAATAAAGAATAATACTAATTACAGAGAAATAAACAGGATCGATAAACTCAAAAATAGGAAAAACATAGCAATGCACACAAAAATTGAAAGGTGATAGATGATAGGTGATAGGGCAGGCATAAGAATTATATGGTAAGCCGTTACAAATAGGTAATAGATGATTACCTAATTTGTGACAGAATATTCTCGTTTTTGATATGAAAAGTTCTGCCATTTTCTTGCTTTTTAAGAAAAATTTGACCATTCTTTGTCCAGCAATATGTATAGTTGTTTTCTTTTGCAAAGTTCTTCGTTAGCATTTGAATGTATTTTGCTCTATTTGTTAAATGCTCAGATATGTATACCGGTCGTGACTCTCCCGTTATTTTTAAGTGGGACGTGTTTAGCTTGCTACTATTGCTTTTACATCTTATATTGAAAGATTTGGACGATTTTAGGAAGTTGTCACGATGTACTTGGCTGTTAAATTTTATAATAACAGATGGCGGAGTCTTTTTAGATGTGTTGGGCTGTCGTCGAATATGGAGTATTTGACTAAAGTCCACTTTATGGCTGATGACGTTGCCAATATCCGATATACATTGGTTCAGGTTCTCCTGCGGTGTAACAGGCAGGCCGCGTATTTCCACGTCCGTTGCGATGTGCTGGTAATCGATCGCATCCAGTCTATCTTCAAGGAAAGAAACACGTTTGCTGAGAATCACATTGGTTTCCTCCACCTTTTTTATGGACGCGCATTTCTGCTCCACACTGGTGATCCGTTTATTTATTTCGTCGTAGTTTGAAGACATTAGTGAAATAGCTTCTAGTATCGCATTATTTTGTGCAGCAATCTCATCAGATTTGTTTCCATGTAAAAGAAATTTGTCCTCAATAATTCCTGCAATGTGTGAAGTAATAAGAGACTTAAATGAGGCCAATTCCTTTTTGAAGGAGGTTTCTGACATAAACACGTTGGGAGATTGGCTTGATGATGGCATAGACTTAATGGATATGTTGGAATCACTGCTACATTGGCCGGTGGCGCTGACGGTATACCGTGGCGAAAGTACATTTTTTATAGTTTTTCCAGCAGAGCATGGGTCGCATTTCCAGGTTTTCACTGTTAATTTGGTAAGTTTTTTGTCCGTGGCGCATGTGGCATGGAGCATAATTTTGCAATCCAAGCATTTTATAATATCAGTCGCATCCCTGATTTCTTTATCGCATTTTTTGCACACTGGTGAAATCGGAGCCATTTTCTTCTCGAGATTTTCCCGAAATTGGGGAAAAAATCCCACACTGACAACCCCGAACCTTTTGACAGCTCTGTAGTGTTGTGCGGTTGCGAGAACATTCAAGTCGACTTCAAGTCGACTTTTGTGGGTAATGTGGGGTAGTTGCCTGGGGTTTGCAAGAAAAAGTTATCGATTTATTGACGTTGCAACTCACTGAATTCAGCGATTATGGCCTCGTATTCCCATAGATCTTGAAGGTTTCGCAGGTGATCCGAATTTCGCGAGTAGTTAGCACTGATTTGACAGTTAAACACTTGTTAGAAAAAAAATAATGTTGAAGAGCTAGTGAATGTCAATGTTGACAGTCCAGTAGAGTTGGGCGTATCTATCTTGTTTGGCTACTTACTTTTATACACTGTTATTTTCCTGAATAAAAGAAAATTTTAAAAAATAACCTCACCCATGAGCAGACACTAAGAACCATAGCACCGCTTTTAAAACTGAAGTCACCAAAAGTTGTGTTCAAAAACTAGAGACGAATGCGAGAGGCAGCTAATGGAGATTGTGTCTTAACATATAAGAAAATGTTTTTGATTCATTTATGTTTGCATTTATGGTATATATTGAATGCTTGATAATGTTGATAGTTTTAAAACTATAATTAATAAATAGCTATTGGAGTCGTGACGTCCTGGAACGAAGAAAGAGTTGTCGGTTGTAGTATTTGATTAAACTATTCTATCTATGAAAGATGTTATTTATCGTTATTATAACATCTATAACATCTCGCAATCTATTATAAAATAAGTCTTAAATTGCACATCTAGATACAGGCGTAAACCCAGTTAGATGTGTGACATGCCCCGCTGTTCATACCCGGTTGCCCGGCTGGAAAGAATCAATTTGTCGATTTATTTTTATTTAACCCTTTGTATCCCAAGATCTTCAAACAAAAAATAATGTTGATAATGAGATAGGTTTAGGCAAATAAAAAAACACGTATTTCTCAGAAATTCAAAAATATTTATTATTTATCATTTATTTGACATTTAAGGGAATGTGACATCATTGTAACATTGAGTTGAACGTATAAAAAAACATTTATATTGTATGGAAAATTTTGAAACAAATATTTTGTTTATTATAGCATAATGCTACACTGCATTTTTCGCAAATTGTTTGTGAAACGCCAGTGCACTTGGGAATCTTGCAACGTATCCTTTTTTTAACCCAAATCGGCCAATGACCGACCTGGTCCTGCCTTACTGCCAATGGAGGAACATGTTGCGCAGGGTCCTTATGTTTTTTAGCTTGAATTTCGTCTTCTAAAGACCTTCAGGCCAAGCTCGCAAAGGTCTCGCCTATCTCAAGTCTAAATTCTGCTGAAGACATTTGTTTTCCGTTGAGATATTTTACCTTCCTTACTCTTCGGTGTAATAACCAAGAATTTGCCATAGTCAGTTCCAGTAAATGTTAGAACATCCTAACTTGCCATCTTTTGCTTCGAAATTTTGAATGGATAAAATTATATTCTTACCTACAGGTTTCCACGAAAATAACACAATTGTATACACTTTTTATATTTTTTTATCAGTCATTCAACACCTGCCTTAGTTCTAATTTATCACTTTCATCAACGCGCAACATTTAAACTCACATAAGTCGCTTAGTTACGCTATCTATGATTTTTACTCGATACTAAGTTGTAGGGTACATTAGTGCTAGACGGATTCCAATGAACTAAATGAATTTAGTGCCTTATTTAGGGGGATTTTAGGGGGATTAGTACTTTGTTACAGAAATGTCACATGAAGCTATAAAGTGTTAAAAAGTCATAATATTTTTTTGCGTAGATAATATTAGTTGATTATAAGATATGTAATAGGTAGGTACGTATATAAATGTATTTTTTTATTCTTCGTATACCAAATCTTTATATCAGAATTATAATATTATATTATTATAGGGCCTAAGTAGGTAATTATGATTTTATCGTTATTTTACTAACTAACATTAGGCTCGATTGCGTTTCTTCGTGAACTAAAAACGGAAATTAGTCCGTGTAAACGAGACAGGGCAATACGCTAGAGAGGAGTGTGAGATGACCGGTTGTCACTTTTTCGCATTAAAACTGCCCGCTAAGTCAAATCTTACACCGCACGAAATATGCTTGAATTTATTCGGACGAGTATAAGTTCGGCAGGTAGTATTTATCGACGATCGTTCGTTTCTAATTCCGCTCTAACGTATTGCTCTGTCTCGTTCGCGTGGACTAATTTTAGTTTTAGTTCGCAAAGAAACGCAATCGGGCCCATTAACTAACGTCTCTTTTTTCTTCAAACGTGATAAATTATAATACAGCAGCATATAAAAGTGATACATTATCATACAGCTATTGGATCTAGCTATGTAGTTGTGTTGGTGAAATCTACAAATCTAGGCTTTTTCTTCACAAACAAATATCAAATATCTGTTCGACTCTACACTTAAATTTATTAATGCTAGCATTGTAAACCTTTTATGGATTTTTCTAAACAAATAACTTTTAAAAATGCGATAAATGGCACCAACAATTGTATGTTATTATACATAGTTAAATTCATACATATTACATTAGATATATTATTAGGTTTGTATAATCAATCAGTCGTTTATAAAAAACTTATTACGACCAATGTTATCATAGATGGCTAAATCAATTGGCTAGTAGTTTTGCCGCCAATGCTATCAGCGCCACCTGCATGTTGCCGGCTCAGAAGGGTTGCCAAAACTTACTATGTTGTTGAGCAATCTAATACCGAGTATAATCAATGGTGAGGGTATCGGTAGTAGAATAGAATAGAATAGAATAACTTTATTGTGCTATAAAAACATAACTTAATGAATTACGCTGGTTTTATAAAAAAAATATGCACAAATGGCGGACTTATCGCTATAGCGATATCTTACAGTCAACCATTATATCTTACAGTCAACCATTGTAAGTCTGACAACCAAAACTTCAATGGCTTGATTCTGTGGTTAAAGACCTAAATGCACTTGGAGTGAAGACCTGAAAAACAAAGCCTAGGATATTATGCAATGGAGGAAGATTCTTGACGAAGCAGACTCACAATGAGTTTCAGCACCAACGAGTATGGGTCCTCACAACTCACAATGAGTTCTGAGGACCCCTCCAACTTTCTCATGGTAATATTTTAAGATTCTTTTGACGAGAAAATGTCAGCATGGCAGCGGTTCTTACCCTCGTTTATGCCCGAGATGAGCACCCCGTGGTTCGCGACATTGAATAAGCGGAGAGAGAAAACATAGCTAGACTTAAAGACATATAAAGTTCGTCTCAAGTGGGCCATTGTTCCCTTTGCCCATTTGATGGATTCCACCATTCCCATACCGATTCTCGCTCCATTAGTAAATGTTCACGAACTGCCATGGGGTTGGCTTCGCGTTTTTTTTTATATAAGCACTAGAGGCATACATCCGTCGTTTTGCTTGCGACGAGTAAAATAAATATAATATAATAATATGACACCTGTTCAGAGCGCTACTGAACGGTTTGCGCACCGTTCGGCGATGCCAATCGGTTGTGCACTCTGACTAATTGCTGAAGAAGTCTGGAGGCTATGCAAATATACTGTCTCCTAACCAGCGGGGGGTAACCTGTTGTCATGCCACTCTTTAAATGACATTGGGCCACCCGATCCCGCGTGGCACTACGGGCAAAAAACGCCCAGGTCCGCGATAAATTGAATTACCGCTGCAATACAATAGATAAAGGCCGCGTAAGCGACTTCAGACCCGTAACCAGTCGGGAGGACGGAGGTATCCTGAAGGTTAACTCCAGACGGAGATATCCTACCAAAACTTGTAGTTAGAGGGTGAGGCTGCCCGCTGGGTACCTTTTTCAGTGCCTCGCCGTAAGGCGTTGGTCTCTAACTGGCTCGTTGGCGGAGCTAGACAGTAGATTGTCTTGTCTCTAAGTCTTCTACGTTCATCCCACTGCTGAAAGAATAATCACATATCGTTTTACCAGCCTGGGGTGACGGGTTCGCCCGTTGTAGTCGACACCGCCCTTCGTACTTCCTGAATCACACTGAAATCTATCGATTTTCTATTTATTCGAGTGAACGTCGGCGTTTTGCAAGGCACCGCCCTAGTCCCACTTTAACTCTCGCTATATAAGATCGCAAAGACGCCCAGATCCGGGCTTTATGCCAGCAGTAAACGTCAAAGAAGCACTCTCAGAGCGAGCCCGCACACTAAATAATATTACCTTAGAATAGACCGCGCGGTTTATAGATCTCTGAATGATTCTCGTTAAAACCGGATAGCGCACAGCTGTTTCGTTTCTTAAAACGACTTTATATCGCTTTTTGCTACTAACAATCTAACATTCTTGCTTGATTTCGCTGTCAATTGGTATGCTTATTTATGAGAATAAAATCGGTAATATTGGTTTTAAGGCCCAGTGACTAGCAAAAGGCACTTGACTGTGATATTAGTAATCTTACCAATGATTCTGCTTTGAATTGTATATGGCTACAATTCAATACGATTTCATTATATTCTAGTAGGTAGGTATTCCTACAATTTGATGCGTTATTGCGTCAAATAGTCTCAGTAATGTAATTAATAATGGAAATTTAAGTATAGTGATAGTCGTGAATATATAAATTAATTTAAGTAATTTATAATCGGTATGAGAAGACTATCGCGGTTGTTTGACAATATAAATAAGGTGAAAACTCGAATTTACCGCGTGATGATTGTACACCTGGTTGTAGACATACGTCTAGGGTAGACATACTTTTATTTATGTCTGCCCTAGACAACGGCGGTTGCAACATCGCTGAAACGTCGGGTGTTAAAATCTTCACTCCGTAAATTCGTTTTTATCTTACTTATAATGGTATTGCAATTATCAGTAATTAGAAAATAATGTAATAATGAAAGTTGCTGATTAAATCAAAATAACCATAATTATCATATAATAATGTGATGGTCACAAAAATAGATAATCGTATACTACAAATTTAAAAATTTTAATAATGGTCAAATCCAAAAATATATCACGATATTTTCCTCTATTTTACAGCATTATATATACTCTTGGAATATGGATTCAGCATTATGAAAATCTCTTATGTAATATATTGGATTTCTGACTAAGTTATGGACTATTTTTTTTAAAATTAGTTATTTCCATGACTTCTGATATGCGCAGGGACCTTATTATAAAAAACAGATGCTATGGAGAAGAAAACCGTTGTGCACTTTGCTAAGCCGGTGCCGATTAGGATAACCATATACAAAAAGTACGATGCAATGTAAAGGGACGTTTATATGCTTGGTTTACATAAGTTCCGGAACAGCTTTTATGAACTTGACCTGTACTTAATTGAATCTTAAAATCCATTGACGCATCGATTTGAAACGCAGCATACTTATGCAAATTTGGTGACAATACAATAATACCATCGAGCTTGTAGATTGTTAAAAAGTGGAAGGTGGTCATAGGGGCTTCTCAATGTCTGCCAATCAGCGCATCAAGTTGAGCTCATTTCACATGCCTCAATGAGCTTTTTAAACGATTTAATCACATTTTAAAGAATGAATCAGTGGCCTATGTGCGTCAGTTTGTGGCCAAATGAGGAGTTTCGGTCTTCGATTCTAGAACGGAGAAAAAAAGTGTCTTAGAATTCTGAACCTCTAACTTTATTGTAAGTCAGTTTTTAATATCTTTAATAGCCTACGAGTTTAATAATTATAGTTTTAAAGTGATAAGTATAAAATGAAGAATTTGCAATTCGAACATGAAAATCGCCATAATTATACGACGTAACAACGACTCATTGTATGTTGCTTAAACGAGATGAAATTTGGGAAAGCATATCAAACCGTTTATCGACCAGATTTTTTATTTTGTATATTCTCTATCGTCTGGGTCTGTTTGTTTGTTTTCGGTATCGTCCTGTTGATTTTCTTTGATTTATTGATTTATTTATTTATTTAGAATAATTGGTACACAAACTATTCTAACAAATACTTTAATTATTACTAATATTTTTACATCATTATATTTCTTATCAGAGAATAATATCTACGTGTACTCGGCATGCTAAATAAATTATTGCATTATAGGCCGTTTTACTAATAAATAATAATATTTATTTATTTTTAATAATTAATTTATTTAAGAATTAATTACTATAAAACATTGATTTGCTTACAAAAATAACAGGAACCGAATGGCAAAACCTTAACCTTTTGCTTATTTGATTCTCTCACCCAGCTGGGACTAGCCCGTTCTAGGGTGGAAAGGACTCTAATATTACAATCAAGTTTGCTTGATTGCTTACAAATGTACAAGTTTTAGTAAAAAGCTATTAACACTAAATTGCCCTAAAATGTGGTCTTCAAAAAAAATTAATAATAATAATAATAAAATATATATTAAAAGATAATATAATAAATAAAATTCAATTCAGTCATTAATATTTAATGACTGAATTGAATATTTAATATATGTTAAGTAACATGGGATTTAATATAAAAATACTAGTTACTAATACTAATTAATACCAATATTATTAAATAAATAGACCATATAATATTATTTTAAGAAAAAGAAAAGAGAGAATATATAATAACAATTCAGTATGCCTTTAAATTACAGCAAAAAGAAATAAAAAGAGGTCCCTAAAAATATCATCAAAAATAAAACTGTAGAAATAATTTTACTATAAATTCAGAAAAAAATAATAAACAATAAATTTGATGATATTTAATATTGACTTAATAAAATATAATAATAAAAACCTAGGCAAATAGGCCGGCATTGTATGATTTATCCGGAAGCTCGTCGTGTCGCTCGGCGGCGCTCGGAGGCGCTCGGCGCGGTCGGTCGGGGCGCTGACCTCGATTCAAGTTCGTCATTTGAATTTGTGTTCCTTTTTATTGCGCGCATGCGCCGCGAGCCGGACGACCGGTAATTGGATAACAATGAATGCCGCGCGGGGTAAGCGCCGAGGCGGGGGCGGGGACACCAAGAGGGTGGGGGGGGGGGACTCCAAGGGCGGGTGGCCGACCGGCTCCATACTTGCCGCAAGATCGCAAGTGCCGCTAAGTGGCAGCAGTGGCACAGGCAAGCCGTGCCTCCAGAGTTCAGATGCTCTTCCTTGCCACTGAACCGTTATGGTAGGAAAGGTGGGCTAAATAAGTTGCATTAAAGTACGCACTAATTTGCATTTTTCAATATCATTAGGAGCCTTGCAAATTTCACGGTCTCAAGGGAAACATTTTTACTCACAGGAAACATCACCATATTATTGTATCTAAATTCTAAGGTCGGTGTCAACTATCAATCATCTGCTGTCATTTGAAGGGTTACGGGGAAGAGCGATCAATGTCAACTTTTGAAATTTTTGGTAATTCAATTTTTAAAATTTACTAACTTTTAATATGACCTTTAAGCCCGGGTCCGTTTGAGTAAGAAAAATATATATTTTGTCTGTAAACCAAATATAGTTGAGTTTCTAAAAAAATATATTTTACTTAAATTTGTAGGTACCTCATAAAAAAGTATACGCAGAGGAAATATTCATAGTACAAAAACGATGCAATACGAATTATATGTGGAATTCCAAAGACTGACAGCTGCAAACCACTATTTAAAAAGGAGTTTGTGCTAACATTTATATCGATATACATCTTGGAAACCTGCAAATTTATAAGGGACCAAGATCAGTATTTCAAAACAAACAATGTTGAACACGGCTATAACACAAGAAATAAACATGAGCTACAAGTACCCAAGCCAAATTTAACTCTATTTAAAAAAGGAATGTTATACAATGCAATAAAAATGTATAACCACCTACCTGCAAATATCAAAGAAATAAAAGGAAAAGGGTTTACCGCAGCGTTGAAAAAATGGCTTATCGATAAAAGCTTTTACACATTAAACGAATATTTCTCATAATATTATATTGTAGGCATGCATTTTCATTTTCTTTTTACAATAATTCAATTAGGAAGATTACAAATTTTAAATTATATGCATTTCGTATTTATAAGCGGATTTTTGATTATTCCTTGATTTTGATTTTTTTCTTTATTTTTTATATTATTGGTGAATTATTTTTATTGATTGTCTTCTACTGTTAGTTCTACTTATCCAGTCTGTTTAGATTTTTTCATGTTAAACCAGTGAAATAATTACATTTTTTAATAAGATATTATAATTAGCAGATAAGTAAATTTAGCAGATAAGTAAATTTGTCAATCTGTTTTAATAACAGGTAATTGTGAGGGACATAGTTTTACGCATTATCACCATAAATGTACCACCACAATTTCGGACAATAAATATATTTCTATTTCTATTTCTTTTTCTATCATGATAAAAATTCAATTTTACATTGATCGTCCTTGCCCTAACCCTTTCTTTAACTAGACTTTGAATGGTGCATGTCAAAATTGGACAAAGAGCAAGCATCAAGTACCTTCATCAAAAGGGGTTAAACTTAACACCGAAGCAGATCCACAGCGATATGTATGAAACATAAGGAGGATGGTGTCCATCGTATATGACTATCAAAAGATGGGTAGCTCAATTTAAACATGATCGGCAAAGGCGGAAATGGGCGGTTTGCGCACCGGGGGAGTCTGTAGACGTACGTTTCCTAAGGACTATCCTTAAAGACGATTCACCCTACTAAATTATAATTATTGCTTTTTTTTTCTTTACTCTATTTATAGCTTTAGTACGTAAGCTAAAACTTGAGTATATTATAATGTTAGATAGTAAGTGAATTGTTGATATTTCTTTGATTAAATAAACGGTTCACGGGGTGCCGGAGGGGGGTAGAAACCAGGACAGTCTTCCTCCATATCTCCGTTCGTTTACCCCTCACGTAATACCTATCTGGTACGCGTGAGGTTGTCGATGCACGATATCCCGGGCAGATAAAACGACCCATGTCGTTAGAACTGCCCGGGTGGTGGGCGGGGTTTCTCTCCCCGCCTGTCACCGGCTTAATAATATATTTAAAGACGATCCCATGATCACTCGATCCCAAGTGACATTGACGGACAAAGAGTGCCACGGATCCGTGATAAATTAATTATATGAATTACCGCTAACAACAGGTAGAGGCCGCGTAAGCGACACCGAATCCGTAATTAGACTGGGGGGATGGAGAAATCCTTCGAAATCTGGTAGTGAGGGTGTGAGGTCGGCCCATTGTGTTCGCTTCCCAGTGCCTCGCGGTAAGGCGCTAGACTCTTACGGGCTGTTAGCGTAGTTAGACTGTGGACTGTTTTAATCCCTGGGTCTGTGCGTTCATTCCATGGGAGAGGTAATGGCGTAATGTCGTAATAACTCCTTGGGGTGGCGGGTTCGCCCGCATTAGTTGACAGCCTTAAATTTCATATGAGGGAGTATAAAATATTATCGCCAACGAATTGGAGTTTTCTAAGGTGTCTGCGAGCTGGGTGCCGAGGCTTCTGACTTTCGAGCAGAAGCGTACTGGATTATGCTTTCACAAAAGTGTTTAACCCTTTCTAAAGCGGATCCTTCAGAGTTTTCGGAACAAATTGGTCACTATGTAAGAAACCTGGCTTACTACAGTACGTATACACCAAAAACTGAACGATTGTAGGAACAATGGAGACGACGACGCGGTTTTCCGCCCCCAAATAAGGCTTAGGGGATTCATTCGACAAGGGTGACCTCAGTGTTTTCGGATTCAAAGAGGGTAATCATAATAGACTACCTAGGAAAAGGTCTTTAAAAAAACTCTGAATATTACCTCCTACGCCGTTTGCGGGAAGAAAGAAAGAAAAAAACGGGTATGCTCTCAAAAACCGCGTTGATTCATCAGGATAGTGGTGGTTCGAAAATCGGTGCGAAAAATGGCTTCGAATTGCTGCCGCATCCTCCATATTCACCTGATTTGGCTCTATCTTTTTCGAATCCAAAGACAAAATTGGGTGGACAAAGATGTTTAAGGGGAAGTACCCTAACGCCGAACGGCACCTAGCGTCGGACACTAATAGTATCTCGACAAGTCGCGGCGCGATCGATACAAAGACGGGTGAAAAGGGTGCGGGGGAAGCGTACGCTTTTCTTTTGTATCGATCGCGCCGCGACTTGTCGAAATACTACATATTAGTGTCCGACTATGGGTTGCCGTTCGGCGTTAGGGGACTTTACCCTAATGATGCCCACGGCCACCAGCGGTAAAGGGGCATCGCGACGACTCCATCATAGAAATTCAGCAAAAATATAGATCACCTCTTATTTTTTCGAGATATTCAGTTTTGAACTTTTATTTGATATTTTGCAGGATATGTCGAAATCGATCCGATACGCGGCGTAGCCTATAGTGTTATCGGAAGACATCCACTGTAATAGACAGACGGACATGCCGTCAGAAGTTGTATTCAACTTCCGGCAACTCAGTTCTCTGCATACTAAAGTTGCCAACTCACACTGTGGCGATTCGGGTGGGCGGTAGGGTTGCTGAATTGGTCGTCACGTCGGGCGAGAGGGTGGAAGGCTCAAGATAAATATTAAAATATGACCCGTGACCCCTCAGCGCGCTACGCACTTCCCGCTATCATAAAAAGCCATGCGCTCCAGTAGGCCTTACTTCCCAAGTGTAAAACCATTGATTATAGCCTATTAGATTTATTTATTTTTTATTTATTTATTTTGTTGGAATTATCAAATCAACCAGTTACAATAAGTATTATATAAAAACAAATGACAAAAACTTTCTTCTTTCATTCACTGGCTAGTGCTGCCCAACTGGGATATACCCGTTCCAGGGCAAGCAATGTATATTTTAACATTTAAAACGAGGGTGGATGAACCAACCAAACACAATAATAATAATAATTATATATATATATATATATATATATATATATATATATATATATATATATATATATATATATATATATATATATATATATATATATATATATATATATATATATATATATATATATATATATATATATATATATATATATATATATATATATATATATATATATATATATATATATATATATATATATATATATATATATATATATATATATATATATATATATATATATATATATATATATATATATATATATATATATATATATATATATATATATATATATATATATATATATATATATATATATATATATATATATAAGATGATTATAAAGTAAATAATTATAAAAGCCACTTACATCGTGACGAAGGATTCCCTTGATCGGATTCGGGAATGCTTTAGGTGTTAACGAGAATGATGAATGCCTCTCACTT
This sequence comes from Micropterix aruncella, assembly GCA_944548615.1. NCBI lineage: Eukaryota > Metazoa > Arthropoda > Insecta > Lepidoptera > Micropterigidae > Micropterix > Micropterix aruncella. The sequence continues at coordinate 31,396,567 of OX155966.1, read as the reverse complement.
GCGGAAAGAGGAGTAGGTTTAAGTTGGGCCCATTTTACAACTAGTAACGCTCACCCTTCATCCAATTATCTCAAAAATTAAGCTACAATCCTTCTTTATACGTAAACTCACTCAATTTCCTATTATTTCAAGGGAAATAACAAGACAAGACGAGCTACTTGACAGATGGAAGAATTTAAAATTTCGAATTTCGTTTTTTTATTTTCTAAAGGTGCGATATAAAGAAGCTGCGATCAATATTCAGCTGAAAACTTAAAACTAAAAGCGTGACATGCCCTCATATCAATGAAAGGAAGCAGTCAGCTCTTTCCTATTAGTTGGAAAGATTACCTTTAACCTAAATGGATTATTTACAATGAACGAAACATAAAATATGTAAAAATTCAATATTTTGAAATATTTGATAGTTTTGTGTATATGTATATTCGAAATTTTAAATTCTTCCATCTGTCAAGTAGCTCGTCTTGTCTTGTCTTGTTATTTCCCTTGAAATAATAGGAAATTGAGTGAGTTTACGTATAAAGAAGGATTGTAGCTTAATTTTTGAGATAATTGGATGAAGGGTGAGCGTTACTAGTTGTAAAATGGGCCCAACTTAAACCTACTCCTCTTTCCGCAAGTGAGAGGCATTCATCATTCTCGTTAACACCTAAAGCATTCCCGAATCCGAGCAAGGGAATCCTTCGTCACGATGTAAGTGGCTATTATAATTATTTACTTTATAATCATCTTATTGATCAATTCTAAAAAGAATATATACACAAAACTATCATATATATATATATATATATATATATATATATATATATATATATATATATATATATATATATATATATATATATATATATATATATATATATATATATATATATATATATATATATATATATATATATATATATATATATATATATATATATATATATATATATATATATATATATATATATATATATATATATATATATATATATATATATATATATATATATATATATATATATGATTGGTTTTGTGTAAAATCTTTTTTTTTTTTTTTAAGAATTCGTTTAAAGGATGACACTTTTATGAAAAAATAAAAATAATAAAAGCCACTTACATAGCTGGAAGGTTTTCCCGGACTGGATTGGGAAATGCTTATTTTAAATGAGATGTATGCCTGGATGAGCACCACTTTCGACAGTGCAATGTAGGTTTAATGGGATCCCTTTATCGCTAGCGAACGATCGCCCTTCATCCACATCTCAAAAACAAAGCGTATCCTTTTGCAAACCAAAATAAAATGTCTTTATTAAAGACAAATTAAAGCAAAAACAATGAAAAATATCAGAATGAATCGTCTCTTAAATGCGGAATGACATACCGAAAATTCGATTTGAAATTCGAATATATCCACTCTTTAAAATTACGATATACCATTGCTGGGCTCGCTATCAGCCAGCCACTAAATGAAAATAAAAATAAAATACTTCATTTGCTCGTTACCATGAAATAAGATATAAATCGTAATTTCTGGTCGAGAAGCTTATACTTAAGGCTATATGATATTTACAAGAGTTCAAAACATAATATAAAATTGTATAATATTGTTAATATTTGATTGGGTTTGTGTAAAATCTTTTTTTTTTTTTTTTTTAAGAATTCGTTTAAAGGATGACACTATATATATACTGACATATATATATATATATATATATATATATATATATATATATATATATATATATATATATATATATATATATATATATATATATATATATATATATATATATATATATATATATATATATATATATATATATATATATATATATATATATATATATATATATATATATATATATATATATATATATATATATATATATATATATATATATATATATATATATATATATATATATATATATATATATATATATATATATATATACATTTAATAATAATAAATACCTATATATAATAATAATAAAATAATAAAAATTGCAATATTATACAGGAAATAGAAATAATAAATACATTAGAATACACACATACATACATATAAACACAATAAAGTCAACTTCAACTTATTCTACTAAAATCGATCATGACATGGATAGATAAACGCTTTTCTTGCAACAGCCATTTATTTATTTTGCTTTTAAACAAATGACAATTGGGGCTGGTTTTTATTTATTTATTTTTTTTTTATTTATTAATTTACAATAACTTCATATAATATGTCATATAAACACCATTTACATAATATGGTTGAGTTGGGAGAGATTGAGCACATCCTATGGTGAAAATGTTTATCCGCATTCCTAACTAGGTCAGAGACCCGTATCTAGGGATGCTGATTTTTGTTTAATTGTATCGACGAGATGACTCTTTTGATATTCTGAACTTAAGTTGTATTGCATGATACATAAGAATATATACATATATACATACGCATACATACACACATACATAAATATATATATATATACATACCTACACATATATATACATAGCAAATAATACACGAGATTTGATATTAGTTAGTAATATATAATTTAATAAAACAACTTAAATTATTAGCGAGAGCAATTGAGACTCCGCATACATTGGACCCCTTTCAAGCAGGTACTTCTTTATAAGTATTTTGAATGAATTTAAGTTGTTTGCATTCTTATAACTCTCATTTAAATTATTATAAAATCTCGGCGCAAGGAAGTAAAAATGCCTTTGGGCAAATGAGGACTTTACAATCGGAATATTATAATTCGACCCAGTAGCTTGCCTTGTGTTTTTAGTTTGTTGGCTTCTTGTCTGCTGATCCTTGATTCTGTGAAACTCAATTAGTAATTGTTTTATGAATAGTTGCCTCACATCAAGTACTCCATATTCTGTAAAGAGTTTCGCTGAGGGGTATCTAGGGGGTTTTTTATTGATGACCTTTAGAATCAGCTTTTGCGCATTGATCAAAGGAAGGAGTACTTGTGTGGTACAGCCACCCCATGCAATTGTGCCATAGGACCACAGGCTTTGGCACAACGCCATATACACAGTTTTGAGAAGGGGCTTTGGTAGAATATTTCGAAGCTCTCTAAACACGTAGGCGAGTTTCCTTGTTCTTGTGGCTAGGTTGCTTACATGTTGCTTCCATGTCAATGTTGCATCCATAGTGACACCCAGATACTTATATTCCCTAGTCCTTTCAATGGTTTGACAATTGCAGACGTCAGATCTAGAGCAAAAAGTTGAGTGTATTGTTAGTTGGTTTTCGGTTTCTGAATTATTTATTGTTGCCTTGATGTGAAACTGTATAACTTTAGTCTTAGAAATATTTAAAGTGAGAATATGGTTGTCGAGCCACTGCTTCGTCAGATTTAGGTTCGATTGAGCTTTGCGGTATGCATCTTCTTGTTAGCAGACGTAAGTAACACGGTGTCATCCGCGAACGCCACTATTTTTCCTTTTATTGGTAGATCACATAAATCATTTATGTATATTAGGAACAATACGTCACTGCTTAATTTATAAAAAACTCTTGTAGCTATGAAAGAGTAGTGTCGCTGTCCGAAAGTCGTCTTCATCCTAGGTACATTCAAATTATCACTCGGGATTTGTCTAGTGGGTTTCGTGTGCGTAATAATAAAAGATTTATTTTGTTTGGCCACGACAACCCAATGTAGTGCAGTTTTAATAAATAATAATAATAATAACGTCAACTTGCTCAACGTCAACTCAATTTGACAACAAGGATTTTACTACGAAACGCAACGTGTAGATAATACTCATAGTTCAAAAAAATGATTAATCTTCTATTATATATTATGGTCAAAATGGCTACTTTCGTGGTATAACAGTATGGCGGCCCACTGTAGATGGCGCAATAAGCACCCGTATATGGTATAAAATAATAATATGATAACAATGTTGAAGATATACCTCTTATTATTTTAATATTATTTACATAAAGATGTCAATTTTGATTTGGTACGCAGGTTTTAATGTTCAAATAGATTAATAGATGGCATTCTATCTCCCCGTATTATTTCTGTGATTTAATTAGCCGATATATAATTGAGATAGATGGTAATAATGTTTGAATGTATTATTATTATCATTCGTTATATATATAAGGTTAAATATACCTAATTTAGATAATTTTGAAATTGAAGCGAAGTTGCACGTACGAAAAATCAAACACAGTAATTTCTGTATTTTAATATTATGTCTCTTTCTTTCAGGTAAGTGATACCAAAGTAGGAGATTGCAGCGCCGAGCTGTTTCAATGGCGCAATCGAGCGAATATTTACATGTGGACTTTACGTTTATCTCGACATGCGATTGCTACAGGTGCACTTTACTGTTATTATCTTTCTCTCTTAAAAGCGCACGCAGATAAAGGACCAAGTGTCTGTTGGCTTAACTGCCTACGTCCTCAAAATGTCCGTTAGTCTTACATGCATATTATGCCGGTCCGTAACTCCGCAGTACGTACGTAATAATTTATTTATTTATTAAGGAAAACGTAGCGCTACAAAAATACCACAATTACATTAATAATCCAGTGAATAGAGATTAAAAGAGGGGGGTTACCTTACAAACGGTACGGTAGTTCTGGGATGGTTAGTCTAGGATGGTTAGTCGCCGCCATATTGGAAAAACTGAAAAAATCGGCAATTTCTTCAGATTTTTGCTTATATTTTCGTTTAGGTGAGTTTTAGCTACAAAAGAGTCATATACAATGTTGTAGAGAATTAAATTTGCTATAATTTACGATTTAAATTTTGTTTCTAGGACAGATAGTTACCGAGATATGATAAAACGAATTTTCCGGAAATTTGTCAAATTTTTAACTTTAGAACGCTATAATTCGGTTATGGCTTATTTTAGGAAAACAAGTATCGAATAACATTTGTAGGGAATTTAATTACCTACAAAATGCATGTATATTATAGCAAATTTAATTCTCTACAACATTGTATATAAATCTTTTCTAGCTAAAATGCACCTAAACGAAAATATAAGCGAAAATCTGAAGAAATTGTGGATTTTTTTCAGTTTTGGGGGGAATTGTGCATTTTGCATTTTAAACACTCACTAACTATCCTAGACAACATATCAAAAATTCAGAACTACCGGACCGTTTGTAAGGTAACCCCCCTCTATTCACTGGATTATAAATATAGTATTTCTGCCCGATGACATGTTTTCAGAAATATTTTCATTGAATTGCCTCTAATACCCACAACGCCTACACTATATGGGAGACGTAAATAAGAGGAATGGGTGAAATGTTTATACGAGTACCTGGACTTAGTACTCGTATTACATATACTTACTTATGTAGGTATTAAGCCTTCTAACTAAGTAATATAAGGAATGAAAAAGATACACACAAATACAACGATTAATATATTTTTTTTTGTTGATAATAATGCTTTATTTAAGAGAAAGTAGTGCAAAAATTATGGCATAAAACTACCCAACTAGATTAATTAATGCCCGTACTAGGGTAGTTCTTACTGCCCTCGCCATCCTACTTTCCTTTATAGGCTCTAAGTTGCTAAAATACTGGTCGATTAATTGACCTTTTGCTCCCTTCATTAAGACAAATGCTTCTCAACCTTAAAAATGAGCCCCCTAGTGGTTAGGTTCAATGCTTAGTTTCTGCTAAAACTGTTTACTTTGCTTATTTCCATTCTATGATGACATATAGCCTAATTTTCTGGAGAATGGCAGTAAATTCGATGTGAATTCTTATCCTTTACAAAAGGGCTGTTGCACATCAGAACACCGTTGACTACGTAACGACCAATATTAGCGGCTTGCTCCCGGAGCGCACAGTAATATTATTTTCTAATTCGAAGGCATCCTAAAATCCATACCAAATATTGCGGTCATTTCACAAATATTTCTGATAAAATTCCATTGTCAAATATTTCTTTTTCTAGAAATCATTTTTTTTTTGTTTTTTATGAGCTAATATCTAAATATTTTTGTATGTAAATAAGCGAAACGAATTATTACGTTTGATAGAGAATCTAATAAAGATCACGATTTACAATTTCTAAATAGGGTTCCGTATTTTTCCGTAAGACAAGTACAAGTTAGATGCCGAGTTTTTTTTCACTTTTTCGACTTTCTCATATTTATTCATAATTATCTAATTGTTTTACAAAGTGATATTTCAATATTCTATATACGATTTCAATTGGATCATTGCACAGTTATTCTTTTTATGATTGCTATAGCAGTTCCATAGTTATAGTACTTTTTGTCGAGCGCGGTGATATTGCAAGAAATTCCGATGAATTGCCGCGGCCTGCCATGAAATTATGCCGCTACTTGAAGGGTTAATATTCGTTTGAATTTTGTTTTCAAACTCATGAAAAAATAGGGCTTATCTGTGTTAAAATAGATCGTGTAATCTGACGAACGATCGTGCGCTACGCGCGTGTATATCTGCTGCTATTATTTCTTGGTAAGTTTCTGTTAAAATGTGTGCGGTGGCGCAGGCGTGCCCGAGGAGCGCTGCGTGCCCGAGATAAGGCAGTCCCCCGAACTCGTCGGCAATCACGAAGCCATTCTGACCGTGCTGGAATCGAGATTGTTCCCGCTGGGTACAAACACGTAGGACGCTCATTGCAAGCGCGAGCGAACAAGCTTCGTCGAGTTAGAGGACAAACGACCAGGGTTGTCTTGATTTTCCCCAACCCGAAAAATCCACTGGGTTAAATCGGGTAAAATCCACCTGAAAAAACCCAAGGGTTTTTGACGAATGTGGGTTTTTGAAAAAATACTTGTTTATAATAATTAAATCAATGAACGGATATAGCATTTATATTATATTTTATCAAAAAGAAAAAAGGATGTTGAATGAATGAATGAATGAATGAAAATCTCTTTATTGCACAATAAAAATAAGGTACAATGGCGGACTTATTGCTACACTACAACAATATCTTCCAGTCAACCAACATGCTGGTGTGAAAAGAAGAGTAGGCAACAAAATTATAGCTTAAAATCAACTTTGAAATTAAAGCATATAATATATACATTGTGTGTGTATCTAAAGTAAAAAGTAAATATATAAATAAATTTTTGAGTTGGACATATTATATGTACCTATGTATATATATATACATACATATTTTGATATATTAACAAATAAATAAATAAATAAGTAAATAAATAAACTGCCAAAATAAGGTAAGGAAAGGGAGGGATAACGGAAAGGTTAGAATTTATGATTAATATTTATTGTGAAAGGAAGTGCTTTTTCAATGATTGCTTAGCAACTCACCAGGTAATTTTTCTCTGACTTGATTTACAAATATCGTGATTTCTTATTGAAAACCAATATCTATCACAATAAAATATAGCCTATATAGCTTTTCATTAGTGAAAGAATATTTGAAATCGGATAAGTAGTTTCTGAGATTACAAACATACTAACTTACAAACATCACTTTTTTATAATATTAGTATAGATTAGATTGATCAACTCCATAGTACAATTTCTCTCCGACTTCCAGGTGGCGCTGATAGCATTGTCCGGCGAAACTAATAGCAATTTATTCGGCCATCTATAATAAAGTTTAGAATGGATGTAATAATTTAATCAAATTATAACAATAATAACATTCCATTATTAATGCCATCTATCGCGTTTCTTTTTAGGTTGATTAAATCACAGAAATAATACGGAAAGATAGAATGCCATCTGTTAGTCTATCTGAACATGAAATGCGTTATTATTACGTATTAAAACCTGTGTACCAAATTAATAATCGACAAATATATAAGTAGCACCTAAGTTTTGGCAACTCTTCTACGCCGGCGACATGCAAGTGGCACTGATAGCTTTGTATGGTGAAACGAAAACAGCGATTTATTTGGCCATCTATAATAAATAAATAACCTTGATGTTTAATGTTTTTTTTAAAGGACTGATTGATTATAAAAACCCAATAATTCAAGCAATGTTAACAATATAAACATTCAATTATTAGTGCCATCTATCGTATTTTGATATAGGCTTTTTATGACTTCAAAAGAGCAAGTGATATACAAGCCCGCGTATACTTTCAAAAAAGTTTCTTGTGGAATCAGCCAGAACGGCAATGGTCTGGGGTATGGCAGTACAACCATGAGCGATGTGGACTTTACTCCTCCAATGCACTGGAAAAATAATGTTGTATGACTGGACGCCAGAGATGCTGAAATGTTATTTTAATGCCTTTCAGCATACACCTCCGGACCCCAGTAACCTCGCTCGTTAGAGCCATGCCGAGGATAGTTGATGGCCTCTTTATAGCAATACCCCTTGCACAACTACACATAATCTAGCTGGCTGCAAGGTGGCCTTATATCAAGGACGGTACACTTACCATCCTTGCTGTAATTCGCGAGGTAATTAGCCTCTCAGTGGCTCGTGCCAACAAGGGTTTGACAGTATCCTCCAAACACCCAATACAGTTTGTGCGGGATGGCTCTAAAAGCGAAAACATTTCACTACCAAACCTTTCTCAATAATCGAGAAAGCTTCAGATTGGATTCTGGAGGTCGACTCGGTCTTTAAGTAGTATAAATTCCTTGTAAGTCTCGGATGCACAGCCCTGCGTCCAGATATAACTGTTTACTTTCTATCTCGGAAGATGGCCCTTATCGTAGAATTAACTGTTCCATGGGAATTAAATATCCCAAAAGACCACGAGGGTAAATTAAATAAATACCATGATCTCGCAAATGCCGTCTACCGGAACGGCTTCACTGTTCACCTTCACGCAGTGGAAGTTGGCGCTCGTGGCCTGCAGCTCAATCACTGTTTCACCTTTTTAAAGATCTTTGTCTCTCTAGGAAAATAATCAACTCCTTCTTAGAAAAAATATCTAAAACCGCCATTTCTGCCTCTCGAATTCTATGGCTTCGAAGAGGGAGGGAATGGGTGGTAAGGTGAACGCTCACATGTGGCAAGACAGCTGTCCTAAACCTACCACAGTCGGTCGTTAGACCGAAATCCACTGCTCTTCCCCCAGAAGTAGAATGTGCCCGACTACGGTCGGTGAATTCCATGGCAGCTTCGTTTGTATTTTATTTTATTCACGGAAATAATACGGAGAGATAGAATGCCATCTATCAGTCTATTTAAACGTTAAAGTGCGAAATTGTTACGTGTTGAAACTTGTCACCAAGTTAAAAATGGACATCTTTATGTAAATAATATTAAAATAATGAGAGCTATGATTTAAAAATTTTGTTTGATATTATATTATAATTTTATACCGTATAGGGGTATTTGAAGCGCCATCTATAGTTTGCCGCCATACTGTTACGCTGCGAAAGTCGCCACATCAAAGGTTAATCAATTTTTGGAACTATGAATGCCATCTATACGTTGAGTTTCGTAGTAAAATCTTGGTTACCAAATCGCAGGACGACGTTGAATGATCGCCTAACGTCTTGCTATTAGATTTAATACGATTTATAATCAATGCAATTGTTGACTTGACTATAGAATGAAAACAGGTACTCAAGCACGAGCCTATGCTTAACCATCAACTATAGATTCGGGCGTGAGGGCTCGGTTTCGTGCTAATCGCACCAACGAACGCGCAACGTACGGCCCGATAACGACCCGCAATTCGGCGAGAACACTTCGGCTGCTATGGAATATGATTGTGGAGAAACGGTCCAACGCTGACCTTAAACCGAAGGCAAAATTAGTAAGAGCGTTTCATTTGCAATGTAATTACACAACTATACGACATAAAACAAGCCAAATATCTCGGTCTCACATTCGATATCACCCACTTGTAAATTATGTGGCAATCAAAGTAAGGAGACGTGTATAAACGTTTAAGGTACTTCGGAACGTGTTAGATTTCAAATCTCTCAAAAATGTCTACCATGCCCTAGCAAATAGTTTCCTATCATGCGGTATCATAGGTTGGGGAAGATCTACACATACTGTTCCAAATACACTTCTTCTTCAAAGGCGCTTCTTCGGGCGGCCTTACACGCCCGCTCTCCCAAACCCGCCCGCGTGCCGGAGTGACGATACGGCTAAAGCTTTGCCGGCACCAAGAAAATAATAAAAACCACGGCACTACTCAACTATCCATTCAATTTTACGCTGATTTTAGTCAATGACGTCTTAAATTCCGATTTTTTTAATTAAATATTCGCATTGTAAAGCAACATTGATCAATGTAGCCATATTTGTTTTCTTGTCCGCACACTTTCTGCATACGCCGCCGTAGCAATTTTGACGCATTATTAAACAGCTATTAGTGATAAAAATATGTGTGATAGTTGGGCGCGTGACCCGCCTGCCTATATCGATCTGTGCCCTGTGGAGTGGGAGGACTGGGGAGAGCCGGCATGGGTGGATACTTGAATAGGCGCGATTCATCCTTCCTGTAGTGTCGCTTGGGGCTCGTTCCGCGGGAATACATTACCGGAGCCCATTGGGCTTACACACTTTACACATCCCAACGCGTTCAGTTTGAACACTGTTTATTTCAAAGTAACTGTATAAACGTACGAGTTCGATTAATTGTAAGATGTGCTAACAGAGGGCGCTACCAGTCTTTTAGAGCGCGCTGTCGGTTCGTATTTGTAATAGTAGTTGTAATAGGCGTTTACGTGATCTAAATGTCCAGTTAAATTAGGGTTTCACCTAGGAATGAGAGATAATGAGCTGAAAAATTGCATACACCTTTATTTTAGCGTTCTATAAGTTGTCACAAAAGTCTCATAAAATCTCGCGTCTGCGTTGTAAGTTATTCAAGGCCAAAGGTCACAAAAAACGGTTTTTCGCGATTATCTATTTTTTTATAGCTCCAATGGTGTTAACATCTATGATAAAAATTATAGAGCATAAAATTTGAGACAAATTTTGTGACAATCGTTTTTTTATGCGCTCAACCGTTTTTGAGATAGAGGGCGGAGAGCGCGCAGCGCTCAGCTATACATACTGTAATTCAAGGTCTACATGATGTCGAACTCGATAAATAATGCCCTGAATAACGTTATTAAATCATTAAATTATGATTAACAATGAATAATTTGTATTATTTATTAGATAATGCATGTTATTTAATAACATTTTACATTGCCTATTAAATATATGTATTTAATATTGCTTACCTACTTTGTGTAATTCAAAACTCATTTAATAAAATACTTATTGTATATTAATTTATTGAAAGTAGGTTTTAAGTAGAAATAAAACAAGTAAAAATATTTATTTTTAAATATATAAAAACCTAGATAATCGCGGAAACCCAATTTTGGTGACCTTTGACCTTGAATAACTTTCGACGCAGACACGAGATTTTATGAGACTTTTGAGACAACTTATAGAACGCCGAAATGAAGGTGTATACAAGTTTCCAGCTTATTATCTCTCATTCCGAGATTTACCACCTTTTTTGCTAAAGTGACTGCACTATGACAAGCATTTTTCATTGACCCCAAATTATATAATGACATAGAGGAAAAATGGAAACACATAAAGAACAATCAAGAGTTTAAAGACAATATTAATTAATGGTTATTTGAATTAGGGAAGTGTAAATCTGAAAACTTGGTTTGCAAAGCTTATGTATAACGGTTGATTTTAAAAATAATATTGTATGTGTTTATAAATTATTATGCATATAGTCAAACGATATATCATATTTTTATTTATATTATTTAATATTTCTTAGAACTGTTTTCATATATTGTATTAAATTATAAATATGTTCATACCATATAGCATTTATTATTTATTGAAATCGTATTTACGTATATGTGTATTTGCCATATTGTATTACCTGCATTATATTAACCTTACAAATTTATATATATAGTATTTTGATTTGTATTATAGTGTTGTTTATTTATTATAATAAATTATCAATTAAAACACGCACTGTATCCTGTCTCACGTCCTTGATTTCGGATTTTGGCGGTGGGAACATTTTAGGAAGATGGTTCCACGTAGAAGAGAGTTTGTAACCGTTGTCTCTATTGACGACGTCTATATGAGACGACGGTTACAAACTCTTCTACGTGGAACCCTCTAATTAAAATGTTCCCACCGCCAAAAGCCGAACGCAAGGACGTGAGGCAGGATACAGTGAGTGTTGTAAGCACGACGGACTTTCGAAATTCGCGCTCGTCGAGCCCCCCCCCCCCCCACCACCACCCCCACCACCACCACCGATATAATTTATGCAATGACGGCAGCGGTATGCGACCTACCCGCGTAACAACGGATTGACAGCTCTTTCAGTCTACCCTGGACAACGGCGGCTGCAACGTCGCCGATACGACGGATGTTACAAATTTCACGCGGTAAATTCGTTTTTATCTTATTTATAATGTCAAATAACTGCGATAGTCTTCGAGTTCAATTCATTTTCCGTTCTAACGTATTGCTCTGTCTCGTTCGGTTGAACTAAGTTCCTATTTCAGTTCACGAAGAAACGCAATCGGGCCCATTATCAACGTAAGGTGCAAAGCTCAAATTGCTATCGATGATAATTCCGAGATTCGCGACATTGTGGACTTAGAGTAGCGATTTGGATGTTATTACTATATCTGGGACTCTATCATCGATGACTGTCATTCTCACTTCTATTTTGAATTGTTTGATTCTTTTCTTTATTGTGAAAATTCAGAATGGGCCACTTTGTTATATCATACGGCAATCTCTTACGACCAACCCTAGTATAAAAGGTTCATATGTATGTAAGTGTGTGTCTTGTTATGGCATGCGATCGACAAAATTGAAATGCAATTCCGTTAATTTTATCGCATCGGAAAATGGCGACCCAGCAGGAAATCGAACTCGGAATCTTACGATGTAAGTTGACCTAACCACTATGCCATCGGTTCCAATTTCGAATTTCGAGATATGTACTGTGAATCTGTATGGGAGATGTGTAATGTGTACAATACAATACAATTCTTTCTTCTCCAGTAGTTAGGCATTCCTATACTTGGATGCGTCATTGGATGCGACTAATATTCTCAGTGCTGTAAATAATTATAGAAAAAAACTATCATGATAGTTGGGACTATATAAACGAATTTATGTATTTTGTAATCGGAATGAAAATCATCAATAATCAGAAAATAATGCAATAATGAAATTGCTGATTAAATAAATAGAACGATATCTATAACCATAATTATCCTAGTAATAATGTGATATAAGTCATGAAAATATATGATACTAGCTGACCCGTGCCCACTTCGTTGGGCGGTTAAACTTTTTACTTGTGATGAAATTATGAGTGTGGTTTGGTTAGTACTAAGTGCTATGATTTATTTCCTGATTGCCAAACGAAGGGTTATATTTTTACTGCATATGTATGTATGCATTTGCATGCCAATTTGACTATATTGCCGTTATTTGTGAGTGTCTTCTTGTGAGTGTCTTATTTGTGAGTGTATTATCTCTTTAACCATTTATGCAGTAAAAGTGAAATTATATGCAGTAAAAGGGAAAAGTCTTTTGTTTTAAACACTTGAGACGATAAATTTACTTATTTTGATAATAATTCATAATTGTTGATAATATGACCAATAAACATGACCTAACGATTTAATTATTTTTTTTATTTGAAAAACTACTTTTTGTGACTTAAATAATATGCTGTCACTGACTTTTTTATAGGCATTATCAAGCTCTACACCTTTTCTCTAGAACTTAATCATATATCTCTCATCGTTAAGGCAGCGTTAGTTAGAAACGTTTTCGTTCGACCGTTTTTTCCGACTTACTTTGGGAATCCGACTACTACGAATAAGTCTTTTCATTTTTTGGATTAATATATAGCCTATGACACTCGCAAATAACGTAGCTTTCTATTGGTAAAAGAATTTTCAAAATCAGTTCAGTAGATCCAGAGATTACTTCCTAAAACGTCACAAACTTTACCTCTTAATAATATTAGTTTATAAGAAGGTGGTTGGTAATCCTCCGAAATATACTATTATCATTAATTCATGGTCAAATCTAGCAATATAACTTTGGTCGATAAAAAAAAACTCTTTTTGTACTGCTTGTTCGCCGGGCTGTTGAGCTTTAGTACCGGGCTACTAGCAGACCACTGATCCAACCTCAAAAGGGGTAATTACAAAAGATCTTATAGATCCAGGTGACATCAAGGGCTGGATACAAGCCCCACTCTATTTATTATTATTACTACTACTACTACTGCTTACGCAGCACACAGCGATAGTACACATCTTGGAAACTGACATCTTGAAAACGCGTATCGTTGCTCTCCCTCCTAGATACAATTTTCGAGGTGCGCATTGGGTGAAATAGTCGTATCTCTCGCATAGTCGTAGCGCGAGCAGCCCTAGTCGTAAGCCCTACACCCCGAGCCAGACCGTTTCGCGTTACGACGGTCAGGCCAATCGGGCGGCCCGCCGCGATTAATAAAACCCACCACCCCCTATCACCCCCCCTACTGCTCTTCCCCTCAACACCCTCGAGAGATAAGTTATGCTTACTCCCCCATCCCACCCCGATCCCTATCTGTCGCGGAGGTCGGCTTTACCCTTATAAACGGAGCAAAACGCATCGCGAAGTCGAACTCCCACGTGGGCGCAATTTATTAAAAACTTGTGTGTCTTACGACAAACGAGGTTTTTCGCACTAAACGACACATACAATTGAAGGTGTTTCTTCGCGTTTACTTTCCCGGCCCAACGATGGAAGAAAGTATTATGAACGCGCAATTTTTATTTCGTGATGAACTCGCTAATATCAATTTTGAGCCCCATTCCAGATAGAATTCTCTCTGTGTGTCTGTATGTATATACAGTCCTCCACGATAGCGTCCAAAGGCTTAATCCGATTGATCTGAAATTTGGCATGCAGGCATCATTTCGGATAACACACTCGCCATTCCGATACATCATTCTTCTGTTTACACGCACTCTTTTACAGTCCATTCTGGTCGTTTATGGAATCAGCTCCATTCCATTCCGCACATTCGCTGCATACTTTCAAAAAGTTGTTAAAGAAACATTTATTTTTACACAGCCACTAAACCAAATACCTCACCTTGTCCTCTCCTTTATCCTTCCCTGGGCAACCTTAGCATAAGTTACTGACATATATTTGTATAAGTTTATTTTAAATTTAACTTTACTACTTACATTAACTTTACTACTTCTTTGTGTATTGTGCTGTGAAAATTAGGAATTATTTTATCAAATGGTTGACTGTAAGATATCGCTTTAGCGATAAGTCCGCCATTTGTGCATAAATTATCTTTTTTATAAAACCAGTGTAATATTCATTAAGTTATTTTTTTATAGCACAATAACTATATAAGAATTCTATTCTATTCTATTCTCTTTTGGTCATGGCAAAAGTTAAAAAGGTTGTGGTTGAAATGTTTTCCACCAGGGCAGTTCCTGGGGATCCTGGTCATAGTTCTATCTATATGTATTGGAATATCGAAATATTGGACTTTGGCACACAGGTGCCTTATTGGTCGGTCAGTATATTTACGTAAACGATTAAATCGAACGTGTTTAATGCGTTGCATTCTCTCTATGCGCTCGTCGCCGACTATCCCTTTCAAGCAGGTCGACGTCTCTCACGAAGAGACATCACGCTTAAAATCCTGAAGTCATTGGCTAGTTGCCGGGAAAGTTTAGGGGTGACGTTATACGTTATACTAGCTGACCCATGCCCACTTCGTTGAGCAGTAAACATTTTTTATTGTGATGAAATTATAAGTGTGGCTCGGTTAGTACTGAGTACTATGATTTATTTCCTGACTGCCAAAAGGAGGGTTATATTTTTACTGCATATATATGTATGTATTTTCATGCCAATTTGGCTATATTACCGGGTTTCAAATGAGTGAATGAAATGATTATGATTGAATAAATTATGTTTATTTTAATAAGTTCAAAACTTCTCTGTATAAAACTTTCTGTTTTTAATATGAAAAACTACTTTTTGTGACCTAAATATAAAAGTTAGACATATGAGCTGTCGCTGACTTTTTTGTAGGCATTATCAAGCTCTACAACTTCTGTCTAGAACTCAATCATATATCTCTCATCGTTAAGGCAGCGTTCGGAGTTACGGTTCAAGAAACGTTTACATTCGACTGTTTTTTCTCCGACTTACTTTGCAAATTCGACTACCACGAAAAAGTCTTTTAATTTTTCGGATTAATATATAGCCTATTATATGACCCTCACAAATAACGTGGCTTTCTATTGGTAAAAGAATTTTCAAAATCGGTTCAGTAGACCGAGAGATTATTCCCCACAACCTCACAAACTCAGAAACTTTACCTCTTTATAATATTAGTATAGATGATCGATCATAAGTATTTTATATGACCGATGCTATTTGCATACTGTGCTATTTGTTTACAAAAAAAATGCACAAAATGAAAAGTAGCTTTCGGAGAACTCAATTGTAAGTACTTTTGTACTAACGACTATTAGAAGTCCTTATTTTTAGTTTGTAAACTGAAAGACAACGATTTTTATGTCAATGAAAATATGTTTTTGTCGAGTACGTATAAACAATAACTATAATATATTTCCAACGAATAGGGCAATTATGAACTGTTACAAACAGCCTTTGCAAAGAAAAATTGTAAAAAAGTGTCGTCAAAATTTTGAAGTCCGTATGGGAGCATTTTCCTCGTGCGGGGTCTCGCACAGTAGATTCGACAATATCGATTTTTAGATTTTAGATGAAAATATGAAATATGATTTTGACGTATTATCATACAAAAGAACGAGAACATTTTGAAATGCACAGGACAAAGTCATTACGAATACAAGCCGCCCGGCCGCCCGTCCATAGAACAATAGCACGAAATTAATGAACCGAAATGCCTGCGTAGCGCCACAGATCAGAAAAAAAAACGCCAGATGCGTCCACATCTTGTATTTCTTATTTACGATTAACTGTCTAATGTAGTCCCGAACGTCGAAACAGCGACTGTACTAGGGTTGTCGACTACAGCGGGCGAGCCCGTCACCTCAGGAAGTTTTAACGATTAGTCGTTCTATCTCCCTGGAGTGAGCGCAGAAGACTTGGACAAAACAGTCCACCGTCTAGCTCCGCCACAAACCCGTAAGAGGCCAACGCCTTAACCGCGAGATAGCTAGGAGTGTTACCCGGCGGGCTTACACTCACGCCCTTACTCCCAATTGTGACCAGATTACTCCAGTCTCTCGATTGGTTACGAGTTCGAGGTCGCTTTCGCGATCCTCTCCCTTACGAAGCGGTGAAACGGTGTATACCGAATCTATCGCGGGCCACAGCGTCCTTTGCACGGCTGTTCACTCAGGATCGGATAGCCGATGGTCGTTTCAAGAGCAGTCGCCGTAAGGTCCGCGACCACCCCCGCTCCCTCGACTGTTAGTCAGAGTGCACAGTCGATTGGCTTACGCCGCACAGTGCGCAGACCGTGCAGGTGCGCCAGAAGGTTGATTCCTAGGGGAAACTAGCCCTAAGGCCAGAGTCCTACTCAGGCTCGCATTTCATGCGTGGAGGCCGTCGGATAGGTGTTGACCCGTGAGTGTGACCAACCCTGAACAGAATGGGTAGAGGTAGCACAGAAGTTGATAATTAAAATTATCACCCGTAAACCATACAGATACCCGTCAGAAAAACTTTTTGAAGAGTTCAGTGTACTTGAAGTAAGGCAACTTTATTTAAAATTTTGTCTGGTTTTTATTCAATTTCAAATTAAGAGAGCGCCCACACAACAAGCACACCGAACAAGGCGATCCGTGGCGGATATGTTAGACGTCCGTCGAACGAAAACATCTTTTGGTCAGAGGCATCTTATGAGTATAGGCCCCAGGATATACAACGAATTGGATGAGTCGATAAAAATCGTATACAGTAAAGACCAATTTAAAAAACGGTGTCACAGGTGGCTTCTGAATGAAGGTCGGGATATTAGCCACCAAATATTTGATATTCTTATGTAATTTAATGTAAATAAATTAAATAAATTGAATTACTATTATTATTATTTTATTAAATCGCTATTCTTGTTTTTCTCTTTTTTTTAATTGAATTATATTGAAATATATATTTTAACTTGTAACATGGACATTTTATATATAATTGTATCCTCGGACTATTTAAATATGATTCTTTAAATATTTATTGAGATATAATTTTTTCCTTTATTTCGATTCATTAATAATATTTTTATATTTTATTGTATTTATTACGACATTATATTATTATTATTCAGTTTAATTATTTCACCATTTACTGAATGTTATTTTTCCAGCACACTACAGCTACATTTACATCACACTACACTACACTACAGTTACATCACACTACACTCAAATTACAATGTTTATTATTATTAGTTAATTTTTTATATTATTTGATACCTAGCATATCTTTTAAATTAAGTATTCTAAAGTATGCACAAGCCACTCTACTTGGTACGCTTGCCTTAGTACGGGCCTAGGCCTAGTTAGGCGGCGTTGATTTTAAAAAATTGGTCTGCGGTGCTTTCTATTTTGCTATTATTTACATTTAAGCCTATATTGTTAAACTTACAATGTACTGCCATAAAAAATGTGCTTTTCTTTAATAAATAAATAAATAAATAAATAAAATGGGTCTTCGTGGCCAACTCAGCAAGGGCCCATTAACTCCCATTCTGACTAACAGTCGGGGAAGTCTGGAAACAGTACTGTCTCCTATAGCGGGGGTAGTTGTTCACCTTACGGCGACTGCTCTTGAAACGACCATCGGCTACCCGATTCCGGGTGAACAGCCGGGCACAAAGTTTGGGACAATGCTGTCGCATCTTAAATGGTAGGCCAAGGGGTTAACTAGATTGAATAACTAGTTTATTTCACAAAATCGACCGTATACATGCAGGCATCGTTTTTGGTATACAATACTTCGGGTGTATCGATTTAATACGACATGGATTTATGAGTTGAACTTTAATATGATTACTTCTTCAAGTCCCTAGTTGCTAAACTCTAGATACACCTTTCATACGAAAATGCCCATTGTTTTTAGTCGCCTCTCTCCAAAACATTAGGACAGATTGGATTGAGCAGCTTGAAGACCGAAGACCGCCTGTGTCTCCGCTCATCTTTTCGTTTAATCTGTGCCGCCTCTGTATATTATACGTGTCTCTGTATGTAAAGGGGCCAAAAATGTCCCAATGTGCGGAGCGTAGCAGAGCAGAGCATTGCCATTCGGCGGTGGGCCGTAATGAAGGCACGGTGGCTTCATTTGCCTACATTGTGCCGCGCGACGGACGTGCCCAGAATTGACGGGGCGGGGAACTCTGGAAACTCTGGCAAACCGGCTGACTTAGAAAACTCTACGTGCGGTGTGCCTTTAATGAGTTCGAGATGGCTGCCGGCCTCGCATATGCAAAGCTAAGTGGGATAGAAAAGGGTACCCAGTAATGACGATGATGATGTTGTAACGGATCAGGTTTATCTCGTCGAGCAAAAAAGAATCGCCAGATCACCTGATCAGGCAGGGGGACGACAAGAAGACCAAAGTTTGATAAAGAGTATTTATTTCCATTACAGCCATTTCAATTTAGTAAGAATGACCAAGTATACACTGAGAAAAATATAACGCTGTAATACACGGAAATACGAGTGTTTCAAAAGAGATCTCGTATATAACATGTACTGTGGTCCGTACGTATATATCAACATGACGCGTAACGGTGTACTTACGGGCTAGTAACTACACCGCACATTTATTACGACGCACAACGGGATCTTGCCTTTACTATGACAGTATGTTACAGTCAGTTACAAGAATCATTTTGAAGCTACATTATACCGTTATTTTCGTATTACCCGTAAGGATCATGGTAAAACATATGATCACGTAATGTCGTTTCAACAAAATTCCTTGCAATTCAACAAACTTACGATTAAAACATTATTATTCTGTATAAAACCGTAATAACAAAACGATATTGTAGGAAGAATCGAATCGAATATTTTTCTAAGTGTATGTATATTAAATTGAGCTTATATTAGTTACTAAATTTGACAAAGAATGTTATACAGTAAATTACTCCAAAATGATTCTAATTAACAAAAAAAATCTATAGCAATTGGCAATAAAAAATAGTACATTAAATTACATTGTTAGGTACGATGTTGTTTTAAAAATACTTTAAAATATCAAAGCAGGCAGTCAGAAGACATAAAACAGGAGACCACGTCGTTATATCGACCCCAGATCGAGAAGAATATATTTTTGTTAAAGATGACGTGAAAATTCGCCGCTCCGAGAGTCGGATTCGTCGTTCTGAGTGTCAGATGACGTCGTTTGTAGCTGAAGGTGTTCACCCTAGCAAAAATCGCGATTTGATTTAGTATAAGGATACTTTATTGTCGGTAACAGTTCAGGGACAGTTGAGTGTTTAAGTACGGATTCCTCTCGTATCTATGTATGTTGTCAAGTAAGTAGTTGTCATTTTCATTTTTAGTATAAACTAAAACTTCAGTCTTCTTTAGAGTCTTATTTATCTATTTTTGACCGCAGAACCAACGGCACAATCCAATCTAGTTCAAGGAGAAATTACCACGTCCAAGTAAATGTAAAGTCCATGCGTTCTATTGTCATATTTTATTTCATGAAACATTAATGTTGCTTTCAAAATAACAGGAACTGAATGGCAATTCCGTAACCTCATGCCTATTCGATTCTGTCACCCAACTGGATCTAACCCGGTCTAGGGTGGACTCTTGACAGGGCTCTAATAATACAATTATGTTTTGGTTGTAGTACAATACTCGTTAAAAAACTAAAGTGCCTCAAAATGTCCTTAAAAAATAAATCGCAATCCCATAATAAAATCGAAAAGAAAGACAGAAAAAAAAACAAGTGGAAAGGAAAAGTGGAAGAAAATAAAGGAAAACTGACAGTAAAATATCAGTAAGTCATTAATATGAAATATATGGCAAGTAATATACAATTTAATATAATAATACCTAGTCAAAATAAATAGAATGTGTTGCCAAAACAATAATAACGACGAAATTTAAGATTTTCTGGTAATATATTCGTGAAACCTCTACGTTTCTGCACTCTCACTGGCCACATCCCATATATAGATAGCCTGGCGACTTTCAAGATGTCTAGCCTCGAGCATTGCCGCAAAGTGACCGTTATGACCACTCTGCGGTACCGTCGAATCTCCATATTTATCCGCCAGAGTCCAACTAAAGCCCCGTCGCGTAACTTGCCACTCAGTGACGTTCAACTTACCCGAAATGCATGTATGCACGGAATTTTACATTACAGTGAAATTGTTAAGCAAAGAAAATTGCCAAGGAAAAGAAATACAACTTAGTCTGGGTCAAGGGTGGCATTGATGCTGATGTTCTCCTAGCTGATTTCGGTTAAAGCGTCCATAGTATTTTATGGTTCTGACTTCTCGTGCGCCCGTAAATGACTCTGACTTAAAGATTTTGACTTGACTAGCAAGATATCGTGGTCCACGCAATCGAATACCTTTGAGAAGTCGAGGAACCACACGACACTCTCATCTCTCTGATGTATTTTTTTTAAAAACCTGTTTAATTTTAAATTGTCATAGATAAGGTTATGAATATTGTTTATGTTAGATTAATTTGGTAAATTTTAAATATTCATAAATATATTTTGAAGACATATGCACTAATACCTATTATATGGAAGTTTAAAGGTGCAACACTTATTCTGTTTCTTAAATTATTTCTTTTAAAGGAAGAAATAAGAAGATTTATTAATCGTGTTTTACTTTGCATTTTGGCCAATTTTTTACTACATTTTAAAACAGTCTCTTTTCTCAATATGAATATATTAAATTGCATTTTGCAGTCTCTTTTCTCAATGGGAATATAGGTCTTGCATTTTGTTTACATTGATGGGTTTTGGTCCGTCACAAGCTATTACCGTGGGTATGGTTACGTTATGAATGGTCCTTTTCTTAAGGTTGAAGGTTATTGACCCTGAATGAATTCCCAATTTAAGGCCTGTTACTACACAGCCTTTTCAAATTCGAAGAGTACTCAAACTCTACGAAGTTTGACACCAGGATCTATTTTTTTCGTATCGTGGAACGTCGCGTTACAGTCTCGATAGAAACAGCTTTCGGCTTATACTATTTCTTCCACCAGTTCTTGAAGTCCAGGATGTTAGTAGTCACATTGAACTTACTATGTAGGAAGATAGTATCGATCTCTTCGCTTCATTACTTTATAGATTTGGTAAAAAAGCGATTAAGCCAATGACTTACTCTCTTTCTTGCCTAATTGAAAGATTTACCTGTCTGTATTTTAGTCATTGATTAGACTGCCTGTTATGTTTATTGACTATTACATAGATTTAGCCAAAAATAATCAAACTGCTCTCAAATTGGCCATAACGGAAAAAGCTGACTTATTCTCATTTTTAATTAACCGATTCATATTTCCTCCGTTATGATCCTCCTTTTGAGAAATGATGACCTTGTTGTGGCATTTCTACGTAATTCTACCTCTTACCATGTATTTACTACATCTTTTTGTCTCACATTACACGACCCGTGACTACCAAGAAAGCACCATAAAGCGTCTTGGCGATTACATGCATCATAAGCATCATTTTTATGTGTACGTGCTCGCGGGGCGTGGACCTCGCCAGCATCGTGACACGAATGCTTCCGAAAATCATCGAGCGGACACGAACACCAACGAACATGGCCCGTGGTTAGCTCATAACGTTCTAAGCGTCCGAATCGGTTAAGGAATGGTCTCAGAAACAAACGACGAGATGAGAACTTTAGAACAGACAGCTCTTTCAGTCTACCCTAAACAACGGCGGCTGCAACGTCACCGAAACGTCGGGTGCTACAAATTTCACGCGGTAAATTCGTTTCTATCCTATTTATAAAATTATTATCCCAATAATAAAAACACAAGGTAAAATATCAATTTGTCTCATAATATACTCTCTATGTCTATTATATCTATAGTATGTAAAATCACGACTTACCAAAATAAGCTGATATCAACACATCCAAGAGCGGTTTATCCGCAATTAGACAATCATATACACTCGGGAGAACCGCTGAATCCGGGTCACCAACATAAACCTTAATATCTCGGAAACTAGGAATGCCAGCTTATTCAAATAAAAAGTATTTTACAGACTATTTAATACTACTTCAATAAGATTATTAAAACTTCTTGGTTGCTGTAAATGAATGCTATCCACAAGTAAATATATAAAACAATATAAAAAACACGACTGCCATTACAGAAAGGGAACTATTGTATTTATAATTATTTTCGATAGGATTTTTTATAAAATATTTGTGGTTTATGTATTTATCCATATAGATAGATGTATATTTTTGCAATGTATCCAATCAGACCTTTCATTTGACACTAAACACGATATATTTGTGTTACTTTATTGACATTTGGACATCTAGACCACTACTTACTTGACATTTGGCAGTTAAGTTATCCCATGACACTCGGGATGACATAACGGTTGTAACAATAGCACACATGTCTAAATCGGTCCAAACGTTTAGAAGTTATGGTGGAATAAAGAAACGGAAAACATACTTAGATGAACCCTGAACACATTTTTATTTATTTATTATAATAGAAATAACATGAACAGGCTGATATTGGAAATATGTCATAAGGCTAATAAAAATATCAGGGTAAGGAAAGTAATAATAAGTTGTTAATAAGGTAAGTTTGAGAAAGGGGTATATAAAGCGAAAATGAAATCTGAATAATTTGATATTAATATTTATAATACATAAATAATATAATATAATGGTCATATAATACAGTACAGTAGTATGGCAGTTAATGACATATTTAGAAGTAGCAGATAGGCTAGGTATGATCGAATCTTTAATTAGATTAATGGAATCATAAAATACGTCAAATTCTTTACATAATTCACCAAAAACGCGACACATTCTGGTAAGAGATCTATTCGACGCGATATTGCCATAAAATGTTAGTAATAGTAAATGTTTGAGAGATTCTCGTCAGTCGCGGTGGCACCCGAAAAATTACATTACACTCCTTTTTTGTTGCGCAGTCGTGTAAAAAGCTAGAAACAAAAGAAATGATTTTTTGACAGTCGAAGTACCTGCTTCTTTTGTTTTTGATTTTGTTTCTATTCTGTCACAAAAAAGAAGCGTTCCTGGTATTAAATATCCTGGTAATTATTAAATAAGCTGGCATTGTTAGTTTCCGAGTTATTTAAGTTTATGTTGGTGAATTGGATTAATTGCTCCCGAAAATTATATAAGTATAAAAACATATACATGAAATAAATTTTAAATGTAAAAATATATTCATAACAAAATATTTTTTTGAAATTTGGTAATGATAATACTGTTCAAAAACTGGTATTCTATTCATAGAACGTAAATTCATTATTTACCAAGATAAACTGATATTGACACATCCAAGAGCGGTTTATCCGCCAATTGGACAAACATATATAATAATAATAATAAAACGCTTTATTCTTAAGAAAAGGCGAGCTTATTGCCTGCAGGCAATATTTTAGAGCTAACCTATATATACTATTGTATGAACATTATTTGCGAGTAGACTAAATAACTTAACCTATATAAAGAGTATGACAAATAAAATAAAAGAGGATAGAAATAAATATATACTTTACTCTCTGTGGGCAAAGGTTTGCCGCATCAAAATAATCTAACACCTATAAGGACACTAAAGTTTAAAAGGAGGGGAATGGGAGGGGAAAGGGAATTTATCTGGAAGATTTCAAATGCTCTCTAAGTCTGTTTTTAAAAGTTGTTATGCTTGGCGCGGTTCTCACATTTTTCGGCAAAGCATTCCAAAGACGGGCTCCATGCAATGTGAAAGAGAATGACAAGAAGCCACTGCTGTGACTAGGGATAGAGAGTAGCATGTTGTCTTTTGATCTCAGAGGGCGTCCATGAGACGATAGTGCAGTAAATCTACCGGTAAGATATTTGGAGCGACGCCATCCAAGATCTTGAAAAGCATATAGAGAACTCGCATGTCTCTTTTCTCCCGGGTCGACAGCCAGTAAAACTTCTTTCTGTACTCCGTGATGTGGTCAAATTTTCTGAGGCCATGGATATACCGAATGCAAACATTTTGGAGACGCTCAACTTTGGTGGATAACTCCTGTGTGAGGTCGAGAAATGCGATATCTCCATAATCCAGAAAGAGGAGGAGAGCAGACTGACAAATCTTAAACTTGCTCTCCTCCGGGATGATATTTTTTAGCCTATTCAGCGAATGAAATCTTATAATTGTAAAAATATATACAAGAAGTGAAAACCATTTCCAACGCAGAACGATCTCCTCGCCTGGATTTGTAAGGAGTCACGTCCCGACCAAATGCCCATCTCCCGGCTGAAATATTCCCGTGAACTATAAAGAACGGCAGATGGCTATCATCTGGGAGGCTAGAAGTGCGTGCCGAGTTCGATGCTATCTCGAAAGTTTGTGGGCGCGCAATATATTTTCCGTTCGTCTTGAGCGCGATAACCGGAGAGTCAAATTTGTCAGTCGCGGAGCTCCGACTCTACCCGTCAACCTGCCAAGCGACGTATTCCGGAGTCTCTCGGAATTTCTAAATTGAACGAGGCAGAGAGATCCAATTTTAGAGGTCGTTTAGGGACGTCGAAGTGTTTCTCTTTCTTAGTCATGCAACGACATGTCACCTTATCTAACCTACTTACAAAAATTTTTGTACTTGGCATATCAGCCCTTGTATCTCCACTGCTCGATATTTGGGAGCTAATGGGCCCAGTGCAGTTAGGTCATTATGACCTATGTGTTACAGTCGGCCCAACTCACGGGTCAGCACCCATCCGGTAGCCTCCTAGTACAAGTGCGAGTCCGGATAAGACTCGTTTTCCCCCGGGAATCATTCTTCGGGCGCTCCTGGCCGTTTTGCGTACCGTGCGGCATCAGCCAATTGACTGTGAGTCTGGAAACGGCTTTGTTTCCTATAGAGCGGGGCTGGTTGTTAACCTTATATGATCCGCTCTTTAAACGACCAATAAGCTACCCGATCCCGAGTTTCTTCCTGCAATGTCGTTTTGTTACGGTTTTATACACAATAATGATGTTTCAATCGTAAGATTGTTGAATTGCAAGGAATTTTGTTGAAAGTCCATTACTCGATTATATGTTTCACCATGCTCCGTACGGGTAATACGAAAATAACTGTATAATTTAGCTTCAACGTGATTCTTGCAACTGACTATAACCTTACGTATGTAATAACATGCTGTCATGGTAAAAGCGAGATCTCGTTGTTCGCCGTAATGAATGTGCGGTGCCCGTGACATAGTAACTACACCGTTTCGCGTCACGTACGGACCACAGTACATGTTATATACTAAATCTCTTTTGAAACATGCGTTTTTCCGTGTATTAATTACAGCGTTTTATTTTTCTTAATGCAGCCGGGCAAACGACGCCGTGATCCGCGATCGATTCGGTAGATCCCGAGTTCCCGCTAACATAAGGTAGATGACTGCGCAAGCGACCTCGAACCTGTAACCAGGCCCGAGAAATCTGGCCGCAACTGGTAGTAAGGGACGAGACGGCCCGCTGGTTGCGTTTGTGTCTCGTGTTAGGCGTTGTACTTTTACTGGCCGTGGAGGAGCTAGTTGGTGGAGTTTTCAAACGCTTCCCAACGTTCTTCAAACGATTCTTCTGTTGGCTTATTTCGGGAAGTTTAGTCTACACCGCTGGATGTTCTGCCCTAGGGTAGATGTATTCCGCCACAATTTCCAGGGTAGCATTTCCAACGGTCGCCAGTATCGGTACAACTTTGTTTTATTAGTGTCCAACCGAGACCCACTAAGGGATGTCTCGTTGAGGTCGTTCAGCATTTTCTAGAGTTCCTACAGCGTCTCTGCCATGATGACTATTTCGTCTGCAAACCTTAGATGCGAGATGTATTTCCCGTTACTGTTGATGAAGTATCCTTTCCAATTTAACATTTTGTAGACGTCCTCTACGGCATTGGTGAACAGGTTCAGGGAAATGACAACCCCCGTCTCACTCCTTTTTCCAATAGAATCGCGTTGGTTTTATGGTCGTGAACTTGACGGTCATTGTGGTGACTTCATATGGAGATCTCAAGACTTGGTTGTAGCGGTAACCTACTTGCTAACGCTGTAGGAATCCAAAACTGCCAGGTTTCGACCGAGTCGAATGTCTTCTCTTAGTCGACGAACGCCAAACAGAGAGATTTGTTGTACCCCTCGGTATTCTCTACGACTACGACCTACCCTATAATGTATCGCTCCAGAAACGAGTACATGTTGCTAACGAGGCGACTACTACCTCGATTTTCACCCTCCTAGGAGCCAATTATTGTTGACTGTATTTCGACATATAGTACCTAAACAACATATATACAAAGGCCACGCTGAAAGTTTCCGGAATAAATAAGAAAAATATACAAGGAATGCCTAATAATCTATTTATTCTTTCTCAAAATTTTCTCAGTGAGCGTTAACCCTCCAACCTTAGGCGATTTTCCGATCGATTTAGTCAATATTCTACGATACAGGTCGTAACTTGTCCGTTACTCGAGAACGTGGAAAATGCGACTTTCGATGTTACAGAGCAACAGAAAAAGTTTCAACGGGGAAATAGCGGAAATACATAAATTATATGCAACGCGATAATAGCATACAGAATCGTATGGAAAGAGCTGAACGCTCAGTAACCGTCTCCCGCGGTTGGAGGGTTAATAATACTTGTTCATAGTAAGCCAATTTTCGTAACTTTCTACTCCTTCTTAGGGATTTCTAAAACACATTTTTCATATTCTTCGAGAATCTCTTCTGTCGATGAAAATCGTTGACCGCATAATTGGTTCTGAAGTTTTGGGAACAAGAAGTTACAAGGTGCCTTTCTAGACGGAACTGTATGGAGGATGGCTCAGAGTTCTAAGTTTTCGCGTTGAAAAAATAGTTTGTCTTGTCATGCTGCAAGTTTATGCATCGTTTATGATTGCTTGCTATACCGTGTATTAACCAGATTGTTTTCTAGCTGACATAGACCCCTTGTAAGGGGCTCTCTAGACGATCTAGCATGCTTGTCAAGCATCGCGTCGCGGGCTGGGAGGGGATTGTACACCGCAGGATATATGCAAATATATTTTCTTTATATTTACCAAATATGCCCAATTTTGTAGTTGTATACCAGGGAGTCAAGTTAATTAGACGTAATTGATTGATGAATGACGCGATTCCTTGGTATAAACTACAAAAAAATGCATATTTGCTGCGGTTTACGATCCCTTCCCAGCCCGCGACGCAATGCTTGACAAGCATGCTTGGTCGTCTAGAGAGCCCCTAAGTCGAATTCGATCCCTGGAGGTGCAATTAGATTACGTTGGGAATCACTGCTTTAAACGAATAAAAAGCAGTGTCGGCCGATTGTGTCGCGGGTCGTGATTTCACCGATTACACAGTTGTGAATCCTTGTATAATTCCAGCGACGTGGAACTGGGCACGTTCTGTCCGCCACACTGAGCCATCCACAAACTTCAATCAGGGCAATCAAACAAAAGTCGTCAAACATTTGTACGACCTCGAGTATTGATTGTAAGAAAGCACAGTCTACCCATCTTATATTCCAAAAGCGAGACGCTGCCAAATGCTAACGCAATCGACTATTACATATTTACGAAAAACCTTTTAAAATTCGGCTTATTTTTATTTTCAGATGTTCTGAACTTGACCCGTCCAGGGGGGCGAGTCTTAAAACCATCTTAAAGCTTGTATGCCAAAGTTTTACACTGTAATGTTTGACGCACGGTGTTTCGTTACGTTTATATAGTGTTGTAACGGACCTTAAGTCCAGTTAACAAAGGCATACAATCAACAAATGCATCGATTTCCAGTGAATTCCACTGACACAATTCAGCTATTATTTAAACTCGTGAAGCGGGGAATCAGCACGATGAAACAATACTTTTACTCGGAATATTTCGAATTGCATCATTCCACGGCCTATATAAACCGGCCAAAAAGCAACCAAATTATCAGTCCCTGATTGATCACCTTCCCCCAAGGTTGCGACGGCATATCCGGAAACACCTCTACGAGGTCGCTCAACGGATCTCGGTTCCTTGGTTTCCTTTCCTTATCCTCACTAAGTCTCGAAGCATCAGTCTGTAATCCCACAGACTCGAGACGTGCCCAGTACAAGATACTAGGAGCACATATACAATCCTCGTCCTTTCCTACATAACCTCCGTCGCGCAACCTCGCGTCTCGATAAAGTAATCCGGGCACTCGTTAATTCGGCAAGCGTTATAACTGGCAATATTCAATCGATTTAATCAATAAAAACCTTCTGCTTCAACAAAACCGCCTTTGAATACGGAGACAACCCGCAAGTTGATACCGCCACCTTACATCGAATAATTTGGAGTCTTGTGAGGGGTGGTCCCTCACAGTGTATTAGATTGCTCAATTTGGCAACTAGGATTTTACTACGAATGCGTAGATGGCTACTTTTCTCTTAAAGATTACTACTTTTCTAAGAAGTAGTCATTTCTTCCCTATCTCTCCTCTTCATTTCCCGATTTCTTCTCCTCGGGCATTCCTACTTTTAAATACTTTACTGGTCTGTATTTCATACAGACGAACTTAGAAATCTTTATTTTCACAATGCGCGCATGTACGACTGTGATCAGGTTGGTTGTAAGAAATTGCAATGTGGCAATAAGCTCGTATGTTTGTATTATAGTTAAGTGCAAATAAGGAGTATGTTGGGCTCGATTGCGTTTCTTCTTGAACAAAATCGGAAATTAGTTGATGTGAACGAGACAGAGCAGTACCTACGTCAGAGCGGAATGTGAAATGAACGGTTGTCACTTTTCCGCATTAAAACTAACCTCCGAGGTAAAGCAACTAAATCTAAGACCGCTCGTCACATCAAACTTATTCGGGTGTCGATATAAGTTCGACAGGTAGTTTTGATGCGGAAAAATCGACGATAGTTCATTTCATATTCCGTTCTAACGTACACTGAGAAAAATGTAACTATGTAATACAAGGAAATACGCAAGTTTCAAAAGATATTACGTATATAACATGTACTGAGGTCCGTACGTGGCATGTAACAATGTAGTTAACATGTCACGGGCATAGTAACTACGATGCACATTCATTGCGGCGCACAACGAGATCTTACTTTTGCCATGACAGCATGTCATTACATACGTAAGGTTATAGTCAGTTACAAGAATCATGTTGAAGCTACATTATACCGTTATTTTCGTATTATACGAAACGTATATTCGAGTAATGGAGTTTTAACAAAATTCTATGCAATTCAACAAACTTACGATTGAAACATCATTATTCTGTATAAAACCGTAATAACAAAACGACATTGTAGGAAGAAATCCAATATTTTTCTCAGTGTATTGCTCTGTCTCGTTCGGTTAGACTATGTTCCAATTTTAGCTCACGAAGAAACGCAATCGGCCTTATTATTATTATAAATATTCCAATTAAGTTTGATTGCAATCCCCAGAGTGCCGCGGCATACACTTTGAGAACCCCTGATCGACCCGGCTTGGTCGGTCATAGCCTTAACGCCGAATTTTGGGCTAACCTGGCAACACTGATCGTAGCTTAGCCCGGTGGGCGGGCGCGGGCGGCGGGCGGGCGATCCGTTCATAATTCATCTGCGGGGCAATTTGGTCGGATCGCGGGCATCGACAGGCGTTCGTTCGAGTCGGATGTTAATTCCCTCGTCCAGACCGCTCCGACTGCATCCGAGGTCTCCCCGGGCTCTAACGTGTAATTTGGCCGCCGCCCCGTTCCCACGGGCGCGTTTCGGACCTCGCGTGCCCCGCGCGCTCGACGCACGTCACAGCAAAGCATCCCATTGATGCTCACGAAGATTCGGAACAACCTCAACACGTGTAAATGCCCCCACTTATGCGAAATTAAGCAACTCTCTGTGCGAAAGCCCTGCCTGAGAATTCAACTCACTGCTTGCGTGAAAGCTTGCCACATATCGAAAGACTAAATAAGAATAAATATCTTGTATGTATTTTGAGAGGAGGGTCCTACTGAAAATATTGTTAGTGTAGCTCAGCTGGTATCGTATTATTACACGACTGACCAACAATAAATTAATAGTTTTAAAAAAACACTAAAAACACGCTTTTGGGCTATGATACGATATTCACATACACACGGCTATGATACGATATTCTATCATGGAATGCCAGTGCCTATCTTCCGGCTTCATCATCAGACCTTGAAACCTAATCGTGGTCAAAGTTCATTCCAAGACTTTTCTAACAAGTCCAAACACAGCTATGATACGATGTTCCATCATGAAGTTCCAGTTCATATCTTCCGACTCCATCATCAGATCAGTTCGACAGTAGGTACCATATTATTGTATTGTCATCAGAACTACATACAGCTGCCAATTTTCATGACGTTACGATCCTTGGAAGATGGTTAAATTAGTTACCTTAGATTCCATTACATAGTTAGTTACATAGAGGTCGACCCAAAAAAAGCGTGTTAAAAAAGAGTATAATGTGTTCAGGGTTCATCTATGTATGTTTTCCGTTTCTTTATTCCACCATAACTTCTAAACGCTTGAACCGATTTAGAAGTGTGTGGTATTGTTAGAATCGTTACCGACATCCCGAGTGTCATATTACAGAGTCACCTTACCTCACCATATTAAGTAAGTAGTTGTCTAAATGTCTAAATGTCAATAAATTAACATAAATATATCGTATTTAGTGTCAAATGAAAGGTCTGATCTCGTAACATTCATGTAACGTATGCATGCATGTAACTATATGGATAAATACATAAACCACAAATATTTCATTTTAAAAAACTTTATAAAAATAATTATTAAAAAATGGTTCATTTTCTACAATGGCAGTCGTGTTTTTACTTTGTTATATCATTTTTTTATACGATTTACTTGTTATATCATACGGTTGTATATTACTCGTCGCATGCGAATATACCTACAGGTGTCTGTCTGCCTCTAGTGCTCATATACAACAACACGAAGCCAACCCCATGGTAGTTTGTGAACATTTACTAATGGAGCAAGCATCGGTAAATCGGAAATAGTGGAATCCCTCAAATGGGCAAAGGGAACAATGGCCCCACTTGAGACGAACTTTATATGGCATTAAGTCTAGCTTTGTTTTCTCTCTCGCTTATTCAATGTCGCGAACCGCGGGGTGCTCATCTCAGTCATACACGAGGGTAAGAATCGATGCCATGCTGACATTTTCTCACCAAAAGGATCTTTAAATATTACCATGAGAAACATGGATGGGTCCTCATCATCACTATCGGTGCTACAACTCGCTGTGAGTATCGGCTTCGTCGAGATTTTGTTTTCTCCATTCCAAAATATCCTGAGTTTCGTTGTCCAGTTGATCACTCCGAGTGCATTTAGGTCTTTAACAACAGAATCGACCCATCGAAGTTTGGGCCGTCAGACTTTACGACACCCACACCATTGATTATATATTGTATTAGATTGCTCAACTCCATAGTACGTTTTGGCAACCCTTCTGCGCCGGCGACATGTGGTTACAAAGGACTGATTAAGCTTGGGAGCTAATGGGCCATGTTGCAGTTTGGCCGCTGAGACCCATGTGTTCAGGGTCGGTCAAACTCACGGGTCAACACCCATCCGGCGGCCTCCGCGTATAAGAACGAGCGATGAGTTTAGACTCATCGTTTCCAGGGACGCCCGATTGTTCATTTCGAAAATGTGCACAATCTTCGGGGAGGCTCCTTCTGTGTCCCATTTAATCTATATATATATAACAAAGTCGGGTTTGTTCGAACACTTATAACTCGAGAACGGCTGGACCGATTTTCATGGTTTTTTATTTGTATTATTTGTCTCTGTCCTGAATAGCGGAATAACTATTAAAAACGAAAATTGGAAAATTGACGAAAAATAAAAATAAAACAAAAAACATTTTCCCATACTAAATGTAAATCTGTGTTTGCCTCATGGTCAGTTGTACGTGACGTGTTCACGTGTCGGCAAATCATCCGCTTTATTTGTTCTTGCGCCTGATAACGAAACAAAAAATGTCGTATATCACAAGGTGCTTCAATGAAGAGAATTAAACCGAGTGCATCCCATGCTGCACAATATGCAAATAGTTTAATTCAATCGTGTCTTGCTGACACGCGATTGATATACTTAATTTTTGTACTTTTATATTTCTTTTTGTGTTATTATCTTAATAAAGTAGTGAACTTAATATTTATTTTGTGTTCATTGTATTACTTTCATAAAATAATGAATTAAGTTCAGCTAATCTGTAACACGACATTCATTGACTGTTAGGCGGTACGAAGTTCACCGGGCCAGCTAGTATAGTATATATAATAGATATAGTATAATTATAGACAATAGTACTAATAATCAAACAGAATTATTGGATAATTTCACAAATTATCGTAGGGGAAAATATTTTTAAGAAAAATAAAAATACTAACAAATCAGTAATAATAATAATAGTCAATATCCAAAAAATCACAATTGTATACTAGTCAATAATAGAAAGAATAAAGAATAAAAATAGTCAAGAAAGTCAATAAAGCTGCGAAAAACCGTTATTGTCGAAATCCCCAATGCTATAAATAGGATTTTTAATCAACATACCCTGTACTTTCTTTCTTAAAGTTAACTTTAATTATACACTTAAATCTGTTTGCTACTCCTCGATTACATCGAAAAATACAGCGAACATGGATTATTCACTGACCTAATATACATTGGCTTAATATATATTAGGCCTACTTTAGTACTGACGAGGCCTAGTTAGGATGGCGTATAGCTAAAATAAATGTACCTTTATAGATTTAATAAAGAAATTTAAATTTGAATTTGTTTACAACAACCATTTTTTATGTTTCAAATCACAGCCATAGCTGTATATGACAAAAGACCGAAAACGTCGCTTCGCTCGTCAGCTCTGTCTTTTGTTATTTTTAGAAAGTTGTCCAATTTCGCTGTTTTCAATGAAAAAGCCAACTGGCTAGAAGCAACAGGAATAGTTGTGATTTTATGCGAAAAAAAAACGAGTTGACGGTCAAGGCGATTCGGCCGTTGAACGGCACGAACTTGCGCGAACCGGTATTCGGGTATTCTCGTCGGGCGCGTACACAAACACCGGCGTGATTTCTCATTTTTTCACCGGGCGTTACGCCGGAAAAGTGTCGCTCGCCGCCTAGGCGCCGTAAAACGAGGTGCTTTGACCTTCAACCTCGTCGTTTGACCTCTTTGGAGGTGCAGCCTTCCAAAGGACCGAGCAGACAATCAAGGACAACAGGTTTTCCGTAGCTGTTAGTGGGGCGGATGCTATATTGTAATGGACAGATGTAAATATGTCGTACTTAGTCGCATCGCATACCACTTCGCTGAGTGAAATATGTCATTAATTCAAACAAGATTATCTTTAAGGAGGTGAAATTTCTGCCATTTTTACTAAAAAAATCGGCTGTGTCCCCAAGACTTTCCCGGCAAGTAGCCAGGGACATATTTCATCTCAATATTCATTCCATAAATAAAGTCGATAAGCAGTTGGCAAAAATTGCTATAATATGTGACGCAACGCAATGAAAATTTGAATTCCGAACGCGCAAAATTGTCTCATTAATAATTAATGAGACAATTAATGATTAATTGAATGATTGCTCGATCAACCAAGATTTTCTTATTATTTCAAATAAGATTGTTAATCGAATTACTATCCTGTATAGTCTCAACAATTTACTTTGTTTCATTATAGGTATAGCACACAAAATGAGTACCATCTATTGTATTCAATGTTAATGATAAGACAGACAATGACACTCTTGTTTAACAAGAAATATTATCAAAGGCGTAAAGCTGGGAGTGTAACTTTTGTCGCATTTGCAAATGTGGAAAACGGTGCAGAAAAATAATAAAAAAACGGGTACGGATACTTGCAAAGACGAATAGACAAGTGGATCTAAGGTAGGGAAGGATAAAACAATAGGAAAGACAAATATACTAATTACTATAGACGAAAGACAATAAATACTGCCCTCACCATCTTAGATCCTCACCCTCCTAATTTCCTGAATAGGCTCTAAATTGCTAGTATACTCCTCAACCAAAAAATATGCAAATAAAGTTACAGGATTCCAGCTACTTTAATTTTCCCGGCAGAGGAAAAGTATTGTGATTTCCTCCCTCCCGCCCCCTCTCTCCCTTTCCCGAGAAGACCTTTTCCAGATTGAAGTCTGGCTGTGTGTGTGTGTGTGTGTGTGTTTGTGTGTGAGGGTGTGTGTGTGTGTGTGTGTGTGTGTGTGTGTGTGTGTGTGTGTATATGTATATTCCTCCACGATAGCGCCCAAATGCTTCATCCGATTGAGATGAAATTTGGCATGCAGGCATCATTTAGTCATTGCAAGAGTTGAAAGATTGTAGTTGAAAACGGTCCACTAGAGCACAGTAGGTATACTATGGTGTACTGTGACCAGAGGGCGCGCTAGTCATACTTCGATCTCGTAGTTAGAGACTTGACAAATCGGTACACAGATGCTTTGTTAGACTCAAATTAAAAAAAAATGATTAAAATTTGGTTAGATATATCGTATACAAAGCGATGCAAATACAATTTAAAGTCCACCATATTTAAGAAAATACAACATCACTTTTGGAAAAATACCATTTTAATACCACCGAAAATACTACAAATATAATACCAATTGGCGCGCGGGGGAGGTTGAGTTGGCTGGGGGAGTCTACTTGCCGGGAAAGTCTTGGGGTGACACAGGCGATGTTCGCCTGTGCACCAAAAACGCATCCGTGTAAAAAACACATATGCAAATGCCCAGAAGGAACGATTAAGACCACTAAGAAGGCTTATCTTGTATCCGCTCTTTTGCAAGCTTATAGTCATCCATTCTTCATTAAAAATTCTTGGAATTGTTTGTTTGACTTGGCCGATTCTTAGAGCTATTTATCAAGCTTGCAGGTCAAATCTGTGGTGTCATTTCCAAGTATAATTATTGTCGATCGCTACAAATGCAATACATTTTTATACAAAAGCCCAGAGGGTAAAGATTGGGATAAAAAGGCTAAATATAACCACAATTACACAACCATTGAATCTTTATTTAACAAACGCTATACTAGATCTGAATTAGCTTTAGCAATGAGTAACTAATTAACTTCCCTCAGTTCGACAAGGCATGAAATATTCGTCGTCTTTGCTTCTACTTTTAGTAGGCTGTCGAGGCTGTTAGAAAAGTCCATAAGAATAAAGAGTGCCTATGTATTTCCATTACAACTTCACAATCGTGTAGAAATAACAAATTATATTAAATTAACCTTAAATTATTTACTTGTTTGTTTGTTTATATTCTTTATTGTGAAATTTCACAATGGACGGGTATATTGTCATACGACAATCTCTTCCAACCAACCCTACTACGAAGTGTTTATTTGCATGTGTGCGTGTAACATGTGCGTGTATTGTTATTGTATTCGATCGACAGAATTGAGATGCAATTCCGTTAATTTTATCCAACGGAAAATCGTAACCCAGCCGGGAATCGACTCCGCGACCTTACAAAATAAGAGCAGGCGACCTAACCACTATGCCACCGGGCCGTGTACTATGCCACCGGGCCGGCCGTGTTGTTACTAACAAAAAAATATTTATTTATTTATTTATTTTTTTTAAAACTAGATGACCCGGTGAACTTCGTACCACCTAAAATTGATTTGATTGTAACTCTTCATAAGCGTTTATTGATCCTAATCAACCTTCCAAATCCAATTCATTGAAATCTATAATATGGCCGAATCATGTACGGTTTGAGTTTCTTTTGGTGATTAAATGAAAGTCGTTTGTAATTAAAATAAATTCAATGTATTTAAATTATATTATGAATAATAAATGCTTTTTCGGCATTTTTCGACTTTTTCGATTTTTTTTGACTTTTTCGACTTTTTTTTACTTTTCCGATTTTTTCGACGTTTTCGACTTTTTTGACTTTTTTGATTTTTTTGACTATTTCGACTCTTGACTTTTTTGACTTTTTTCGACTTTTTGAAATTTTACACAATCGCACGGAGTGAATAGCAGCTGTCAAACAATAGGATCGCCGCGAACGCCATCTATTGAAAGTGGCCCATTTTCCAAAATGACCAATTTCGATTTTTTCGATTTTCAGTTGTTTCTTTTAATTTTTCCTAATTTTTTTTTAAACCACCCCTGAATCAAGGCAAACAAAACAAAAAAATAACAATTGAAATCGGTCGAGTCATTTTCGAAATCTGGCGAGACTAACGCACGGCGATTCATTTTTATATATAAGAAGATGTCGTTATGCGCATCTGCAATGATTTTAAGCAGATACACCCGGATGGATCTCTTAAAAATATCATTGTTTCTAATCACCTTTAATTTATCAGGCAATTTATTAAAAAAGTTTTAATCCGATGTAGAGACTAGTCGCCTGGATCTTGGTCGTACGTGGTATGAGCGTTTGGAGATAATGGGTTTTATTTATTTCTGGTGTCATGCCGATGTAATCGTACTTTCTTGTGGGATATTGTCGAGCTCTTATTGCAGTTGAATTCGCAAAGGAAATCTCGCTTCTTGACGAAATATTGCATATACTGTCTATATTTCTAGTTATTAGAATTGTTTTTGACATGACTGCCGCGGACCAAGACCATCCACCTCTCAAATAGCACCTCGGACAAGCCTGTAGTTTACGGAACGGGCGCGCCAGACCGGCGTCGCCGGTGTCGCGGACCATCGGTTGGCGAACCGTGCTTTATACTACGAGATGTGGCTACAGTGTTAGTGTTTACATTATTCGTGCTCGCGCGCCGCTGCATAATAACACATACGAAATTAATGAATATCGTGACGACACGAGCGCGGGTGTATGACCGTGTGTGTGGGTGCGCGATTGTGATCAATTATTGTTAAACCGGGTCTTCTGCGCCTTGTCGCTGGCCTCCAATAACCATAAATACACAAAAAAGACCACTTATAACATACCTATACGAATACTTGTAGGTAAAGGTACATTCGTCATAAAATGCCCTGGCCAAGTAGTTGTCATTCGAAGTTCAAAGTTGAAAGTTCAAAGTTCATGCTATCCGCTTTGTTGTAACTCGCCACTAGATATCACTGCAGCGCATCAAATTCTGTACCTTTAAACTGATCGCTGGTAGTATTTCTCGCTGGTAGGATTTGAGCCTGGGTAGTATTTATAGCGTTGCAGCACATCAACTTCTTTATCGTTCGCCCATAGGTATTTGAGAGAAAGCCTGTAACGATTCTTAAATGGCATGAGGCTTAGCGCAGAACTAACAGAACTTAGGTGGTGGTGAATACAATAGATCAGCAATGGTCGCAGTGTTAGAAGGCTCATAAAGACTTTAGAAAAGTCCCACACAACAAATAAAAAAAATAGGTATTTGAGCAGTAATATCACTAGTTATTTATTACTTATCTTAATTATCTCATCTAACTATTTCAATTTATGCAAGAAATTTCATATCCTCCCCTGAAACCGCGGACTTAACCTTTTTGCTAAAAATCACCTCCAATAATATTAACTGTCCCGACTTACTAAATAAAATTAATCTCCGTGTTCCTTCCAAACTCAATAGATTTAACCCTGCTCTTCGTGTTCCTCATGCTGGTACCAACTATAGGCAAAATGCATTTCTGTGGCGAACAAGTAACAATTTCAATGATTTGATTAAACGCTTTGACTTTGATCTATTCTGTCAGCGGCTGAGCAGTGAATTCTTCAGCACTAATTTTTGAATATTTTTTGATGTATTTTTAACCGATAGCTTTAATTGAAAGGTATCATATGTTTCTACAACGTTACTTAAACGTGAAAACCTTTAATTGGCTCTCTGTTATCCTACTCCGTCTTTTTGTTAAATTATAATTAGCTGTTGGTTTTCCTAAAAATAAATAAATAAATAAATATATCCTGACTACCTGCGTAATATTTATAATACAACATTAAAAAACTCTAATATTCAGCAGTCTGATATTATTCAAAATCGAGCATAATTAAGAAACATATATGGAATATACCGAAAAAAAACTATTAGGAAATTTTAAAAAGCAACCATTACGTTGTGCAAATATTACAAAATATTTCAAAATTAAAATGAGAAATAAAAATATCCAAAATAGAATTACCAAATTCATGATACCATGCTAACCCACGATACGATAAAAAAAATATCACACTAGAAATCTGACACAAACCAGCGGTTCTAGAAAAAGTGGGCCGTGGTTCTCTATAGGACCGCTAAGCGGTTTCTGTAGGACCGCGAAAAACGAACGCATATTTAGACATATTTGAATTTGTGAATTCTATCAATCTGGCGCTGCAAGATCACGAAAAATTGACAGGTTTCAAAATGTAGCTCGAATTATGGATTGTAAATTTATATAATAAGAATTTGGCCCTATTTCCACAGCTAAATACCTATATTTATTTAATTAAGCGACAGTGTATTGATTTGATAGATGACGGGGGTGCAAAACATCTTTTCCTCGAAACTTGTAGTGATTTTTAGCCCTATCCTATTTTTAGCCTAGACCTATCCTGATGTTGCAAAGATGGCTCTAAATGTGGGTATCCATTACTTTCGCGCATCAACTCTGCAACTGCTCAAAAAACGTGCGCTGCAGTACCCCATAGAAAAATACCACAGCGCAGATGTGATTCAACCAGCGAGTAATGCGCGATTCGCGACAACGAAGTCCGGGCTTCGGTATTATATGAAGTGGTTTAGCGAACCTCACAGATCGTGAAAAAATCGCAAGTAAAAGCTGCGCTGTACATATTTTTAAAAAACTGAGTTTTGCGCCAGCAACGGTGTCGTAATGCCATTTGAAACGAAAACGGAGGCCTGTTAAAACAAAATGTCTCACCGTTGCCGCCATAATGGGTTGTCTGTTCTTTTCTATTCTGCGGTGTGGCGTCACCATTTATTTTTTTTATTCGTCGGTGAGCGACTTTGTCTTTCTTTGTTTGTGCTGCGCGAGCGCTCTGCGGTCGCGGACGCCGACACATTTCGTCACCGCGTTACGTCTTTATATCTGGAATATACTTTTTTAAAGGGGGAGACAAACGATCTAAAATGTGTGTCACGCCGCAGCTTTATAAAAGAACTTCCGAATTTGTACGAACTTAATATCGAATTTATTAACCCTTCGAATAGCGGCATAATTCATGGCAGACCGCGGCAATTTATTAGAATTTCTTGCAATATCGCCGCGCTTGACAAAAAGTACTATAACTATGGAACTACTATAGCAATCATAAAAAGAATAACTGTGCAATGATCGCATTGAAATTTCGTATATACAACATTGAAATCTCACTTTGTAAAACATTAGATAATTATGAACAAATATGAGAAATTCGAAAAAGTGAAAAAAACTCGGCATTTCTAACTTGTGCTTGTCTTACGGAAAAATACGGAACTCTATTTAGAAATTGTAAATACTTTCGTGATCTTTATTAGATCCTCTATCAAAGGTAATATTTCGTTGTGCTTATTTACATACCACAAATATTTAGATATAAGCTCATAAAACCAATATTTTTTTTTATGATTTCTCGAAAAAAAAAAATATGATGTTTGACAATGAAATTTTACCAGAAATATCCGCAAAATAACATGCCCCAAGTTATTCTAGCGGCCGTCTATGTATCTATGGTAATAATGAGATATTTGGTATGGATTTTAGGATGCGTTCGAATTAGAAAATAATATAACTGTGCACTCCGGGACCAAGCCGCCAATATTGGTCGTTGCGTAGTAACGGTGTTCTGATGTGCAACCAAATTTGATCGTTACGTAGCCGAAGGGTGGAAAGTAGTAGTTTTACGATTTTTATCTAAGATATCGATAATCTCATATAACAGCGGAGAAATTTGACAAATTAGCAAAAGACGACAAGCAATGCGACGAAAGACGACAGGCAATGGACCGACTGTCTGTCGGCCATTGTCCAAATAGCGAAATACATCAACAAACATTATCTAAAGAAATTCAAACCATTGCCGTTGATTATATATGGTATTAGATTGCTCGACCTTGTCTCCAGACGGAGATATCCTGTCAAAACTGGTAGCCAGGGGGCGAGGTGGTCCACTGGGCTACCTTATTAGTGCCTCGCCTCAAAGCGTTTAACTCTGGCGGGATCGTGGCTTTGCTGGGCGGTAGATTTGTAACGTCTCAAAGTCGACGAGATACAGAACGGAGCTAACGGGCCCCGTTGCCGTTTGGCCACGAAGACCCATGTGTTCAGAGTCGGTCAAACTCACGGGTCAACAGCTATCCGGCGGCCTCTACGTAGAAGTGCGAGACAGGGTAGGACTCTGGTCTGCGGGCCAGTTTCCCCTAGGAGTCAATCTTCGGGCGCTCCTGGACGGTTTGCGCACCGTGCGGCGTCAGCCAATCGATTGTGGATTCTGACCGACAGCCGGGGGAGTCTGGAAACAGTACTGTCTCCTATAGAGCGTGGGTATCACCGCTACGCAAGGAAGAGGACTGCGCAAGCGACCTCGATCCTGTAACCAGTCAGGAGGCAGGAGGTATCCTGAAGCTTAATTCCAGACGGAGATGGCTAGACGGCAGGGAAGAGGCTATCCGCTGGGTACAAACTTTCCCGGTGCCTCGCCGTAAGGCGTTGACCTCTGACGGGCAGGTGGCGTAACTAGACAGTGTATTGTTTTTCGTCCCAAATCTTCTGCGCTCACCTCACGGGAGACAGACCATCAAATATCGTTAAAACTTCCTGAGGTGACGGATTTGCCCGTTGTAGTTGACAGCTCTAGTTGTACGATAGTAACCCTTCTAAA
Source organism: Micropterix aruncella (assembly GCA_944548615.1). Taxonomy (NCBI): domain Eukaryota; kingdom Metazoa; phylum Arthropoda; class Insecta; order Lepidoptera; family Micropterigidae; genus Micropterix; species Micropterix aruncella. The sequence continues at coordinate 31,354,610 of OX155966.1, read as the reverse complement.
ACGATGAAATGAAGGTGGCGATGACAGCTGACGACCAAACTAATAGATATTTATTTGGCATTCATATATGAAAATTTACAATGAATGTTTTTTTTATTAAAGGACCGATTGGTAATAAAAACCCAATAACTTAACCAATGTTAACAATAATAACATTCAATTATTAGTGCTATCTATCGCATTTTTATATATGCTGATTACTCCACAGAAATAATACGTAAAGATAGAATGCTATCCATAAGTCTATCTGAACCCTAAAGCGCATAATTATTTCGTATTGAAACCTGTATAACAAATTCAGAATTGACATATTATGTAAATAATATTAAAAGAATAAGAGGTATGAAATAAAAATTCGTTTGTTATATTTTATACCGTATAAGCGCGTTTAAAACGCTATCTACAGTGCGCCGCCATACTGTTATATCATGAAAGCCGCCATATTGAACATAATAATATTTTTTTTGAACTATTAGTGCTATCTACACGTTGCGTTTCGTAGTAAAATCCCGGTTGCCAAATTGTAAGACGACGTTTGATCTAATCTATACTAATATTATAAAGAGGTAAAGTTTGTGATTTTGTAGGAAGTAATCTCTGGATCTACTGGACCGATTTTTAAAATTCTTTTACCAATAGAAAGCCACGCTATTTGTGAGTGTCATAGGCTATATTATATTAATCCGAAAAATGAAAAGACTTTTTCGTGGTAGTCGGATTTGCAAAGGAGAATAAGCGGTCAACGAGAACGTTTCTAAGTAACGCTGCCTTAACGATGAGAGATATATGATTAAGTACTAGAGAAAAGTTGTAGAGCTTGATAATGCCTACAAAAAAGTCAGCGACAGCATATGTCTAACTTTTTTATTTAAGTCACAAAAAGTAGTATTTTATATTAAAAAAATAATTTAAATCGTTAGGTCATGTTTATTGGTCATATTATCAACAATTATGAATTCTTATCAAAATAAGTAAATTTATCGTCTCAAGTGTATAAAACAAAAGACTTTTCCCTTTTACTGCATAAATAGTTAAAGAGATAATACGCTGACACTCACAAGAAGACACTCACAAATAACGGTATTATAGTCAAATTGGCAAGCAAATACATACATGCATATGCAGTAAAATTATAACCCTTCTTTTGGCAGTCAGGAAATAAATCATAGCACTCAGTACTAACCGAACCACGCTTATAATTTCATCACAAGTAAACCAACGAAGTGGGCACGGGTCAGCTAGTACGCTATAAAATGTAAGTGGGAAAAATAGGGCATTATCGCCGATATCAGAGTTATATATAGAGTGCATGAAATTGCACCCTTAAGTAAAGTGGTGCTAAGGGAGAGCAGTCGAGTGCGATAGTACGTGTTCTCTCCCTTCAGCTCGATCGCCCGTGAGTCACGCAGTAGAAAACTATACTGAAATCCGCAATAGATTGATCTAATTGATTGGACGCGAATTCGTCATCGAGATCGTGTCGATAGTCGAACGCGATGATCGTGTTTACGTAGAGCTCTCGTCGGTCACGCACTGACATGCCGAGGGGACACGCCCATATACGTCACTGCGAGGTAACGGTAAAGACTGGAAACAGCGAGTAAATGAGTGGCAGACGTCCGTTACTGTCGCAACACTATATCAAGACATAATTGACGTTATTTAATGCACAAAAGTGAATTGCTACTTACACGCCTCAGCGACATGTGGCTGTGACCAAAAAGTCCTTTAAAAGTCGCTTAAAGATAAATACGAAAACCTTTATCGTGCCTGTAAGGAAGCGCCAATTTGAGCAATTTTAACGACCAAAGAAATACGAGATGGGTTAAAAGGATCATGCAAGAATTCTTACGTATAATAAGACCCTAGTCCACTTAACTGGACCCTGGATTCTTGAGGAATCTTAACTATCGGCAATATCGAGGACTTCAGTCTTATGATAGCAGACTGAGACACTTCCATCTTCACTCGCTCGAGGACAGGCGCACGGTTGCGGATATGGTTTTCCTTTATAAAATATTTAGCTGACCCGTGCCCACTTCGTTGGGCGGTAACATTTTACCTGTGATGAAATTTATGAGTGTGGTTCGGTTAGTACTGAGTGCTATGATTTATTTCCTGACTGCTAAAAGAAGGGTTCTATTTTTACTGCATATGCATTCGCATGCTAATTTGACTATATTACTGTTATTTGTGAGTGTCTTCTTGTGAGTGTCTTATTTGTGAGTGTCTTATCTCTTTAACTATTTATGCAGTAAAAAGTGAAATTATATGTAGTAGAAGGGAAAAGTCTTTTGTTTTAAACACTTGAGACGATAAATTTAGTTATTTTGATATGAAATCATAATTGTTGATAATATGACCAATAAACATGACCTGACGATTTAAATTATTTTTTTAATATAAAAAAACTACTTTTTGATGTAGACATGTGCTGTCGCTGACTTTTTTGTAGGCATTACCAAGCTCTACAACTTTTCTCTAGAACTCAATGATATATCTCTCATCGTTAAAGCAGCGTTCGTAAGAAACGTTTTCATTCGACCGTTTTCTCTCCGACTCACTTTGCAAATCCTACTACCACGAAAAAGTCTTTTCATTTTTCGGATTAATATATAGCCCTATGACACTCACGAATAACGTGCTCAAATCGGTTCAGTAGATCCAGAGATTACTTCCTACAACCTCACAAACTTTACTTCTTTATAATATTAGTATAGATGACAAGTTCACAAATGGCCAAATATTAAACGGCTGAGATTTTAATGAAAGAATTTAGATTTCTTATTTTCGGTGCGGAATACGGCATCGAAATCTAACATCAAACAAGAAAGTTTCGTAAAAGTATAAAATAAGACAGCAGGAAGTTTCTCCCGCCCCCTGGTGCGTTTCGCATGCCCTTGTGCTGTAATTCATGCCGTGACAACCGCTACCTTTTCGAAAGTTTGTCTCAAAAGAACAGCCATAAAGTGGAATGCTGCAATTGCTTCGCATTGAACAATAATAAATGGTCTGTAAACGTCGCCGCTTTGGTGACGGTAAAAATCTTTATAACTATTGGAATGAACGCTCGGTGGAACAATTTAGATTTTACTTTACCGGCCCACCAACCGACGAGGAGGGAAGGCGTTGTGAACGGAGGGCGGTGAGGGCGCTCACGGGGCATTGTAATCTAAACAAACACATGTTCAACCTCAAACTACGAGACACAAAAATGTGCAGTTTCTGCCAAGGGGCAGAGGAAACTCCCCAGCACCCCATGTGCGAGTGTGGCCCGCTGATGCGTAAAAGATACACCCACTTGGGTGGTCATTACCTCCAACCCAAGGAGGTAAAATAATCTGGCGCCAAAAGCCTGTTGCGGTTCTTAAATGACACGAGGCTTAGCGCAGAACTATAGTAAATGGAGAACACAATAGATCAGCAAATTTTTCTTATTACTATGAAATATTATAAATTTAGAAAATAAATAAGAATATGCTTTTATAGAGAGTCACAATTATTATAGACAGTATTGGACAAATTATCATAGATGCATATATACACAATCACACATACATATACACTAAGGCACGCCTATTGAAATTATAGAATAATAGTGCACTTTTAATACACACATGCTAATTAAAATATGTACATAGAAAGAAAAAAAATCTGGTTTATATTCATATCCGAGTAGTAATTTTGGCTTATTTCGACTCTGCCAAGTGTAGGAACCCCTATCAACTAGTTAATAAAATAATAAATAAATAAAAAATAAATTGAATTGAAGATCAAAAAGGAATCATGCATAATGTACCTAACTAGGAAGTAAGCCCGTTAACAATGGGCTGACTGTTATGAATGAAGCTGGATCTCGATTTAAGTTTATTGGTCGACTGGCGACTGACTGTGTGTGACAGGTAGCTCCGCCCACTTCGTGGAAGATTGTAGCCAGGGAAGATTTTTTAAAATGCGCTGTCAAATGGTTAATACTTTTCAATCGCTTAATTTATAACTTGGCAACGTTAACAAAGCCTGCAACAGTAATGCGGCGGCATACTTTCGTATACACATGTTTCTCTTTCATGCACCTACTGGTGGGGACTTAGCTAAACGATGAGGACTTAGCTGGGGAACGCAAGTAACGAAATACAAAATATTGTTAGTAAGCCCCAGTTAATTACGCAAGGAGTGCCACAAGGCTCTATCCTGGGTCCATTTCTTTTCCTTGTGTATATAAATGACATACCAGATTGCGTGATATCAGATAATGACGAAATTACCCTTTATGCAGATGATACTTCTCTAATTTTCAGTGATGCAAACTTAGATACTTTAATCAAGCGAATTGATGCCACGGTGAGCTAGGTACTTGGTTCCACGTAAACCGACTATCCCTTAATGCCTCTAAATCAAATTCAATTCATTTCTCTCTTCGGCCTTCCCGAGATAACGTCATTAGCATCCGCTATGGCGAAAATGACATTGAAAATGTTGACCATATAAAATTTTTAGGTATCCATTTAGACGGTAAACTCCAATGGTCAACTCAATTGGATGAATTGAGCGGAAAATTGCCACGTTTGCTATTAAAAAAATTAAAATGTTGGGCGGCTTTGAAGCCGCAAAGTCTGTATACTTTGCATATTTCCATTCCTTACTAAGTTATGGTCTCATGTGTTGGGGAATGGCGGCAAATTCGGTAAGAATCTTTAGACTTCAAAAAAGAGCGATTCGCAATTTATTTACCATATTATTATCATCGCTAACATCTTGCAGGCCGTATTTCTTGAATCTGGTATCATGACAATGTATGCCGCTTATATATACCAGGGTGTTATGTACGCACGAAAAAATATCAGCACCACTCCAACAAATTCGGATGTTCATTCGCACAACACGCGAAACAAACAAGACTTGCGTCCTTGCAAAGTGCGACTAAGTAAGGTTATAAATAGTTTCTTGTATCAGTCCAATATATTTTATAACAAGATTCCATTGTGCGTCAGAGGTCTTGGAGACGTTCAATTTAAGAGCAAGGTCCAGGATATGCTTATTAAGAACCCAATGTATTCTGTTAAGGACTTTGAGAGTATTAATTTTCCTAATCTTCCATAATTATTTATATTACAATCTTTTCTTATTTTTGTTTTTTTTTTAAATTTTATAAGTTTGATTATTTACATTACTTATTACATAACAAGCATTGATTATCAACAATGGATTATAATATAAAAAATTATATTGACCATTTCTATTGCGACATTGTTATTGATTTAATTTTATATTTTTTATAATCTTAATTTTACTGTTTTATAACCGACTCTTCGTTTTTATATTTTGACTATCTGCAGTATTTAAGCAGTTCTAATTATTTAAAAAAGATCTTAAATCTTTATTTTAAATTGAAATATTAATTGTTTTACAATTAAAAAATAATGGTCGAAAAATATTATACCACATAAGGTATAATACCAGTTACTCAACTTGACTATACCAAGAGTAGGGATTCCTACCAACTGGCTTATTTGAATAAATAAAAAATAAAATAAATAAATGTAAGCGGTAGCTGAGGTGCAGGGATCGGCGTGTGTAGAACACGTTCATTCGTTAGCGTACATACCTATACCTATTACTGTCGAGTAGCACCGGGCGAGTGATGGTCACATGACTCACAGCACTAATATATGTGTTGGGGAGACCGAACGCCGGTCCCCGCACCTCAGCCACCGCTTACATTGAGCTCAGTCCCCAACTGTACATAAATTGATTTGTTGAATAGTGTTAAATATACCTGTTTTAGGTAATATTGAAATTGAAGCGAAGTTGCACGTGCGCAAAATCAAAGACAGTAATTTCTATATTTTAATATATTGTCTCTTTTTTTCAGGTAAGTGATACCAAAGTGAGAGATTGCAGCGCCGAGCTGGTTCAATGGCATTTACATGTGGACTTTACGTTTATCTCGACATGCGATTGCTACAGGTGCACTTTAATGTTATTATCTTTCTCTCTTAAAAGCGTACGCAGATAAAGGACCAAGTGTGTGTTGGCGTAACTGCCTATGTCCTCAAAAAAAATATTTATTTTATTTTATTTTATTTTTGTTAAAAACATACAGCATAAAAAATACCATATAAGAATAATATATAACAGTAGTAAAGCCAATGATGTTTTAAATTATTTGCTATATAAGGATTACAAGATATGCTAAACAATACAATACAAAGAAAACCAAAAAGAATTTAAAACTAACAGGTAAAATCGCTATGTGCAGTGTATGGGTGTTGGTGTGTGTTTGTGTGATAGAGAGCGTGTATGTGTGCGTGTGTGTGTGTTTGCATGTGTGCGTGTGTGTGTGTGCGTGTACGTATGTCTATGTGGGTGTGTGTAGGAAAACAATCGGAAATGCGACCAACTTAAGGCAGAAAATGCAAAAATCCTGGAAACCCTCACATTTGTCGCAAAACAGTATGACAATGTAGTGGAAAAGGTAAAAGAGATAGAGCCATTAAAAAAGAAGTGTGAAGACCTCGCTGCAAATAATAAAGTCCTTATATTATACATTATTATTTAGTTCTAATATATTACTTGTTAAGAGTTCTAATATTATTTGGTGTAGTGAGAATTTCACTTTAACTTGATTTGATTCAATTTTTTTATTTTTATTTTGGAAGTATGTAGTTTATAATCATTTGTATTGGTGTTCTCCTTAGAACAGGCTCTGCCTAGTTAGGAGCAACACAATCTATGTTAAGTGCTAACGGTGTAATTTTTTTTTGATGACCAATAATAAATAAAATAAATAAAAACATCCGTCTAAACGTAACGTGCCCACAGTAAGGGATGGGAGAAGCAAATAAGAGGAATGAGTGAAGTTTTAACATACATAAGATAAAATATAGTATATTAGGGTTATTCGTCGAATGTCAAGCCTTCAGAAGCCCGCATAGAGACGTTTTGAAGGGAGCGGTATGGGTTTTTTACAAGCTTTTATTTACCTGCAATGTCTGTTAGTTTGTTTATGTCAAATCTTGCAATCCGTTTAGCTCCGCCACAAACCCGTAAGAGGCCAACGCCTTAACCGCGAGATAGCCAGGAGTGTTACCCGGCGGGCTTACAGTCACGCTCTTACATCCAATTGTGACCAGATTACTATAGTCTCTCGATTGGTTACGAGTTCGAGATCGCTTGCGCGGTCCTCTCCCTTACGAAGCGGTGAAACGGTGTATACCTAATCTATCGCGGACCACAGCGTCCTTTGCCCGGCTGTTCACCCAGGATCGGATAGCCGATGGTCGTTTCAAGAGCAGTCGCCGTAAGGTCCGCAACAACCCTCGCTCTATAGGAAACAGTACTGCTTCCACACTCCCCCGACTGTTAGCCAGAGTCTCGGAACCAATCGAGAGACCGGAGAAATCTGGTCACAATTGGAAGTGAGGGCGCGAGTATCTCGAGCCCGCCGGGTTTATTCCTGGCTCACTCGCGGTAAGGCGTTGGACTCTCACGGGTTGTGACGTAGCTGGACGTAGAATTGTACTGTCCAAAGTCTTCTACGTTCACTGCAGGGCGACAGAACGACTAATCGTTAAAACGTCCTGTGGTGACGGGCTCGCCCGTTGTAGTCGACACCGCAAGATGTTAGTCAGAGTGCGCAATCGATTGGCTTATGTCGCACGGTGCGCAGACCGTCCAAGAGCGCCAGAAGTTGATTCCCAAGGGAAACTAACCATAAGGCCAGAGTCCTACCCAGGCTCGCAGTTCATGCGTGGAGGCCGTCGGATAGGTGTTGACCCGTGAGTGTGACCAACTCTGAACAGAATGGGTCCTCGTGGCCAACTCAGCAAGGCCCATTAACTCCCGATCTGATTCTACACCCAGGATCGGCTCCCGACGAGGATACTCTTCCACGGTCAACAGCACAGGCACACGATTTTGTATACGCATTCAATTATGATAGCCCGTTCTAAGTTTCACCGCGTTAGGGCTGCTGCGGCCCAGGAGTGGCTTCTACCGAAAGGACTCTTCAACGCTCAACAGCACAAACACGAAACTCTGTATAGCATTCACTTATGATAGCCCGTTCTAAGTTACACTATGACATAGCTGCTGCATCCAGGGTCGGCTCAGGTACAGCGCATTTAAATAAAAGCTTGTTTTTAAATTTTTGTTTTCACTTTTAACTTATTTTTTAATCAATCTGATCAGGGCTTTTTGAGCTTTTATCATTGGATCAAGATTAGTTTGGCCGCAGCGCCCCAGCCGATATGTTCGTAACTGGTGACAGACTGAGCAAGTGCAAAGTAGGTTCTTCGGTTTAGCATGATTTTAGCATTCCTAAGTGAATGCTTTGCGGCATTTCGTATCTTCATGGCGCACTGGGCGTCGCGGCTAGAAGAACTGAGACTTCAGGGCACTCCCCCTCTAGGTGCGAGTGACTTGCCGTCTCCGTGAAATACATGCTGCCCTCCGCGCTGTGCCGGTTTTGAACGCCGGTGCAGCTTTAAATTAAACTTTGTTTGTATTGTTTCTCTCCCTAACGGGTGTGGCCGTGCCACCGTACCAAGCTCGTTCTGTCCCCACTCCCTTCTTGCTGCTGTTTGCGAATGCTGCTTAATTTATAGCCTATGCACTACCACCTGCCAAAATATGAATGTATTTTTTTTTCTTTTCTTATTATATATACATATTTTTTATTTTTTTGAATTTTATTTTATATAATACGTATTGTAACTATGTAATGAAATGTAATGTAAATACATGTATGTGTATGTAAATGTAAAATGTAAAAAATGAAAAAATGTAATTATGAAACGAATAAATTAATGACTCCTTGGGGGATTGGATGGGGATAGAAGCCTCTGATCTTTGGATATAATATTAAGCTCGGGCAGAAAAGACGACTATAGTCGTTATAACTGCTCGGGTGGTGGATGGATTGGCTTCTGTCTCCATCCACCTCGTTGGAGTATAAAAATGAAAGAGAAAAAAAATCCTAAATGAATAACTACATTCTCTTAGTCTTGTTGCACCGCTGACGATTTTTTCATGCCATCGTAAATTCTTGTCTATTTGAATTCCTAAAAGTTCGACCTATTGGCTGACTGAACAGTTTCTTATACCACAGTCGTGTATAGTATTTTCAGTCCGTTGTCCGATTTTGGCTGTGTTCACCCATCTATGCTATAACTGTAGTATTTAATTTTGCCTATATTTATTGTTAGTAATTGTTTGTTTAATTAATTGTATGTTTGTGTAAGTCTAGCTATTACTGTTTCGAGTACCTACCTTTTCCCAAAAACTATTATCATCATCATCATTTATTCATTCCATAAAAGCATTTCACAATACGGAGGAACATGTCAAATTTTACAATCATAATTTACCGGATGATAAAACCGCGTTCATTAATTAAAGGAAAAAATAAATAATTGTAATCAGAGGTGATTACTTAAAAATAGTCAAATTTACAAAATAATCAATAATCAAACAATAAATAATAATCAATACAATGAGAAAGAAAAATTCTGAAACATGCGTAATTAAAAACAATGTCAATAAAATCTAAAACTTAGTGCGAAAGTAGTCATAATACGGTTATTTATAATCAAGCAATTGTGGACGCAATATCATAAAAGTCGTCCAGTTTATAAAGGGCATGTTTGACTAGCTGATTTTCAAGCAGATTTTATATGCTGCCATCTCAAGTCTTCTCGTCGATGACGGCAAAGCATTGAACAATTTAAAACTAATATATAAAAATGTTTTTTGATATTTAGGCAAGCGTACTTTAGGCAATAACACATTGTTTTTATGTTGCGTATTATGGCTATGTCGAGTGGAGTGAAGCTCGCAATTTAACAGATTCTCTTTGGCGTATAAAAGGCACTGATATATGTACATGGAGGACATGGTAAGGATACCAGCTTTAATAAAAAAAGGGGCGCAATGTATTTGTCTGCTTACACCAAAAATTGTCCTAACTGCTTGCTTTTGTAGCACAAAAACGCGATGGATATCGGTTGCATTACCCCATAGTAGTATCGCATAAGACATCTTTGTATGGAAGCAGGAGTAATACACACTGATCGCTATCTTCGAATTGTGAGTATGGTCTGCAAACGATGCAATATTTCTTGGTGCGTACGCGTTGTATATATTCGAAAACACATGAGGAACAATATTGAACTCAGTGTACTCCCATAGGGAACACCAAAATGAAATCCCTCGTCCCATGTCCCATATTAGAGCGATTGAACAATAGTGGCAAAAAGACAACTTAGAATTAAACGCCTTTGAAATACAAAACTCGTAATCTAAATAATATCATAATCCGGGCTCGATAACATCATCATCGAACCTAGACACAATGTAATTTAACATAGATATAATAAATAAACGTATTAGCCGTCATTAATCTGATAAAAAATAGATATTTTCGATCGAATACTCCCAATTCATAATCATAAAACAACTAAATCCATTAAGGAATTGACCTCAATAACAATTAACAACGGCAAATCCATTTGTATAAAAAAGCAATGAAAGTTTTCCTTCTTTAAAACGCTGTTAACAAATCGCTGATATATTGCTGGTCTATATTAAATGGTTGAAGTCATTTGTATCTGATTAAAAAACAGAAAACTTTCGCTACATCGTGTCAACGTTTGAAGGTGTATTAACATATTCTTGGAAACCGTTTTTACGTTTTTACCGGCCTACCAACCGATTCAGAGGTAAAGATTTGAACGTGCAAAAAATTTTTTTTCGAAATAAGGACGAATATATTTATTTTGTCACCCTCCGAGATGATTATGACCATTTCCAGGCTGAATTTTGTCTCTGTGTGTGTGTGTGCTGTGAGGGTGTGCATGTGTGTGCGTGCGTGCGTGCGTGTGTGTATATGTATGTCTGCGTCAGCGCGCGCGCGCGCGTTTGTGTGTGTCGGTGTGTGTGTGTGTATGTATGACTGTGTGTGTGTGTGTGTGTGTGTGCCAGGATCTGTGGCTCTGTGTGTGTGTGTATTCCTTGACGATAGAACCCAAACGCTTCATCCGATTGCGGCGAAATTTATTATGCAGGAATCATTTGGTCATGGCAAGAGTTGAAAAAATTGTGGTTGAAATCGGTCTACCAGAGATCGCGTTCGTCAAACTCGGAATCCAATCTCGGAATATTGGACTTATATTTGAAATTCGGTACACGGATGCGTCGTTGGGCCGAAACCGCATTGTGAAATTTCGGTTGGAATATGTCTAATACAAGCGATAGAAATAATTTTTGAATTCTGCCATATTTAAGAAAATCACAAAGGAAAATAGCCATTTTAATACCACGTATGTACTACAAAAATACTACAGATATACCTACTACATATGCGATCATCGTAACTTGACACAATCACTTCGGGGGGGGGGGGTTGTTTGCTTGCCGGGAAAGTCTTGGGGTGACACGATTTTTGACACGCTTTTATTAGGTCGACCTGTATGTAAATATGTAATGGAATCTAAGGTAACTAATTTAACCATCTTCCAAGGATCGTAGCGTCATGAAAATTGGCAGATGTATGTAGTTCTGATGACAATACAATAATATGGTACTGTCGAACTGATCTGATGATGGAGTCGGAAGATATGAACTGGAACTTCATGATGGAACATCGTATCATAGCTGTGTTTGGACTTGTTAGAAAAGTCTTGGAATGAACTTTGACCACGATTAGGTTTCAAGGTCTGATGATGAAGCCGGAAGATAGGAAGTGGCATTCCATGATGGAATATCGTATGTGTGTATGTGTATGTGAATATCGCCGTGTGTATGTGAATATCGTATCATAGCCCAAAAGCGTGTTTTTAGTGTTTTTTTTAAACTATTCATTTATTTTAATCCCGACTCAGACTTCGCGTTGGGACGTGTATTTTGTTAAAAGGTGATGATATTTGTTTACAATTGAGGCCTACTGTATTTTAAGTGTTCAACTTGCCGTCGAGTTTACAGAATGAGTAATTCAACACATTGTTGTGAAATGCGATACGATCAATTGAAGTCGCTCTGGTTGGTCCATTCATCCGTCTTGTTTGTTTTACTACTTCTTGCGAAAAATTTCCTACGATATTCGTCTACCAAGTGGAGTCCAACAAGGATACGTATTATCTCCTCTACTATTTAATATCTACTAAAAAATAAATTATAGCAGAGGAACTCGACGATTCAATTGTCCGGACCAATTAAGACCAAATTTCGTACAAATTAGTTCATCCTAAAGCCGATATGGACCGATATTGGAAAGGCTGATCAGAGAGAGAGAGATCCGCCTTTTTATTTCAAATTGTCGGCCTTTTCAAAATTTAGAATAATCATAAATCCGGTAGACTGGTCATAGAAAAATAGAATTCTTAGGACATTGCATAATTCAGTATTCAGTATTTAATTTATTCATTCAGAATATACAATAAAAGCATGAATTATCAATTAAAGCTAATTATCGCATATTATAAATCATCAGCTGCTAGTAATATATGTAGATATTAATTTGATAATAGCGTCGACTAAAGTCGGATCTACACGGCAGAAAAATAAAATTAAAAAAATTGAGCTGAATCCATGTACATGACTATACATATAAAATAAATAATAATTATAAGAATATTAATAGTCATCTTAGGCACTCTATACATAAAATAATGACACAATAGAAAGTACTAAGACAAAATTGTAAGAAAACAACGTTTGTATATGGTCAGGTATGTTACGTTAAAAATTCATAATATTATTATTAAACAATAAAAACTAAAATGAGGTACCTGAAAGTTACATATCAATGTTATTCCCAGTTGAAAGATGAATTCTACAACTCTTGCTTATGTAACTTTTCGTTATCTTGAATCGGTTTTGAATTATAAAAGCTATAGTATGAAAATTTGATATCTCACAAGTCCGTTATTATTATTGTTAAAATAAAAAACAAAGTGTTTTAGAACCTAACAATAACGCCTCTAATTTGTAAGTAATTTTTCAATATCTGGAGTGCTTTTTTTTTTTTTAATGATGAGTAGAAAATGAAGGATTTCAAATCGAACCTGTAAATCGCAAATTGCGAATGCTGTTAAAAAAACAAAAAAGTAAGAGAAGAAAACAAAAGCGTTTAAAAACCGAATTCAAATAAATTAGGCATAGCGCTTATTATAGTAATTGGTAATTCGGTACACAGATGCCTTGATAGAACAAAATCACGTGACATTTTGGGTGGAATAACTCTTATACAAGCGACACAAATAATATTTAAAGTCCGCTATATTTAAGAAAATACCAATCATTTTTGGAAAATACCATTTTAATATCACGGAAACTACAACTACTACAAATATACTTCGAATTGACACGCGGGGGAAAGTGGGGTGGCGCTTGGGGGTGGAGGGGGGGGGGTTGGTCTACTTGTCGGGAAAGACTGGTCTACTTGTCGGATGGGGTGATACCACCGTTTTTTAAATAGTTGTACTGGAACTAAATATGAAGTCGAAGACTATAAGGTTGTTTGATATTATAAACAAGATAAAAACGGATTTCCCGCGTCGTTTGTAACACCTGACGTTTCGGCGATGTTGCAACCGCCGTTGTCTAGGGTAGACAGTCTATCATTTACAACGGCGGCTGCAACATCGCTGAAACGTCGGGTGTTACGAAATTGGCGCGGTAAATTCGTGTTTATCTTATTTATAATGGAAATTAATACTCTTGTACTATCGTTATTTATTAAATAATGATAGTACAAGAGGAAACGTACAGCATCGCAAATGCAAATGCGTGTATTGCTCTGCCGTAATTGCTTCGCTTTCTAGCTTCGAATTAGATCGCTTCGATACGGAAATTGTGCCAATCGCATTAGCGCTTTTATATAATCTCTGGCCAAAAGGCGGCGATAAGACGTCACGTCGATTTCGACCGGAGCCTCGTCCGTTTATATTATTCGTCGTTAGCCCAGATAGGCCGGCTAAGCCAGGCCCACCACCGTGCCACCACAGATTGAGAAAGAGGCATGTGAATACACCAGATGTGTCATACATGTGAAAGTCGCCAATTCGCCATCACCAAACGAAATTATTTTTTTATTTTAATGTCCCATGTGTGCCATTATGTATGGAATATGACATCGTTCAAATGTCCGCCGCGGCTTCGCAGAGTGGCACGGATCCGAGAAGTCCAATTTTTAATGACTTTGAAGGCCTCGGTCGATTGCGGTTTATTGGCATAGACATCGACTTCAGAAAACCCCTCAAGAAAAAGTCTAGCGGGATCAAAACGCACGATCTTGGTGGCCAATTCACTTGACCTCCACGAGAGATAACCACGCACTAACGAACATACATTTCGATGTTAAAGTTTTAACGTGCTGTTCAATCGTATACCTCGCCATGGTGATTTGGCATCAGTGACTGAATAATAAACAACATATTTGACAGTCGCCGCCAAAACAATATGGCCTCCACAGACTGTCAACATAGACAGTCAATATTCTGTTTGGGTACCAAATAAAATAAAATAAAATAAAAAATAAAATAGACCCGCCCTTATTTGAAAACCCAATATCATAACAAAATGAGTCATCTAGATACAAAGATCGCTAAGTCCACCCGACGGTTAGTTTGAGCGTACGCTGGTACCATAGTTTAAAGGATTCTTTATCAGACACTTCACTACCGCTAATGTATACCTTGTTATTTATCGTTTTCAAACAGGTGTCGAGCAATGATAGCTCGGACCTACGCGGGATGATGACAAAACGAATAAGGAATAGAAAGAATTAGTCTTTGTTCATGCTTATTATGCTAGCAGATGAAATCTTACGTAGGTTTGAGGAGAAACGGGCGAATTCCCATTCGTGACGTATCTGAAATTTATGGGAGCAACTCTCCAATTGATCTGTGGCGCGCCACTCGTCTTGAGTGATCAGAACTGTGTCACTTGGCTAACCCGTTTAAATGCGGACTAGTTTAGTCCAGGACTCGCCTCAGTTCGTTTGTCAAGCAATTTGCGATGTATCTAAAATATACATCGCGTGAATAGGACACAGGACTGGTAGGACAAAGAATATGTATGTTCGCAATAACCCGCCCCAATACCCAATCAGCGCACAGTGCCGGCACGCAGCGTCCGCGACAGTCACAATCTTATTGTCCCCGCGATGACGGCAAATGTAACTTTGCCGAAACGTCGGCAAAACTATCGTCTGGTTCTACGCGGTAAGAATCCGATTTCTTTCAATTAAGATGATTTACGATACAGACGACGAGACAGACAAGAAAGAGCATTGAGATTCTCCATTAAGAAAGATACATAAACATAAATATAAAAATGGAAACAAATTATATTCCTTTTGTATTTTATTTGGTGATGTTCCTGTATTGTATTGTATTGTAAATACCACAAAAGTTTGGGTGCAATTATTGATGACATTTCAAGTTGGAATGCACACATAGAAAACATTTGCAACACATTAAACTGAGAATAATATAAGGATGTAATACACGAAAATTCGCATGTTTCAACAAGGAATACATATATAAATCGGACTGTGGTCCATACGTATGAATTAACGTGTCGCGTAACGGTGTTGGCGTGACGGTAGTTACCGTGCCGTTATGTTAAAACATAATGTTATTTCATTACTCGCCTCTAACATGACATCATGAAATAGTATACGTACGGTTAATTTCGTACACGTGAGTCATGTTGATAATAAATAAATACAAACGGAGCTGCCATGGAATTCACCGACCGGAGTCGGGCCCATCATAATACTATTTTTTTTACACTTCTGGGGGGTGAGCAGTGGATTCCGGACTTACGAACCGGCTGTGGTAGGTTTAGGACAGCTGTCTTGCCACATGTGAGCGTTCACCTTGCCACCCATTCACTCCCCCTTCGAAGCCATAGAATTTGAGATGCGCAAATCGCAGTTTTAGATAATTTTTCTAAGAAAGAGTTGATTATTTTTCTGGAAAGGCCAAGATCTTTAAAGAGGTGAAATAGAGATTTAGCTGGCAGGCCACGAGCGCCAACTTCCACCGCGTGAAGGTGAACAGTGAAGCCGTTCCGGGTTACGGCATTTGCAAGATCATGGTATTTATTTAATTTGTACTCGTGGTCTTTTGGGATATTTGATTCCCATGGAACAGTTAATTCTACGATAAGAGCCACCTTCCGAGATAGAGAGTAAAGAGTTATATCTGGACGGAGGGCTGTGCATCCGAGACTTTCAGGGAATTTATACTGCTTAGAGACCGAATCAACCTCCCTATAATATACTGTTATTTCCGTATTAATCGTACAGAAAATGTTGATACATATAATCGAGTAATGGAGTTTCACCAAAATTCCTTGTTATTCAACAAAATTACGATTGAAGCGCCGTTATTCTGTATGAAACCGTAATAACAAATTGGAAATGTAAGAATAAATCTAATATTTTTCTCAGTGTAGGCTTCAGCCATTTTTGCAACTACGAAAATGAGGGTTTTGGCGGGGGAACGAGCAGCAATTGCTGTATATGACTCTTGTTTCCACGCAAAATTATCCTACGGAATATTACTATGGGGAAACGCTCAGACATTCATAACATATTGTTACAAAGCGACAATCAGGGCAATTTATGGTGTAAACAGCATGGTCGATTTTGAACAGGACAACTGACTTTGTTATTGTTACATTTTCACTGTTGGCTAGTGTTATAATTATTGGAATTAATAGACGATGATGATGATGATGATGATAAAATGATGGGGAATCGAACTTTGAGTGTAAACAGTATGAAAGATAAGAATATATGGCAACTGCATACGTGAAACCGGAATCGTTCTAGCAGTCGAACCGGTTCTACCTTATTTATAAGTAATTGAGTAGTAATTCCACCCATTTACCTACAGTGATTAAGGTTACTATTGCGCATTCAATTTGAATTAAATTACTGTCGGAACGGTCATCGGTGCCTTCAAATGGAAAGAAGGTTGAAAAGCATTTAATATTTGCTCGTTGCTCGTTAAGGACTGTCTCGCCTTTACAATTTACCATGCATGCGGAAGCATTTCGGTACGGTCCATAAGGCTGGTTTGACTTTTCAAACAGGGCGCACTGCGCGCATGCGTCAATATTTCTATTTCATCTTCTTTGTGTGCCTCTCCAACTAGTGAAGCTTGGCAGTCAGCTCTGCTTTTGATCCATTATGAATCTGAGTAATAGAGAAAAGGTGCAGTGGTGTCCCGTTGCCTTCTGCACCAGAACTTTCGGAGGGTATTTGGCTCTCCGGGCTGTTGAAGTCTCTTCCAGATAGTTGCCCTACTGGGTGTTAGGTTATACCGCCTAAGCTCGGTCGTTATTGCCTCGTTTGTTGTCTAGCAGGGAACACCGCGACGACCCTGGGTCGCTGCCGCCAGCTATTCTGAAGAGAAACACTAGCGCGAGAAGGTGAGGATGACAATTGGGCCGGATAAGATGTTGTTTCGTTCTCACCTTACTCCCTTTGTCGCTTTGCTGCTTCAGTAATATTCTTTGATACAAAACTACGCATTCCAGATAATTGATGCGGTTCTTCAGATGATAATTGACTATATTTAGATAGTCAATACATTATATTGACTATCTTTTTTTTTAATGCAATCATATAAGATAGTTTTATTTAATTTTTTGACAATGTTAAAAATTTTATGCTATTTTTGACGTAATATTTTTTTTATTTTTATTCTCATGATTTATTATCACTGTAACGAACTTATACATTGATATAATATACTATAACATTGAACTTATATAATGTTGATAATAACATTTTTCTTTTTATTATTTTCATTGCGTTTTTTTTATAATGAAAATCCAAAAAATATCTCAATCGTCACAAAGTTTGTTTGTTTGAAAAGCTTTATTGCACACACATAAGAGTACAATGTGGTGGGCCTATTGCCAAGTGGCAATATCTTACGGCCATACCGCCACGGTTATTGTGACTAAAGGTTTATGTGGGCAAATTGATTCACAAGTAATAAATGCATACACTTACATAATAGTCATCATAGGATAAAATATAAAACAGTGATTAGTAACGTATGCCAACTCGATATTGAAGAGAGGAGAGGAATATAAGGACAACCAAAGGAGACGGGAGGGGAAGGGGGTATTCATGAGTTGAGTAACTGTCTCAAACGATTTTTTTAAACCCGCTCAGGTTTTCAAGTTGTCTTATCGGTAAAGGCACGGAATTCCAAAGTCGGGCCGCCTGCACTGCGAAAGACCTAGACATAAAAGTTGATGAATGCTGAGGTATAGCCAGTAATAGATTTTCTGGATAGCGCGATGGAAGGCCATGGGATGAGGAAAGTGATTTGATATTAAGCGAGAGTAATTGATTATTAAGTTTTTTTCGGCATGAAAATTTGAATAAACATGTAAATAATTTAAATACGTGGGTAAGACTCGACTTCTTTTTTAATATTATTTATATTATTCGATTCGATCATATTCGTTACTCTGGCAAATAATAACTCGCATGTTTAATCGTTATAATTGTTCACAATAGTACACCTTAATAACCTTAGAACGAACTTCTATTGAAATATCCATTGCTCATATACACCCAAACTGTCACTAAAAACTAAAGAAAAAGTAAAAAATCTCAGACGTTACGCTAAAAAGGCAAAACACTCAAAAATTTGTAATAACTGACACTAATGTGACGTTGACAGCTGCTAATAGTGTTGCCATAACGAATCGTGAAGCAAAATCTATACCAGTATGAAAAATATGCTTTGTCCACATTAATTTGCACAAGGGTGTAGGTACGTGACGTAATTTATGCTGTAAGATTATGTCTGTACAACTGTAAGTGTTTTTAACACAATATACGATGATTGATTACTTGATTAGTAGTGTTCCAACATGGCGACCATTACGAAAGCAACGGGTAATTGAACAAATTAAAGAAACAGATTAAAAAGTAAATAAATAGAACACAGTAAGAAGCGGGGAACCCGTTTCAGATTAAACCGGGTCTTTTTCCTATGTCTTATGGTCTCTCGAGATCTATGTATTTGCGAACGGACGGACGGACTCGCGCGTCACAAGACTTTTTCTTTTTATGTACAAAAAGCCTAAAAGTATAACGCGGCGGATGCTGTAATAAAATTTGGGTTGCCTTGCCACAAAACGCGAGTTCATTACTGTTGTGATACGGACGTGATCGCGATCGATATTGCTCGCTTTTGTCACATTTATTATCGCGTCTTGTGCAATCATTCGGCTCGACCTGATTTCTTGATTGATTGGCCCAACACGATGTCAATATTGATTTAGTAGTAAAACGCACAATTCTGGTCTTATAATTTAGTTTCCTTAGCACGCAACAGCGCTACCAAGCATCTGTGATATGTTTCAGAAAATATAGCAATTTGAGATTTGGTTGGGATATAATACTAAGGCCCCGTGCCAGGCAAAAGGTTACAACCGAAGACTTATAGCTGTTGCTTTATTTATTTATCCATAACATATAATTAATTAATTATTAAACTAATCATTAATTTTTTTTAAAGGTACAGGTCCATGTGGATTATACTGCCTTACTAGGCTTAGACCTGTGTCGCGGCAGTAGTCTAGTAAAGTTTGTCTAATAGCAGCTGTATCTTAAAAAAATATATAATATAGATAATATAATAGTAATATTATATTTATATGTATTTATACCTGTATAATATTATTAATCGATATTTTAAACTTAATGATAATTATAACGTAAATATATAGATATTATAGATGTAGTATTAATAATGAAATAGCATTATACTAATGTATTACTGCATATATAGTTATAACATATCTAATAAATTAATAAATTTAGTTGAAGAAAATAACCAAAAATAACAACAGCAATAATAATAATAATAATAATGAAAATGATAATAATGATAATAAATACATAAGGGGTGACATGTCAATAAGTTAGTCATAATAAAATAACAATTAAAATGATATAATATTATTAGCAATAATAAGTATTTATTTACCAAAATATAAGCCTCTTGAATTAGATTTTCCCTTCTCCCTTTGTCTAGTAGCCAACTCACCACCATTTACTTCAGCACGGTTGTCGATGTTGATGTCAATGCATTTCCCCCCACTTCAGATATGACCATATTGTAAATCCTCGGCGAGTGAAATGCATAATATCGCTGTCCGTATGCTGAGTTTTTAGCTTGTTGGGGTTGCTGGACATTATAAATAGGTTAAAAAACGAATTTCGGCGATATTGCAACCGCCGTTATCCGGGGTAGACTGAATCGTCTACCTGGCAATCGTCATCCGTTTCCCTGAAGAATCCAATATATAACTTAAGAGATTTGGATAATGCTGAAATCTTATTCCAAGAGCATCCTAATGTAAAATAACGGAAAATTCATGATAATCAACTTTGCCAAAGAGCGTAATTTTTATTTTTATCGACGACGGCTATATTGCTAGATTTGACAATTAATTTAAATTTAGATATTTTTAGTATATGCTTATCTATTTTCATGACCATCATATTATTGCCTTGATAATTATGACTACAATAGATTGAGCTCTTTTTTTGATCAGCAATTTTGATTATTAGATTATTTTCTATTTATCAATGGTTTTCAAACCAATTATAATTTTCTAAAATTAATGTATATTGCTACAACTGTATCATGATAGTTAATATTCTTTAATTAATTACATTATTAAAAATTTTAGAGGCAAAGACGCATCCAAGTGTAGGAAACCCTTACCTACTGGAGCAGAACTATATTGTATTGTATTGTATTGTCTGCGGGTAGTCGGCAAGCTGCTGTTGTTACTTCACAGATTATAACGGTGGTGAGGCGGCGGGTTCGGCGCACGCGAATTTTAAAATCTGCCGTGCACTCATCACTCACTGTATCTTGTATTACGTCATTGCGCTCGGCGATAGCATTGAGAACATTTTAATGAGATGGTTCCACGTAGTAGAGAGTTTGTAACCATCGTCTGTTTTCGATATTGAGTTGACGTATAAATATCTGTTTTATTTTCTTTATTTTGTTTATTATGTAATTGTACTCATCTATCATAGCCACTACTTTAAAAAAATGCATTTGTTATATGTATATTAATCTGCCAACATAAACATTTAGTCACAATAACCGTGGCGGTATAGTCGTAAGAATTGCCAATTGCCAATAGGACCACCATGTTTTACTCTATTGTGTGTGCAATAAAGTTTCTCAAACAAACAAACAAACTTGAGAGAAATACCGCATCGCTCAATATCCACTCGAACAACTCCATGTAAAATCGACAGAAACTTTCACATATTATTAAAAACATGTCTTGCAATTTAGGCGGCCGAGAAACTCATATTTTCATTAGAAACCTATTAGTAGAGCGGCATTTTTATGTATGCGTGCATTAGTGACGTTGAATGCAAATCAATGTGGATACTCCACTTTCAAGCCCAATCTAAAAATATAAACGGAATCCAGACAGCTGCTGCTTAACTTTGAGACTGAAAAAAACGAATTAAAACCGTTTGCATAGTCGGACGAAGCGCCCTCGTGGCGCACGGTGGTCAATTTCATTTTATTAGTTTTAATTTTAGAATAATACCTACACAAATACGAAATAAGTACCTACACAAATACGGATAATAAGTTCTGACACAATTCATTAATTAATACTAAATTATTTATGGTCATGAAACTTTACGAAGAAAAATAATAATAAAAGACTGTCTGGATTGGCAAGCTGAGTATTCCGGTATACATGTATAAATATATTTTCTTTAAGCTTAACAGTTGAATATTTCTGTTTGTTCGTACACTGAAAAAACTGTTTTGTAACTAGTTACCGAAGATTCAGTAAATAATTACAAAACAGTTTAGCTGCTGTGGTGACACCTAAACAATTAGGTACCACAGCTAAACGAAAAGAGCTAAAATTTTACAAAACTGTTCAGTAGCAGATAGATAAACTGTTCAGTAGTAGATAGCTTCAGTGTACAGTAATAGATAGCTAAAGTGTTCAGTAATACATAGCTAAGTGTTCAGTAATAGATAGCTAAAGTGTTCAGTAATACATAGGTAAAGTGTTTAGTAGTAGATAGCCAAACTGTTCAGTAGTGGGTAGCTAAACTTCAGTAGAAGATAGCTAAAGTGTACAGTAATAGATAGCTAAAGTGTTCAGTAATAGATAGCTAAGTGTTCAGTAATAGATAGCTAAAGTGTTCAGTAATACATAGGTAAAGTGTTTAGTAGTAGATAGCCAAACTGTTCAGTAGTGGGTAGCTAAACTGTTCAGTAGAAGATAGCTAAAGTGTTCAGTAATACATAGGTAAAGTGTTTATTAGTAGATAGCCAAACTGTTCAGTTATACGTAGCTAAACTACGTTTGTAAGTGTACCTAAATTGTTTGGGTTTCACAGCTACGCTGTTTAGCTGAAAACAACTAAACATCTAGTAAGATGTAGCCAAATGAACTGGGCCCCACATACAGTACTGTCCAACTGAGAATTCCTATTGGCTGATGTAGTAAGGACATATTTTATGTCCTTACTACATCAGCAGATGGGAACTCTCAGCTGGGCACTACTGTACCAAGCTTACTCGCCCACAATAGCGAGTAGGCCTGTAAGTGAGGGCTCAAAATTCACTTGTTGGCTACATCTCACTAGACGTTTCGTTGCTTTCAGCTGAGGAGACTGAAATCAAAGAAAATAAACATTTAGTTGTATTTATTTTTTTAACTCACATTATTACAGAAAGGTGCCGATATGTCGTGTAATTAGAACACGATGCTCCGCCTACACATATATAGCCGTTTTATACAATCACAATGCTCACTTCTTTTATTTTACGGATTAACAGTGGATTTAACTTGCATAAGTCGACGTTTCGCCGGCTACGTCAAAGCCTTCATCAGGAACCACGGGAATTCCTGGAGCAGACGTCTGGTGCCCATTGTACCTAACTTCCAACTTAGTTTGATGTTTGGTACAACGGGCACCAGATACACCCCGGTGCCCGTACTCTGGTACCTGATGAAGCCTGTGACATAGCAGGCGAAACGTCGACTTATGTAAATCAAATACACTGATAGTCCCTAAAATTAAAATATTACATAATGCCAAATAACAGCGTAAACTTAAAAACATTAATAATATTTATGTACAGTATGTAAAAGCGGTTTGTTATGAAAGGTCGAATGAAATCAGTACAATTCCGTAATCCCTAAAATTAAAATATTACATAATGCCAAAGAACAGCGTAAACTTAAAAACATTAATAACATTTATGTTCAGTATGTAAAAGCGGTTTGTTATGAAAGGTCGAATGAAATCAGTACAATTCCGTAATCCCTAAAATTAAAATATTACATAATGCCAAAGAACAGCGTAAACTTAAAAACATTAATAATATTTATGTTCAGTATGTAAAAGCGGTTTGTTATGAAAGGTTGAATGAAATCAGTACAATTCCGTAATCCCTAAAATTAAAATATTACATAATGCCAAATAACAGCGTAAACTTAAAAACATTAATAATATTGATGTACAGTATGTAAAAGCGGTTTGTTATGAAAGGTCGAATGAAATCAGTACATCTTTTTGCATACCTTGTATTACAAATTCAATCGGCAACTTTACGTACGGTCGACATGTTTCATTTCTGACGTCCGGGGACCTTATCAAATTATTTTTTAGAATTTGTGCTAGCAAAGGGCAGTTTAAATTTTACAAGGTTCATCGGACGTCAGAAATGAAGCTTGTCGGCCACAGAGTCTTCATATCATAACACCAAACAATCTGGAAGTGCAACAAACATATTATTCACAGAAAAAGTTGTTGCTCGCTATTATTTTTCTCTGGTAAGACAATACAATAATTATGTGATTCGAAACATGCACACCTTTAAATTACAACTGAGACCTTAGTGTTATAAATCTCTGCCCGCTAGACAAGATTGTAATATTATTTGGAACATGGCATGCAAGTGAATCATAGAAAATTATTTTTTTTTTCTCATTATCGGGAACCGCAACTTCAAAGCTATTAAAATGATCATCAAATTCCAATGTATTAAACATAGCACATTCAAAAATTACCCTTTCGTCGCTATACATATAAATATTTCTAATTACCATGAAAGTAACACCTCCTAAATCATCTACATCCTCGGTAAGTATTGTGTGTGACTTATACTCCGTACCCTTAACTTTGACCCACGGCACGAGACGATTAATGTGGTCCTTGGATAGAACATGCAGCGCCTCCAACGTGACACCTTCCTCTAGAATAAAGGTAAAATAATGTAATCTGAGTCGTCAGAAAAGTAACTTAGTGAGGTACATACCTACAGGTGAAATTATAAAAGCCTATAAAAAACAAACCTATTTTTTTAATAAAAAAATGATATATCACAAGTAATTTTCGGTGAGATATAGTTACTGTCAATTTTTAACAGTGACAGTTTGGTTTGACAGTTGACAGACAAAAACTAATGGGTGCATTCCAGGTGAGACTATGCCTATATACTAAATTTCAAATCAATCGTTTCAACGGCTCGGCAGTATCGTGAGAGATTACATACAGACATACATACAGACATAGACAGACATTTTTCTGGAAATGGTCTTAATCGTCTTGGGGTCTCAAAATGGATATATCCGTCGTTATCTAATTTTTTTTCCCGCACGATCACAATACTTTCCCTACCAGTGGTACCCGGGAAAGTAAAAAACTAACCAAACCTACTGAAATGTATGGGTTTGACGCTTTACTGCCTATTTCTCGCTTATTTATTGACACCGAATAAAGATTTTGCAGATTCGGAATAAGCGTGGTGAATATAGTCGGGTGACGTTAAAGAATGGAACGCGAAAACACAGAATAGTATGCTAAAAGGAATATTTATAAAAGACTTAGGAAGTAGGTACTTACTTTTAAAATTGTCCTTATATTTTGACATTCCCCAAGAATCCAGTAGGTCCTCCACCGATTGATCCGCCATTTTGAATCACAACAACACAAGATTTTTCCGATCGTTCGATTTGCTTCGAGGCTTGTTCTTCGAGCATGCTGCACGGTTTTACAGTCACAAACGTGCCGGCGAAATATTTCACGCGTTTCCGCCGAAACGCCTCGCGATTCGCGATTTCTTGAAATGTAGTCGAATGAACGTCGCCGCGATGCTGTCGCCAATTTCCGCGTGTCTGTGGTTCTCACTGACTGGCTGTGTCAAGCAAATAACCGGATCGAACGACCGACGACCCGTTCTTCTTCGTCTCCCACTTTTTGGCGACGCGACGTGCGACAACCAAACGGTTGAAATACGTAGTAAATACGACGTCTCTCACGTTTATTCACTTGTAATGCCTAGGAATAATGAGCCGCCAAAAGAAAATCATGCTTATATACTCAACTACTAGCTGAACTGTTTAGCAAATGATAAATAAACTTCGGCAAAGAGAGCTGAAGTGTTTAGTTGGAATACCTAAGTAGTTTAGGTATTACCTATCAAGCTTTAGGTAAAATCTGTAGTTTAGTTATTAATAGACAAACTTCAGCTAGTTTAACTGAAGTTTGGCTAATACAGCTAAATAATGTAACGGTCACTTTGGAATGTTTGTTTACACCCATTTAACTAAGTTATTTAGCTAAGGGTACAGAACTTTAGCTAATCCAGCTAAAGCTGAATTGGGTCAGTTGGAATACCTAAGTAGTTTAGCTATTACCTATCAAACTTTAGGTAAAATCTGTAGTTTAGTTATTAATAGACAAACTTCAGCTAGTTTAACTGAAGTTTGGCTAATACAGCTAAATAATGTAACGGTCATTTTGGAATGTTTGTTTACACCCATTTAACTAAGTTATTTAGCTAAGGGTACAGAACTTTAGCTAATCCAGCTAAAGCTGAATTGGGTCAGTTGGAATACCTAAGTAGTTTAGCTATTACCTATCAAACTTTAGGTAAAATCTGTAGTTTAGTTATTAATAGACAAACTTCAGCTAGTTTAACTGAAGTTTGGCTAATACAGCTAAATAATGTAACGGTCATTTTGGAATGTTTGTTTACACCCATTTAACTAAGTTATTTAGCTAAGGGTACAGAACTTTAGCTAATCCAGCTAAAGCTGAATTGGGTCAGTTGGAATACCTAAGTAGTTTAGCTATTACCTATCAAACTTTAGGTAAAATCTGTAGTTTAGTTATTAATAGACAAACTTCAGCTAGTTTAACTGAAGTTTGGCTAATACAGCTAAATAATGTAACGGTCATTTTGGAATGTTTGTTTACACCCATTTAACTAAGTTATTTAGCTAAGGGTACAGAACTTTAGCTAAAATTCGCAGTTTAGTAAGTAGTTGCTATTCGTTTAGTAATTGGTAACAAAACCAAATTTTAGCTAAAAATAAAATGTAACCACAACTAAACAGAGTTTGATAATCTAGCCGTAGTTTAGGTGCTATTTTCTAAACTTCAGTTAAAAGCGAAATAGCTAAACTGTTTAGTAAAACGATTTTTTTCAGTGTAGGCAACGCTAGATGTTATATTGACTAGATTGTCGTTTGTAAACATTCGTCCTTTTGTAATTTTTTTGAATCTTTCAAATGGGTGCCGAAACAATTCTTGAATATTTAAGCTTTCTTCGTGGACATTTTATATTTTGTCAAAACTTCTGGCTATTTGAACTGTGTTTCGTAATGTCTGTGGCTTGTTCTCATAGCTCAATGATTTTTAAATAACTATTTAGTGGTTTAAAATAGACTCAATTTTCAATAGACCAATTTTAAATGACTCGCTTGTCTTGTACCTACTAAAATTACTGACAAATAATTCCACAGTAACATCAACATAATTATTATTACAATTTCACGAAGAGTATTATAGGAACACTCCATTGTGCATTTTGCATCTGTCTACAGCACAACCGTTACAATAGACGCCATTTGCAAAAAAAAGAAGTACTCTATACCTCTAGATTGATACTTGTTTTGACCCACCTTGTGTAAAACGATTCACTGTGCGGCGATGCATGCATAACTCCACCTCCCTTTATCGATGTTTGCAAATTTCGCGAGAAGCCAGTTGCCATTTCCATAATACGCCAGGGAGATGCGACTGGCGATTTGGCATCTCGAATAATTTTGATATAAATAGTCGAAGAGAAAGGGGAGCCCGTTTTTTCACAATACCCCCTCGTACATATGTATGCCTGTGTAAATATTCGCATTTCAAATGCGTGTATTTTTTACGCAGTGGTGGCTCTTATTCCGTCTTCCAAAATAATCAAGCCTGGAATACAGCAGCTGATCATAGCGAAATGGCGGCCTAAAATAAAATTTTAAATACCGGAGCGTAGCAGTTAATGAGGTAACTTTAAAAAAATTGGCCCCAGTTCAACATTCAAGAAAAGCCGCCTTACCCTACTTATTTACATTTATTATGGCATATATGATGTAATTACTGTATACCTAGCCACATTACATATTTATATTGCAGCTACGTTATAAATCGGCGTTTTCATTCGGAATTCAACAAGTTCCCAAGAACTTCCGCGGGACATGCGGGATCATATAGAAACAATATTAATACGATGCTTTACTGTTAATTTAATTACTGACTTATATTTCTCCGCCTTTGAATGTTGGTTAAGAATAAAAAGAAATAATATCAGTTTTTATTATTTTATTTTGAGTAGAACTACCAAGTGCGAAACTGGTAATACAAGAAAATACCTACGTTATAATAATTGCAAATGTAGCAATTTTTGCATATCTACATATTTACATACATATTTAACTATCTACATATATATTTACATATTTAACTATCTACATAGTTAATTACTAAATGTGTTATAAAAAATATGAACATACATTTCTAGAGTGGTTTTCGTCTCGATTTGCACTCTGCAAAATCATCGATCAGTTTCGAGACAACCTTAGCTTCCTAGCAGATATGGATGAAACATCAGTCACAGACTGAAGCTCCGTTTAGGGCCCCCAACTATTGGAGGCCCGGTGTGTCGCACCGGCTTAGTTACGCCACTGATAGAAGGCGCAATGACACACAGATACACGCAATGTACATGGTTTGCAACAAGCGTAGCACAAATCATAACATATCTACACTTAAAATTTAGGAATAAAATTTATTAAATTATTTAATTAAATATTAAATAACTAGGAATAAAATTTAACTTAAAAAATATTAAACCCACAGCAAGTTATTTCATATGATGATCGGTACCATGCCGCCCAACTAAGTAATAACTTGTTTCATGGCAAACATTTTAAACACAATAAAATAAGGGCAATTATCATACATGTTTAAAAGAAAAACAAACTAGTTTACAAAAAGATAATAAAAAAAAAAACAAAAAAAAAATAGTTTAAATACACTAAAAAGAACTCTTTTAATGGCATTGACAAAAAAATGTCTTATTCAGAAAACACAAAAAATATGGATATTGAAGTTAATTAGTAGTTAATTACACTTACCCTATGCTTAATAATAATTCATACAATCATTAACATCACATATAAATTAAAGTTGTAAACTTTGTAATAATTGCAATTAGTCACAGAAAAAAAATCGGTTGTTACCCAAGACTTTACAATACAATACAATCAACTACTCCAGTAGATAGGCATTCCTACACTTGGATGCGTCACAAAATTAAATGCTAAAAATTTAATTAATAAAAACATAACTATCGTGATAGTTGTCATGGCTGTAATATTATATTCAATATTACCTACATACAAATAATCAAAATATACTAATGGGATTTAAGAGTCAGGGAGAATAATTGCAAATTCTATGTAGAATAATCAAAAAATATATATTTTATTGTCAATCCAGCAATATGCCTTCGTATTTTTTTTTAAATGAATAGATGTATAATAAATTATATGAAAATTAAAATGTCAGCTATCTTAATACCATTATGTTTAAAACTTTACGTATTTCATTAATCATCAACATGGAAAATACTCAGAATTTTCAAACTCCTTATACCATAAATTGGGTTTCTTACCAAATTTCCCGGCAAGTAGCCAAGGCTGATTTCTTCTGATAAATTATAATATAAATCAAATCGATGCGCACCTTCTCTCGGCCGGCGGACGGACTATGTTGGGTTGCATTGCAATTGCCTCGGGTGACGTGGTTCATTTCTCAGCTAAGGGTGGGGTTAGGCCAAGCACCACCAGATAGCGTTATTACTTGAATTTAATGTATGGCGAAATTTAAATATTATGAGTGTAGCAGCATATTCCAACCAAAATTTCATTCAATTTCATTTCATTATATGTAGGTATATTGAATGAAATTAAAAATATATACTCAATATGGAGGGTGGTGGCGATAACCAGAAATATCATATTTCAAGATGGTGGCCGTCGTAATGTTTCTAATACACGCGAGGTCTACTGTTCACAGACTGTGCTAGTAGTTGCCGGAACAGGTTATCGCCTTGTGGTAAACCAGCCACAGCATAAGCAAGTGTCATATATATTTTTATGACGTTTCATTTGATTTATAAAAAATCTATATATCGACTTGAAATGCAGCAATGCAAGCGCGAGAAACAACCGAAAGAATGTCGCTAACCTTAATTTATTATACAGATCTATCAATAACCAAATATGGATTAAATACAGCAGTTCCGTGGTTAATTGTGTTTCTTAACAAGAAACCATTGGCTGTCGCCTAATTGGTCTACGAGGTTCGATCAAAAAGAAACCACTTATTTTTTATTTATCGGACTGTATGTTCCCGATTTCCTTTTTTTTATGTTGGTAGCTCTATGAGCAAGTGCGTGTCAAATTCCGGCCCTGTTTCTGAGCAAGGTTCTGTTTGACAACAAATTGACTACACCGCTTTGAGATGCTATGAGATGCTAAGTCAATAATTTTAATTTTTTTGTCTAAAATGTCAAATCTTGAAAGCTGAATTGGAACCACTTCCTCTTATCCTATGAAGTTGAAATTTTACACTTGGTACAGTTCCGATGACAATGCATTTTTATGATGAGCATGACCTGATTCTACATATTGAGATGTCAACCGAACCCGTCACCGCAGGACGTTTTAACGATTCATCGTTCTATCGACCATGCAGTGAGCGTAGAAGACTTTGGACATAACAAATCCGACATAACAAATCCGACGTCTAGCTACGCCACAACCCGTTAGAGACCAACGCCTTACCGCGAGTAGCCAGGTATGTTACCTGGCGGGCGGCACTCGCGCCCTAACTACCAATTGTGACCAGATTTCTCCGGTCTCTCGATTGGTTCCGAGTTCGAGGTCGCTTGCGCGGTCCTCTCCCTTACGAAGCGGTGAAACGGAGTAAACCGAATCTATCGCGGACCAAGGCGTCCTTTGCCCGGCTCTGACCCGGGATCGGATAGCCAATGGTCAATTCAAGAGCAGTCGCCGTAATGTAGGCAACCACCCCCGCTCTATAGGAAACAATACAGTTCCCAGACTCCCCCGACTGTTAGTCGGAGAGCACAATCGATTGGCTTGCGCCGCTCGGTGCGCAGACCGTCCAGGAGCGCCGGAGGTTTGATTCCCAGGGGAGACTGGTTGACCCAGTGTCCTACCCAGGTTCGCACCCCGTGCGTGGAGGCCGTCGGATGGGTGTTGACCCGTGAGTGTGACCGACCCTGAACACATGGGTCATTGTGGCCACCTCGTCATGGGCCCGTTAGATTCTACAACCAGGATCAGCTCCCGACGATGCTACTCTTCCACGGTCAACACGCACAGACACACAATTTTGTATGCGCATTCAATTATGATAACCCGTTCTAAGTTTTACCGCGACAGGCTGCTGCACCCAGGGTTGGCTTCCAACAAGGAGACTCCTCAACGGTCAACAGCACAAAAACGAAATTCTGTATAGCATTTAATTGTATTAGCCCTTTCTAAGTTCCACTATGACATGGCTGCTGCACCCAGGGTTGGCTCGGGACAGAGCTTTTTAATAAAAGCTAGTTTTTAAAAATGTGTTTTTGCTATTAACTTATTATAAAATCGAAACACTAGACACTGAATTCGCTTTTTCTTTTGTTTCTGTTGTGTCCCAAAAAAAATACAAGAAACGTTACTGTTATTCAATATTCATTAATAATGCGGTAATTAAGAATTAGTTACTAGCGTTCTTAGCTTCCGAGATATTAAGGATTATGTTGGTGATCCGGATTCATTGCTCCCGAGTTTAGATAGAAAATAACAAAATGCAGTCTGTGGCTTTATCATTTTTCAAGAAATAAGGTACCGAACCGCTCACTATACGCACACTTAAGCCGGTCCTATTTTTATTTGGGGACCAATCCAGAACCATTCCGGTGGTCCATTTTCTCCGTATACGCGGAGCTACTTGAGTTTCTTCTCCTAAATTGCTTCCCACCGCGCGTGAATAAGCTTAACCGGCGTTCTCCTTTTAAGCGTTAAATTAAAATGGAACCGCCGCGGTCCGATTTGGGTGGAGCGCGGTCTGCGAGACCAGTTATGGTCCAGTCCGGTCGTCTCAGATGGCACTCGTTCGCCATATATAAGATCGCTGCAGCAGGCCGGTTGTTCAGTTATGACTTGATGATTACGGACACAATCGGTGGCGCGATTTCAGATTTTGATAAAGGGGGGGGGGGTTGAAAGAACAGGCATGGTGTAATGGGTGATCATCACTATTCAACCCTAGTTAGCACTTCACCATCACTGGGGGGTGCTAACTAGGGTTGAGAAGGTAAAGGATCTAGGAGTTCTCTTTGATTCCCAGCTTACGTTCAAGGAGCACATCGCTGCTTTGTCCTCTTTTAAGCTACTAGGGTTTGTCATTCGCAACCTAAAGCATGTACGAGTTGTACTTTCACAATGTACGAGTTATGCTTACATTGTATAATTCAATTGTGAGAAGGATTGGAAACGAATGAAGTTATATGAAATCCACATCAGGATCATTATATCACTATGTTGGAAAAAAGACAAAAATGTTTCTTACCATTTATATATTTCAAGCAATACGGATATTATCCGTACTTATACCCTACTAGTATGGTGGGCTATAACTCTCTCAAATTGCGTAGAGGAATGCTCGCCATGGCCTACGTTTTCAAGCTGATCCGAGGCAGAGTTGATAATACTAGCATGCTAACGAAGGTTCCGGACAATTATAATTGTGCTGATAATCTCTCCAACTCATAATCTATTTGCGGAGCGTCCTCACGCACCAACCTAAGTCGATGGAGTCTGCTTACCCGAGCTTTGCGGCACATAAATGCGCTATGTTCGGCAGCGTCCAGACCTTGATATTTTTACAGCGAGCTCGCACCTCTTCAAGGTGTGGGCATTGCGCTGCTTGTTTATGTCAGAATAAGATAAATTGTTTTCATTCTTCATGTAGTGTAAGTTTTTTTTCTATTCTTAATGCCTGTATTTGTATTTAATGCTTATTTAAACATGTTGTGTATGTGCTTGCAAGAATTCTGTTTTTTTTTTAATATTTGTGTTCATATTGCATATCAACGGATTGGTCTAACTATTATGTTGATTTGTTTATGAAATAAATAAATAAATAAATGCATTTAAAGTTGTCACATCAGCACGTTGCGTATGGTTTGCTGTAGATTTCAATTTATTTTTATCCACTAGATAAGCCTGCGAGCTCTTCCAGCATTATTGATGTAGTTTATGCATGGAGCCGAGCTCGTAACTGATTGATATCCTGAACGTCAATTTTATACGGACTGTAATTTTAGCAAGGTGCTTGTAAGAGCTGGACATCCAAGTGTGGGTAAATCCAGGAATAAAAAAAGGAGTACCTTGAAACCACCGCTTTTTCTGATTTTTCTAAGCTGCTCTGCAGATGGTAGCTACAACAGACGCTTTTGCAGATGGACGAATATGGGCTGCCCTGAATGTTTATACGAATGATACCACTTATGGCATACATGATAGCTTGACATGCTGTCTTTCAGTTACAGGTGAGCAAACACAGTAATTCCCTGCCAACTGTGGCGTCAAACAAGGAGTATCCTCGCATCGACTCTGTTGGCTCTTAAATTCACAGTTTACTTTGACAAAATTTCAGAAACAATGTACGCAGACGACAGCTCCTGCGATACAACGAACAAAGAGATACTCGAGTCTTTAGGACATCTGCAGTCTTGTGCTAGTCGTAGTCCGTTTGAAGCCGGCCTGGTAGAACTTCCTGGTAGACCATGTAGAACTTCTGAATATCCGAAATTCGAGGTATAATAACAAAACAGTTCCCATAACCGATGGCTCTCCGTAATTCACCGCTTTCAATTTAAGCCATGGCACATTGACTGACACGAAGTTATATGAATCATAAATCGCCGGCAGCTCGGGGAATAATAAAAACACAGCCGAAAGGAAGCTTTTTATGCGTAGTGTGCACGCCCTATTGCGGCGTGCGTCCGTGTGTGCGCGTGGGTGATAATCGAAAGGAGGCGGTGTGCGTGCATAAAGGCGGGTTCGCACTTGATCCATTGGTCTGTTATTTGTTTCGCCGAAAAATGCAAAGGAATAACTGAAAATAACTTTTTTTAAATAACGTAAATACACTGCGTAGACATGGTGAGTTACTAGACAATAGGTTTTTTTGCGACGGATTCTATGAGGTTGACCCCTTCAACATACATGTTATGACAACTTATAACGCTATCTTGCCTAAATAAACTTTAACATCAAAGATCTAATCAGCCTGTTGTAAACGAGCTCGTAGGTTTGTTTTATGAAACATACAGCAATCGATACCCAGATAAAAACTATAAAAAACTATAGATCACCTCTTTACATTTCGAGATATTTAACTTTAACCTCCAACTTTCTTTAGCTCGAGATATTTAACTAACTTTAACTGTACAACAGCCTACCACTGAACATTAAAGATATGTCATAAAGATTTAAAAATACATAGATTGAGTGCATACTTTCCAAATTGTACCAGTGCAGACATGAACGACTTATCAGATATTTAAATATTTGAAATAAAAACATAGATATAAGTAGATATAAAGAGAAATAAACTTTTTAAATAAGTAGAAGTTTAAATAAACTAAATAATGTAGTGACTATGTATATATTATCCCTGTGATTTTTTAAATATATATTATTCTTCATTCATTACTTTACATATAGTACTCATTCATTACTTTGATTATATTCTAGATTATTCTTGATGATTTTTTCAATAATTATTTTATTTTTGTAACTATTTTGACTATTATTTATGATTAAAATAACAGTTATACATATTTCAAATTACTTGCAATAGTTTATTGATAATTTTTGTGACATTTTGTTTTGGATTTTATTTAGGTAATTAAGGGAATTTTATTAGAATTAAGTTTGATAATGTTATCGATTTCTCACGATGATAATGTTAAAATAATTTGTCTACCGTAGAACAGGCGACAGGATGGGATGGCGTTGCCGACTACAACGGGCGAACCCGTTACCCCAGGCTTGTATAACGATATAGATCATTCTTTCAGCCGTGGGATGAGCGTAGAAGACTTGGGGACAAGATAATCTACTGTCTAGTTCACCAGAAACCCGTTAGAGTCCAACGCCTTACGGCGAGGCACCGGGAAAGGTACCCAGCGGGCAGCCTCACCCCCTAACTATCAGTTTTGGCAGAATATCTCCGTCTGGAACAGGCGACAGCCTAGTTAGGTTTGATTAAATTGTAGATTTGAAATTAATTTGAATTTGAATTTGATGGTAGCATGTAACCTATAGGCCAGTCTAGGCCATCATCTACTTTTGTTTATAATTATTATATTGTAAGTACTTGTCTTTCACTTATTCCTGAAGAATATTCTTGACATTAAGGAATAGAAAGCATGCGATTAAAGATCCATGATTGAATTATTTATTATTTATTCTGTATCTGCCTACAAAATACAGTAAGCTGCTCGCGGTGTGTCCTGATTACCGGAGGAGATTTCCGATAATTGTTTTATTTTCAATTACCTATAAAATACTGCAATATTGAAGTTTTTTTAAAAGGTCTAATAAATATGGACTAATTGAACATGCTATATGAATAATTGACGTATTTTTTATTTCAAGCCCATTGAGATAGCTGTAGACATTGGGGTTATGAGTCGCTCCTATGTTACCCTTGAAAAATGCAACTTTTATACCAGTGGACTGTTTAAGTTACTGAATTTTTCAGTTTACCTTGATCTATCTAGGTATAAGTATTATTTTTAGGAAATGTCGATTTTGAGTTGGAATAAAAGCTTGCGCCTCAAAATCATATTTATCGTTTTATTGATATCGTTATCAAGTCAGAGAGTAATGCCTCGACTGTATTAAGGTAACCAGGAGAACACGTGACGGCAGGAGGTTCCGTGTGTCGATGCCCCATAGCATTGGTATACTGAGCCGCAGGCTTGCATAGTGGCAGTCCCCCACAATACAAAGGCACTGCACTGCGCAAGTTTGTGATGTTGATAAATGAATTCGGCATTTATATTCCGAACGATATAATTTATGATAGTCGTCATGTTCTCTCTCGCTCTCTCTCTCTCTCTCTCTCTCTCTCTCTCTCTCCGACTAGACAGGCAGTGCTTCACACAAAAATGCCAGGGCACGATGTCGGCGGTGGGGGTGAAGCCGGAGAGCACTTTTTGCCCCTTTGTCTTCGTCCCGGCCCCGACAATGGCGGCCCGATAATGGACCAAGAGGTGAATCGACGCTCTCGGCATACCTGCTCTGCCCGCATGCTCCCCTGATACATCGAGGTGGAGATGAGTCGGCGTTCCTGGGCGTATTGGAAACGGAACAATACTATAACTGGTGGTATAATGATGATGATAATAAAAATGAACAAAAACGGCCAAGTTTGGCGTTATTTTATTCTACACGTAGAAAAATTATTCTTCCAGTCGTATTGGTGAAACGGAAATTGCGAGACTAATTGTGTTGCATTCGTAAATCCTTTTTCGCCATGTTTACGTAAAAAAGCCAGGTATCGTCATATTTTCGTTTACACGGAGAAACTAAGTACAGTCTTCTTAAAAAAAACCATGAAGGGAAGTGTAAACTTTGACCGCGAAGAACACCGTGGTTTAAGAACTCACGATAAAGGTAAGGAATGAGTACTACATCGCTATTAAGGAAGCTGCCGATTAAGTCCAAGTTTCCAGGTCATGACAACCGTCGCCAAAACTCCGGGAGAGTATTGGCACCTGAACACCTGGCACCTAAAAACGAAGACCATCGTGTTTTTTCGACATTTAAATAAGACAAAATCAAAAACCGGACTTAACCAGGGGTTCACGTGGTTAAGTCCTAATCCATTGAGACTAACCTGGGCAGCGTCACGCGGTAAAATCCGTTGTTATTGTTGTCTTATTTATAATAAGGTGGTTAGTAATCCTCCGAAATATACTATTATCATTAATTTTTACCATTATAAGGAAACGAAGACATGGTAGAGTGGGAAAATTGCCGTATAAGCCCCCATCCTCGGAAAATTTCATTATGTTCACCAGGACAAGGACACCTTGAGAAACTACGTGAGTAATTTGGGCTGATTTGTCTAATTTTATCATGCTAATAACGGCTCTTTAAATTAATTACTAACTACCCCCAAACAAACGTTTTAACCCCTCCTGTCGCGAAGTAAAAACTCACCTATCACTTTTGCGCGCGACATATTCGGGCAAAAAATCGACGCGAGTCAACGGCCTTGAGAAAAACGATCATAACTTATAAACCACTAAACGGATTTAAAAAAGATAAAGAGAAAAATGATCGCATTGAAATTTGACATATAAAACATTATAACCTTATCTCGTAAAACAATTAAGATAATAATGAATAAATATTACAAAATGAAAAAACTCGCTTATAAAATCATTTCGATTTTTTTGTTACAAAATACGTAAAATATGCAAAAATTGTAAATACAGTTATGTTCTTTATTAAATGCTTTACCAAAACGATATTTTTTTTTACTTATTTGCATACAAAAATATTTATTTATTCAGCCAAGAAAATTTTTATGTATTCTCGTAAAAAAACATTTTTTTAATTTTTAATTTGTGACTACTTATGGTATTTTTTTATATGAAATTCTTTCAAAATAACTTTATTACTACATCACACTTCTTAGAAATCACACCAGAACTTTGAGCTTTGTCTGATATTATAGAAAAATCTAAAGTTTTGAGAGTTTCCGCGTCCGAACTTAATAATAAACTTTGAATGCTCATAATATAAAATTCGTTGGCTTTTTTCAATTATATTGTCTTATCATAGACTTATTATGTGTCTAATAACTAATTACTATACTCCAAAGAGTCACATTTCATCGAAAAACTATGGAAAATCGCACTTTATTCTCTCATAGTAATTATCAAAACAAGTTTCTTTGCGCGATTCATATTACAAAACAAGATATAATGTTCAAAATACGCCTAATTATGTGATAACTTAGGATGTAAATGAAGCAATACTTATTTTGTTAGTAAAGTAAAGCGACATTACGTCATATTTCGCAATATATCGGGATATTTCATAAACATTACAAAATAATAACAACCATTTTTTCGCGAGCCGTTTGTTGTCGCCGAAGTGTTTTCTTTAAAAATTCGTGAAAAACAGCAAATGGACTATCTCAAATGACTAATCCTCATTCCGAAACTACTTAAAATGCATATTACTCACTGTTCTCCGGTAAATAACACTCAAAAACTGCACACACACACTTTTTATCACCAATTCCGCGGAGCCGTACGCGGCCGTGCGAATGCCGACGGGAGACTAGGCGTTTGACGTCTATGCTCACTTTTTAAATCGTTGTTCGATATTGCGACACGGAAATCTTGAATTAAAGATATTTTGGCCATATCGTTGCGTCCTCGTACGACGTTTCGAATCGTAAATTGCATTTTTCGCAGCGGCGAGCGCTTTGTCCGGTAGCGGACGTTTCAGTGTTTAGGCGGCCGACATAAATGTCCCCAATCGGATGTTACGGAGTGAGCGGGTTTTAATATAGGTACGTTTTGCCAGTTATTCTCATTTTTCCCCTGTTACGTCTAAGTATTCTGTCCTGCTCTAGCAATAACATTTAGTATATGTATATTCTCGTATACCTCATTCTGCTCGTTTATGGAATCAACTTCCTGTAGCTGGTACGCAGTCCACTTTACTCTTCTGTTAATAACGTTTCCACCGCCTCACCGGACACTATTCGCGGCTTCTCGTCGAGTTTCTGATGTTGATGAATCGTTTGTACGGTTATATTCAGGTCGGGGTAATTTATTATGACACTGCATGTGTAGATGGTGGTTCGCCCGCATTCGCTCAAAATTCCAGGGCAGCGGTTATGCGCAATCATCGGTTTCTTGGGGGTGCCGTCTCCTGTTTCAAGTTTTAACTTTTTTGGATGTATTTAGTTTTTGATACGTGTAATATGCATTT
Source organism: Micropterix aruncella (assembly GCA_944548615.1). NCBI lineage: Eukaryota > Metazoa > Arthropoda > Insecta > Lepidoptera > Micropterigidae > Micropterix > Micropterix aruncella. The sequence goes on along the minus strand of OX155966.1, from coordinate 31,316,120 downwards.
AGAAACGCGTTTCTTCCTATATATAAAATATTTTGGGTATTTCCATCTATTTTTGTTTGTTTTTTGCCGTCTAAATAAATAATTTAAATCAAATTTTTAAAATAATGAATAAAACTATTAATATAAGCAGAAATCGACCAAAAAGTCGAAATCAAATCACAAATTATAAAAGAAAAACTATAATAAATAATATAGCTATAGTCAGAAAACAAGAAATTACATTTACTTCATATTATATAAGCATTTTGATTCAAGACACTTATGCGACCACTCCCCTGGTCTATGACGTAAACATACAAACACGCAAGTTAAATGCACTAAGCGACGGATGGTGGACGAAGGAGCTTTGGACTACGATATACATTCGAATATTTGCGGATAACAAAAGCGTTTTGTCGCTTAGTCAGTCAGATATTTTAAAAAAGCCTTTTCAGGTCATTAAATATTTCCCATGTGTCGTTTTTCCTATTCGCGATCATCTCCCAGTTAGGGAGGATAGGACCATCCCAACTGAGGAGGATTCAAAGGCGGTTCGTCCGGTGCATAGCCCGATGCGAACATGTCGCATTTGATTCTGTGATAGGCTGCAGCACTGTAATATGCTGTCGCTTGAAGAGCGTCGAACTGCTGCTGATATGACTGCGCTACATGTTATCTACAATAGGGCCCTGAACAGCCCATACCTATTTTTAAACTTTGCTCTGAAGGTACCGCAACGTAAGACCTGTCCTATGCAGCCATTCGAGGCCCCATATATCGTACAGAACAGCATTGTAATTACAGAATCATTTTAATGCTTGATCGATTGCCACGTACGTAAATTAATAAACTTACAGAGCATAACATTTATAGCAGTAACAAAATTAGGTTCAAATCGGCATCGCGGCAGTGCGATTCATCCTTGAAGCAGCAACGATAATTGCACCTGTAACTAATTATTACCTTATATTGGGCTCGATTGCGTTTCTTCGTGAACTAAAATCGGAAATTAGTCCGTGTGAACGAGACAGGGCAATGCGATAAAGCGGAGTGTGAGATGACCGGTTGTCACTTTTTCACATTAAAACTGCCCGGTCAAATCTTACACCGCACGAAATATGCTCGAATTTATTCGGAAGAGTATAAGTTCGGCAGGTAGTATTTATCGACGATCGTTCGTTTCATATTCCGCTCTAACGTATTGCTCTGTCTCGTTCGCTTGGACTAATTTTAGGTTTAGTTCATAAAGAAACGCAATCGGGCCCATTATGTATATATGAATACGGCCAACCTCTACTATAACTTCGTGATTCATTGTCATTTTTTGGTTTGGGGAGGGGATGATTCCTCGCCATGTGGAACTGGACGATGGGTTTTCCCGGCGTTTCGGCAAAATTATATTTGCCGTCTACAAACTTCGGGAGGACTATTGTCTAATTCCGCGCGGTAAGAGTCCGCCATCTTTCAACAAAAAAATGTAATTTGTTTGCTTATACCATTATTATTATATATTTATAACGATATTCACGTATCTAAATATTTATACTTCCTCTCTATGTTATGGACGTTACAGTATTTCTACTAATACCATATATAATAATAACTTTAATTGTTGGTATGTAACTTAAATAATAATATTATAACCTATCAAAGTATTTGTCAAATTAATTCTCATATAGCTTAAGTCATAATCAGTATGAGAATATATTTCTTAAATAATTATGTATCTAATAATAAGTTCATGCGGTAACCTTACCTGAATAAATAAAATAAATTAAAAAAAAAACTATTGTTTCACCGACTTTTCCGACAAGTAGACCCCCCCCCCCTCCCCCCGCAGTATCAAAATGTTTTTTTTTCCAAAAAGGATGTAGTGTTTTCTAAGTTATGGCGGACTTTAAATATTATATGCGCCACTTGTGTACGAGGTATTCCATGCCATTTGTGTCGCTTGTATATGAGATATTGCAACCAACCAATTTCACGTGATTTCGGTCCAACAAGGCATCTGTGTACCGAATTTCAAGTCTCTTAGTCTAATTATTCTAGATTAAAGTATGACTAGCGCGCCCTCTGGTGGACCGATTTCAACCACAATCTTTCCAACTCTTGCCATTACTGAATGATGCCTCCATGCCAAATTTCAGCTCAATCGGATAAAGCGCTTTACTTTACTTTATTTATATTTGATGCCAATGATTATAATAATTATTAAGCATACGTTGTTATTTCTTACTATAGCAATTAATTTCCGAATTATGCCTGCATGCCAAAATTCAGCTCAATCGGATGAACTGTTTGGCTATCGTAACTATTACACACACTCACAGACAGACAGACTTCCGTCTGGTAATGGTATAAAACGTCGATATATCCGTCTTCATCTCGAAAAAAAATGTCCTTTCACAATTCTTTACCTCTTTGATGGTTTGTAGGCCCGTAAAGTTCAAATTCAAATTCAAATTCTTTACTTTACAAAAAATCATAATTTCAGTTACAATTGAATTAAACCTAACCTAACTGGATCGCACGAGACGTCCGCACTAAGGTAGGCTCAGATTCGTATACGTAAGTACTGCCTAATGCTAAATAAAAAATAATACGCTGAAGAATGCCGTGAAAAATAAAATCAAGTAAACTAAAATGTTAGTAAAAAATAAAATTTCAAATAATCTTAAAAGGTATGTGATAATAATAATATAAAAAACAAAAAGCATGCCAATCATAATTATATGGTAGGTGAATAATAATGTGTTAGGAATGGTAAGTTAACTAGGAATAAAGCAAATTAGTTTTTCAGTTTCTTTCCTTCCCTGGGTGATCAACCAGTGGGTTAGTCTTTTTTGTTTATATTTATTTTTATATGTATACCTTGAGTATAAATGCCGGGTATATCCTTAGTTTTATTGAACAACGACGGTGCGAAGTATAGGAAATGTCTCTGTGCATGGGTACTATTCAGTTTGGGCACTATGTGGTTACTATTAGTTATCGCTCGTAAAATGTAGTAAAATCTAAATGTAAAATCTAAAGTAAAATCTAAATGTATTGTAATCTATGTATAAGTATTCAGCACCTAAATGGCATGTGGTGTAGCAATAACATTGCTTCTTTTAACCTCACAATCTACAAAAATGTTATTATATTGTATAAAATACAACTTGTTGCAAAATTGTCGCGTTTGCTACTTTGTCTGTCGAGTGTGTGTATGTATGTGTGCGAAGCTGTCGGTAGTCGGCGGGAGTGCTAACTTCCACCCGGCCGCCTGGCACGCCGAACTGAGGCAGTAAAAACTTTTATATTGAATAAGGAACCGGGATCAATACTGCGGACACATTTACAGCGCCCGTTTGCGCGATGGCTGTGCTCAGTGCGCGGCCAGCGATGCGAACCAACTGCTATTTCGCGCAGAATAGCCGACCGGCGTCGCAAACACCCGTATAACCCTCCCATCTCGCACCACCGCAGAGACGGTTATCTGACGGCGATTGGCTCCTTCTTCTTCTTCTGCGGCGTGGCCGATTTTTCTTATGAACGCATTGGTTAGGTAGCCAATAAGACCTGCTCGTCGACTCTGGTCGGCTCAAATCACGGTTCAGCTTCTATCCAGTAGCCTCCTCGAAGAGGGTCTACCCCGCCCGGTCTCAAGCTTTGGTTTCGTAGCAAAGCGGTGCCGTTATCTAGCGGCCGTAATGTAGCGTTGGGTGACGTCACCAAAAACCATAGGTTGTCTATAAAAACCATCGGCGTAGGTAATGTCAGTTACATGACTGCCGTCTTAGCGGTGATTAACTGTTGTGGGACCTTTTCGCATATAGGCGGTGAGCATTCAGTTGGAAACTATGACTGGAAACGTGACTTGGACGAGCGAAAATGACGATTAATTAACTAATTTTGTCAAAAGTAATGAAGCCTTTGTATACCTACTATTAAATCAACAGGTATAGACAAGCCCAGTTGAAGCAAAATTTGTGGAACAATATCGGAATAACACTTCAAAAATCAGATTTTTATACTAAAATTCGAACTACGAAGAATGTTTTTTTCGTCTTCCGACTCTTTATTTTCCAAATATACAAGTGCTATTTCTAAATCGTCCATTTTCCACCGCTGCAGGACACACCACTCGAGTGAGTACTGAGTGACTACGATTGAATATGGTCGCACTACTTTCTAGGAAACCACAGCTTTGGTCAACCGAGACGGCCGTCCTATCACGGCCGCTAGATAACGGCACCGCTTTTCTAGGAAACCAAAGCTTTATCCAAGCTTTACCAAAGGGGTGTAAGGACTTTTTCCCAGCGGCGATTTTCATATATCGTTTCAGAGACTGGAAACGATATACTATTTCCTAAGCAGCGGCGGTGGATGTCGACCTGATGTCAGCTACTGGGAGCTAATGGGCCCTGTTGCAGTTAGGCCACTAAGACCTATACGTTTAGGGTCGGTCAAACTCACGGGTCAACACCCATCCGGCGGCATCCACGGGTAGAACTGGCCTGCGGGCCAGTTTTCACTAGGAGTCAAGCTTTTGACTGCATTCTGACGGCCGGGGCAGTTTGGAAACTGAGTCTGTGTAAACAGCCGCGCAAAGGATGCCGTGGTCCGCGATTGATTTGGTAGACACCGCATCACCGCCACGTAAGGGTTCTCGAACCGCGCAAGCGACCTCGAACCTGTAACCAGTCGGGAGACCGGAGAAATCTGTCTGTAACTGGAAGTAAGGGCGCGAGTGTAGGCCCGCTGGCTGAAAACATGGTTTCACGCGGTAAGGCGTTGGCTTCTTACGGCCTAGTTGCGTAACTAGACAGTGGACTGTTTTCGTCCGTAGTCTTCTACGCTTACTTCACGGGAGACAGAACGATCTAATATCGTTTAATCTTCCTGAGGTAACGGGTTCGCCCGTTGTAGTTGACAGCCCCAGTTTTTTTTTTTTTAATATAGTAATTATTTTTACGGCTCGCCTTTTCTTAAGAATAACGCGTTTCCTTTATTATTATTATTGTGATTTTACGCAATGATTTTGCGGCACTGCTAACTAGGCAGTGCCTGTTCCAAGGAAAACACCAATTTTATATGATAATAATAAAAAAAGGAAAAAAATAGTTTTATGAAAAAGATGGTAAGAAATTGTTATAGTAAATATACAAATAAAATTTAAAATAAAATAAAATTTAAAATAAAATAAACGCAAAATAATCATTCAAAAATCTAAATAATCATTAAGTAATAAAAATAGTAAAAAATATTATAAAATAAATCCATATACAAAATATTATTTTATAAAAATAAAAAGCTTAATTGACTCTTGTTTACATATAGCTAATTATGCTGTTAGAGATGTGAGGGTGTGTATAGTGTGTGTGTGTGTGTGTGTGTGTGTGTGTGTGTGTGTGTGTGTGTGTAAATGTGTTGCTATTTTTGATATGTCATTAAGATACATTCAGTTTCCGTTCTTCCTTTAAAATTAACCACTGTAGGAGACTTTTTTTTAAGAACCATCTGTATCAGTCCTAAAGTATCGAAGTATTTTCCTAAAATATTCAAAAAATATTCACTTCATCTGCACTTGCTTGTTTGCAGCTTAAGGTTCCGGGCAGCTTGGGCCATATGACCTGCTCGTTAACTTGGATCGTCTCAGCTCACGCTTGAACTACCATCCGATAGCCTCCTCGAAGAAGGACGCACCTGGAGAGGGCTCTGTAAACCCTGTCTCTGCCTTAACCCTCCCATCTCGCACAACCGCAGATACGCTTGTCTGACGGCGCGGCGATAGGCACTCCTTCTTCTTCTGCGGCAAGGCCGATTCTTCTTGTAACGCATCAATTTGTTGCTCAAATACCGTCACTCCAGTTTGAAAGCACGATCAAACCCATCAGAGCAAACCTTGGTTGCTTACTTTCACACAGCCGCTAATCAAATACCTCACCTTATCCTCTCCTTGATCCTACTCGGGGAAAAAATATGTATTTAAGTTACTTAAAAAGTGGGTATTCGAAAAATAGAATTGATGTATTCAAAATTGGTGATAGGTATTAAGGTATTCGAAAAATATAAAATGATGTATTTAAAATTGGCTAGTGATTAATAGTGATGGTTGTTACATCTTTTCAAGTTTAGTTAACGGCGAGTTATAGAAAGAGTCGTTGTTTTTTTCCTAACGATCCGTTATACAAACCGTCGCTTGCCGCTGCGACTGGTTATGCCATTTCTTGTGGCCCTTGTCGCTGAGACCGGGATGGTAATTCTTGTTACGCTTTGCAAGTCAAATTGTTAAATGGGATCTGCATAAGGGCGTTGGTCGATTCGGTTGCGTTATACGGTTACTGCGCTGCGCACCATGCACGCCAAAAACCAGGCGGATGCTCGTTGAAAGAGACTTATTAATCAAGAATAATTAGAAACTAGAAACCCTTGAGAGCATCTTTTTTTTATCATGCTGGTATGGATTTTACTTCATATTTGTTTGTACGATTGTTTGTTTTTACTCTTTATTGTGAAATTTTAAATTGGGCGGGTTTATTATCGTACGACAATCTCTTACAACCGACTACTATGAAGAGTTTAACTACCAGTCACTCTTTTATTGTTTGTTTGTCTTTACTTTTTATTGTGAAATTTCACAATGGGCGGGTTTATTATCGTACGACAATCTCTTACAACTAACTACTATGAAGAGTTTAAAAACTAGTCACTGTTTTATTGTTTGTTTATCTTTACTTTTTATTGTGAAATTTCACAATGGGCGGGTTTATTATCGTACGACAATCTCTTACAACTAACTACTATGAAGAGTTACTAGTCACTGTTTTATTGTTTGTTTGTCTTTACTTTTTATTGTGAAATTTCACAATGGGCGGGTTTATTATCGTAAGACGAATCTCTTACAACTAACTACTATGAAGAGTTTAAAAACTAGTCACTGTTTTATTGTTTGTTTGTCTTTACTTTTTATTGTGAAATTCACAATGGGCGGGTTTATTATCGTACGACAATCTCTTACAACCGACTACTATGAAGAGTTTAAAAACTAGTCACTCTTTTATTGTTTGTTTGTCTTTACTTTTTATTGTGAAATTTCACAATGGGCGGGTTTATTATCGTACGACAATCTCTTACAACTAACTACTATGAAGAGTTTAAAACCTAGTTACTGTTTTATTGTTTGTTTGTCTTTACTTTTTATTGTGAAATTTTACAATGGGCGGGTTTATTATCGTACGACAATCTCTTACAACCGACTACTATGAAGAGTTTAAAAATTAGTCATTGTTTTATTGTTTGTTTTCTTTAGTTTTTATTGTGAAATTTCACAATGGGCGGGTTTATTATCGTACGACAATCTCTTACAACTGACTACTATGGAAGAGTTTAAAAACTAGTCACTGTTTTATTGTTTGTTTGTCTTTACTTTTTATTGTGAAATTTCACAATGGGCGGGTTTATTATCGTACGACAATCTCTTACAACCGACTACTTAACTAGCCATTGTTTTATTGTTTGTTTTCTTTACTTTTTATTGTGAAATTTCACAATGGGGGGGGGGGGGGGTTTATTGTCATACGACAATTTCGCTTGTAAGATCAGGCAACCTAACCACTAACCACCGGGCCGCCGTGTTTCATAGCTATATTTCATTAGGGCAACGCTGATTAAAGCTGTCAATGTCATTCAAACCTCAAATAATACACGTGGGTCAGCGAAGTAATAACGAATTTTAGAGAAACATGACTCCACCATTTTGATCTTAGCTTATGAAACCTTAATTTTCATATAATTACATATTAAATTACTATCATATAAAATTGGGTTCTAACCTTGAAACAGAATCATTGGGGTTTACTTGTTGCCATCATAAATTAAAATACTTCAAGAGGTTGCATTTAAGGAATGCATACAAAGAAACCAAGCCATGCATGCTCTCTATAATTTTGATGAATTTGACAAGGCCGTCTTAAATTTTAAAATATAATTTTACCATTTATTAAATCTATTTGTTTATTCTCAACTAATATTAATTTTATTCTGTGTTTTGTTACTTTGGTCTAGTTTTTCTTGTAAAACTATTTATCTATTAACTGTAAAACTAATTTAAAAAAAAATTGATTGACTATTTTTATAAACTTATTGATAAATTATTTTTTTTTAAAGTTCTTCTGAATGATTTGAGTCTATTTGTCTATTTGTTCTTTTGAATGATAAGAGTCTATATGTTTTAATCCTACGGTGCTTGCTTTTACGTTAAAAAAATGTATGCACGCGTAATGAAGTTGAGAATAACTTCGAGCAAATGTAATATAGTGTATTCCACAGTATGTACTTTTTGGAATTAATAAAATATGGAATTTCTATAACTATGACTATTGTATTTAAATATTTCCCATACAATTTCTTTAATAAATCAAATGAATTAATGAACGGATATCTCAACAGAAGTTCGTTATGTTTATTACACTGTCCAGACTCTCAATTTATTTATTTATATATTAGTTTCAAATAGTATTCAAGGGCATTACAGATGAATCCAATTCGCCCTTGAATATTAAAGCTAGAGTGTAAGTCTAAAAATAAATGACTACATAACTAAATTAATGCTAACATTGAACAAGAAAAAAACATAAAAATAAAAAACTAAATAAAAGACAGATTATGATAAACATGAGATAGCAGGGAGTTGCCTTTTTAGCTGCCAAAGGGGTATACAAAAGATATCTATTTCTGTGGGTAAGGAATTATATATACACTCAAATGACAAAAGGCTCATAGCACAAGAGTGTGATTTCTTAAAATGTAGTAAACCAGCTGATCAAACTATAGATAAAATGGCTTAATTTTACCTCGGAGAGAGGACAATCTGGCCGAAAACGAAAAGCCACATAAAAAAGGAGACATATTAAACCCCACCAAGACCAGCGACTTTCGGCGTAGTCTTCTAGAAGTTGGGCGGTAAGCTCGGAAACTTCGTAATAAACTATTGACTGCTGTTATGAAGGAGAAGAAAAGGGTCGCTTGGCTACAGAAATACAAAGAATGGTCTGTAGATGACTGGAAAAGGTTTGATTTTTTGATGAAGGCTATTTCTTTGTTCAGTTCGTTCATCATTTAAATTACGCTTATAAATGCACCATAGGATCAATTTTAAATATTAGTTTTTAAATAATTATATTTAAATTTACATGAAGCTTTACTCCCATGACTATACTATACAGGCTGTTCATGACTATACAGGTAGTTCATGACATACATGACTATACAGGATGTTCGCGACAGGCCGACATTCCTTTCAAGGGTAACTCTGGATCTTAGATATTTTTTTATTTTGACATTTTCTTATGACATCTTCTTCGTTGACATCTTCTTCATTATTTTACATGATAAACTAAGTTAAAAATCATCTACATATTTTTTTTGAATTAGGCTTTTATTACTGAGATAAAAATATTTTATCCGAATTTTAAAAATAACAACGCTTTTTCTCTGTAACCAAGGCCTAAATCAAAAAAATTGAGGTGACTCACAACTCAGTTTTTCTTGTAGATAAATCTCCTGCACAACTAAATCTTTTAATATCTAAAACATGTTTTTTACAGAAAAGTATAATAAAAAAAAACTTCGTTCTCGTTTAGTTTCACGTATAGACTTACACATTTAATGAAATATTGGGCGACCGCGAATAACTAGTATACGTATATATTGTTATCTATATAATAAAAATGAGTCGGGTTTTATGTATGTTACCTAATAACTCACGAGCGCCTGGCCCGATTTGAACGATTCTTTTTTTGTTTTGTTCGTAATCATTTCGGTGTTGCTATAGGATATAAAAAAATTGGAAAATCTCTCGGAAAAGTGAGAAAAATGAGAAAAACCAAAAATTATTTTAGTACTAAGCTTGATCATAGATGGCGTTGCTTGACAAGAATAAAAATTCGAAAATCAAGATGGCGGTACAGTTAACATTTGACAGTTAAATTGAATTTTACGATTTCTTGATAGCGTTTTCGTGATTCTGAAGGTAAATCAACTGAATTAAATGAATTTGTGTAACTCGTGAAGAGAGGTTCGAGCAACTGAAAGCGATGAGCGTCGCCAAAAATTGAATAAAGCGGCACGGATCCGTAATGTTGCAGTGCGAAGACGATTGAATTTGAGACAAAACACATACAGAGAGGCAATCTATTATGACCTGACGAAACAATACAGCGATTATAAATGCATGCAAATTGGAGAAATGGATCATTTGTGCCAATATTGCAATGCATTGAAGTACCGCCAAGAACCACTCGCTTTGTGTTGCGCAGGGGGTAAAATGAGATTGACACCATTGGTTCCATTAGGATCGTTCGTGTCTGGAAATGCACCAGATTCTAAGCATTTTATGTCTAACATTCTCTGTCAAACAAAATCGTACTTTTTACACACTTTTCTCCTCCAGTTAGGACACAACGAGCACTAGCAATCCACAAATGGCAATTGATGAAACTGCTCTTTTGGTGAGACAAAAAATAAACAATCAGACTGCTTTCAATGAAGAATTTAAACAAACAATGCAAATTTCAAACAACTGTCGATTAAAATTACCTATGTTAACGCCATCTGCTTCTAAGCGAAAAAATTCGTGGCGAGACGAAGTTCGCCGGGTTCCGCTAGTATAAAATATATTTGTTAGGGTTAGGTTTACTTTAAATCCGTATGTTTTCGCCTTATTTCTTGTGTATGGCAACATGCCGACTGCCGAGTGACACATCGCATGAGAATTATCGCGTAATGCGCCTCGCCCCCAAAATGGGTCATTTTAATATTTCATCAGGGCCTAGCGACGACACTTTTATGGGCTTGGGTTCTGCTGTCTTAATTCTTAGAAACTTGTATTTGGCTTGGAAGGCTGGAAAAACCTTGGATAACCTATGGCCCGTTACGCTACGTAAAAAAGAGAGGTAGAATACATGCATAAATTAAAAATAACCTGGTTAATCTATCAGCAACTAAAAAATGTATCTAGGCCTGGTTGTGAGAACACGAAAATGAATTTTAATACAATTATGCCGGATTTTAAAAACCCGGTCCTTAAGCTATAATTTCACCAAAACGAAATTGGTAAATTATTTCCATATTAATTGTAAATTATCTTTATTCTGTTACTGTTTTCCAAAAAAATAAAAACGAGCGAGATTTTTCTTCAGTTTTTGAAAAACCTAGAGATGATTCTCAATATTAAAAAATACTATTTACACCGGCGTATGGTCTATTTGCATAGTACCAAGACAGTTTTTGGAAGTTCCATACAAAAAATATAGGAAAAAATTGTTTGAAATTACGTAATTTCCAGAAATGTTATGGCTAAACATTTTTTTTCTATTTATTAAAGATACTTTTGAGTGATATAAAAAATAACACAGTGATCTTAAGTTATTTTATTATTGTAATCTAATTTTTACTTTATAAAAAACTCTATTTGATAATTTATTATATTATAATTGAAAAGCCAAATCGACTATATTAGACGACGCGCGAAGCCGAAATCGTCATTCGTAATTGGCCACTGCCAACGGTGGGACGTATTCCCTGATCGCCGCGGTATACTTATACATCTTTATGTATATATCGAAAGCGCGCGGGCGCGTGGCACGGCAAAAATACCTAAATTTTTAGTCGCGTCAACTCGAAAATGAGCCTTAACCTTGGATTGCTTTTAATGTTTTTTTGAATGTTGATTAGAATATTATTAATATACATAATTTTGATTGAATTTGACTGATTATTTTTGACTGTAAGTAAATCTCAAAAATACCGGTTTATAGTATTAATACCATCAAAAGAAATGTTGTGTAGATGACACTCATAGTTCAAACATTGATTAATCTTCTCTTATGTCCAGTAGCCCAATATAAAGCGTTCTAAACATGCTTATACGGTATCCTATTTCAAAATTAAACAATAATAAAATAATAATATATTTTTAAAATTATGGCTCTTATTATTATAATATAATTTACATTAAAAAATACATAAGAATTTTAACTTGGTATACAGCTTTAATGGGTCAGGGGTGCTAAGAATCCCCGGGTGGAAAACTGGACCGGGATCACCAGTACGGAACAGCTTTTCCGGATGGCGCAAGACCGACAAAAGTATTCAGAGCTAACGGCCAACATCCAGTAATGGAGAGGCACTTCGAGAAGAAGAATAAGAATACAGGTTTCAGTTCATAATAATTAGGCGCTTTAACGTTCAAATAGACTCATATATGGCATGAAATCGAAGACTCGCGGTTGTTGGTAATTATATATAATATAAACAGTAATTTACCGCGTCCAGACTGACCGGAGTCTACATCCGGTTGCAACATCGCCTAAACGTCGGGTGCTATAACCTTTACGCGGTAAATTCGTTTTTATCTTATTCATAATATATGACACCCTAATCTCTCCGTATTATTTCTGTGATGTAATAAGCCTATATTAAAATGCGATAGATTGCACTAATAATTTAATGTTATTATTTTTTTGATTGGTTAAATAATGGGTTTTTATAAACGATTAGTCCTTTATTAAAAACCATTCATTATCAATGCTATCAGCGCCACATTTCTGTCGCCGGCGCCATTGGAAGGATTGAAGAAGCGTACTATAAACTTTGAACAATCTAATACCCTATATATTCTATCTATACCATCGAGCAGAAATAGGCTCAAGGGATATCGAAATATGGCTCGATCAACCTTTACATTATTCTCAAACCAATGTGATAGATACCTTTAGTATTAAGTCCTTCTGTCAACCTGTCTAAACATAGTTTTAAAAAAATCGTCACACGGAGACTTTTCCGGGAAGTAGACAAACCTCCCCCCCCCCCACGTAAGATACCCCCTCCCCCCCAACCCCCGATAATGACAGTGTCTAGTGATTATGATGTAATATATTTGTATTTTTTCCGTGGTATTAAAATGGTATTTTTTCGATATGATATAGTATCTTCTTAAATATGGCGGGATTTCAAAATTGTTTGTGTCGCTTGTATAAGAGATATTCCAGCCAAGATATTTTATACAAAATGTGGTGTCGGCCCAACGACGCATCTGTGTACCGAATTTCAAGTCTCCATAGGGCTCTCTAGACGATCAAGCATGCTTGTCAAGCATCGCGTTTTTTAGAATATTCACGAAAAATGCCTAATTCTGTAGTTTTATACCAGGGAGTCAGGTCATTCATCAATCAATTACGTCTAATTAACGTGAATCCCTGGTATAAACTGCATAATTAGGCATTTTTGGTAAATATTACAAAAAAATATTTGCATATTTCCTGCGATTTACGATCCCCTCCCTGCCCGCGACGCGAAGCTTGTCAAGCATCCTTGATCGTCTAGAGAGCCCCTAAGTCCATTATTTCGAGATTGAAGTAAGACCAGCGCGCCCCCTGGTGGACCGATTTCAACCACAATCTTTTGAAATGATGTGAAATCGAATCAAATGATGCCTGCATGCGAAACTCTTCAGCTCAATCGGATGAATTTGGGCGCTATCGTGGAGGTATGCGTTCACAAGTCTCTCTCCGCCGCGAAAATCATTCAAAAACATTTTATTAGTTGTTTATTTATTTAGAATTTTTATTCCTAAAAGTATCCTTATTAAGTAATCGCGGAAACTAGCGAAAATGACAGAGAAACAACCGTCCCATAAATTTTCCCCTTAATCTTCGCCCTTCCCATTAAAATCAGCAGATTTCCAGAAAAGTTTTGCTTTGTACGTGGTATCTTATACGCGGATCACATCTCTGCGGCCGCCCGACGCGCCCCACGTCCGTCTCCTCCCGGCGCACCCCTTTGATTGAGCCTCTGACAAAGTTTGCTCAGCGAAGATGTCAGATTCCCACCCCCCACCACCGCACCCTCCACCCACACACCCCCGCCCCAGCCATAACCGCCACCCCGCCCCAAACCAACCTGCGCGCGACCGTGCAGGCACAGATTAAACGGAGTGTTACAAATATGTTTCAGACAGATGCGTAACGTTTTCTTCCGTTCTGCTCACGGATTTTTTTCGAAATGAAGACGGAAATATTCATTTTGAGCCTCCCTGAAACAAAAGACCATTTCCAGATCGAAGTCTGTCTGTGTGTGTGTATTCCTCCACGATATCGCCCAAATGCTTATTACCATTGAGCTACAATTTGGCATACCTACAGGCATCATTTGGTCATGGCAAGAGTTAAAAGAGGTTGTGGACGAAATCGGTTCACCAGGGGCGCACTAGTCACACATCAACCTCGAAATATTGGACTTTTTGGTTGAAATATCTCAAATACAAGCTCCACTAATATTGTTTGAATTCCGTCGTAAATTTTGAACAAATATTAACGCTGAGCCGCTCGAGGCTAGCCACGCCGCCAGAGGCGGTTGTGTAAAGGAACTCAGACAGGTCATTCGCCGGCCGGGAGAGGGTGCTCATCGATTTTATTTATGTAGATAATATTGAGATGAAATCAGTCCTTGTCTACTTGCCGGGAATGTCTCGAGTGACACAACCGTTTTTTTTAATTTAAGCACAGTATGAAAAAGTTTAGTCATATCCCTTGTTAACCCTTCAGGTCTCGGCCCCTCAGCCGAATGACCAGTTGATGTCCCAAAAACTTTTAGTAAAAATTAGAAAAAAAATTGAATTAGGACACTGTCTCACCAAAACATTAAATAATGCCAAACCACTGTATCCACAATTAAAATAAAACATATTAACATAATAAAATAAAATAAATTAAATTAAAATAAAACTAAATCGGGGTCGTCACGCTGAATCGTGTTTTGGCCGATATCGGCCAACCGGGGCTCTAGGGGTTAAGCCGAAATTACATTTTGGTTGAAATATCTCTTATACAAGCTGCACTAATATTGTTTGAATTCCGCCGTACATTTCGAACAAATATTTACGCTGAGGCGCCCAAGGCTAAAGGAGAAACGAACTACGCCGCCAGAGGCGGTTGTGTATCGAACTCGAACGTGTTCATTCGTTGGCCGGGAGTGGGCGATCATCGATTTTATTTATGAAATTAATATTCATATGATATCAGTCCTTGTCTACTTACCGGGAAAGTCTCGGGTGACAACCGTTTTTTTTTTAATTTAAGCACAGTATAAGAAAGTTTAGTCATAGTCATTTCAAATGCGACGACACTTATCTAAAGAAAGACGCATCTGGCGTATGTTTAATCTGTGGCGCCTGTGAGCAGTGCGCAAGACCGGCACGGTAGAAACGGAGAGTGATGCACATGTCTCCCCGTGCAATCAGTCAGCTGTTTATGTTGGTACGTCATGACGCGCGCACACAGGCGCAGCGCGGCGCCTACACGCACGTGCCGCGCACGTGTGCGTGCCGCGCCGCTGTGTGCGTGCGGCCTCTATTACCGTGACATTGTACCCGACAGGCGGTGCTGCCAGACGTACCAGCAATAAAATACTTTGAATTTAATTTAATTTACAGGAATTTTTATGGACAGATATTTCTAGCTATTTCAAATTGGATTGCTGGAATTGGAAAATGTAGTTCTTAGAAATCACAATGTAAACAATGTATACTTAATGCATAAATGTATGCATACGATTCATCTTCGTTTTACGTAAGTACATATAATCACGTGTCCGACTATAGGGCACAGTCAAAGTGGTTGCCAGTACGCCAAAGAAGAAATGTTCATATACTTGCTCTCCTATATCGTGTACTCTCCCAATTAACACCATCCTATCTCCACGAGCTTTTTGAACCACTAAGTTCCCACGGTCTCGTACTTCGGTCAGCCTCTGACAGTTTATTAAAAATTCCGAGTCATAATAGTGATTTCTATTCCTATTCTTTCTGTGTCCATGGTGCAAGACTCTGGAACGATCTCCCAGCAAATATACGAAACTCGCCTTCTTTACCATCGTTTAAGACTCACCTTAAGGATTACTACCTTTCTAAGACGTAACCAGTTCTTCCCTTTCTCTCCTCTTCCTCTCCCAATTTCCTCTCCTCGGGCATTATTAGCACAGGAGTAAACACGATTATTAGTTTTAAATTCTTCCACTGTTATGTAATCATCTTTATTTTCACAATGCTCACATGTACCACTATGTTTAGGTTAGTTGTAAGATATTGCCATGTGGCAATAAGGTCGCCTTTTTGTATACTCATTAAGTGCAAATAAAGAGTTATTATTATTATTATTATTATTAATACATACAAATTTAAATAGTATTTTGACGATTTATTTATACCATATTGACTGTTACTAATTAACAGATTATTTTATTTTTAACTTTATTTAAATTACTTTAATTTGATTACTAGAGCGTCGATTATCCGAACGTCGGTCAACCGAACGACCGCTTAACCGAACTGCTGCGGCCGCAGACTCTTGCTTAAAAACAGAACTCGATTGCCATGAATGTGATGAAAAGACGTTCAAGAATGGATGAGAGTTGATGATGCAGATCCAGGGTACCAAATCATGCAGGACAGCGATATTGTAGATCCCGGGACTGATAATGCTGACGCCGCCAGCACGTCATCGACTAGTGAATCAGAAAATGAAGATGAAAATATATCTACACCTTCTGAAGCATTTACATGTCTAGCTACTGTCTTGCGATGGTTTGAAGCTCAAAATGAAAGCGACCGGTATCAGATATCTGTACTGAAAAAAGTGCGGGAATTAGCTGCTCATAAGCGGGTAGGCTTGCTTCGACAGACCAAAATTAAGGACTTTTTTAAGCGTTAATTAGTTCTTCTTCATGTACGTATGTATTACATACACACATATCTATTTTGTTCACGGGATTACTACTCACTATTGTAATAAATAAAAAAAGTTAAAACAGAATACATAGATAATACATATTATTATGTCCATATATGGTTTTATTAATACAGTTTTTTATACAGTTCGATTATCCGAATAAATCGGTTTTCCGAACACCCTTGTCCCCCAATTAGTTCGGATAATCGACTCTCTACCTTTAATTTATTATTATTTTATTTTAAATTGATTAACCCTACTATTAACGATTTCCAATTAGTTTTTCTTTTTTTATTACATCATAATTATATTATTTACATATTTCATAGTTATAAATAGGTTTAAAATCGAATCTACGGCGTGGAGTTTGGGCCCACCGAAATGCTACTATATAGGTAGTAGGAATTTACTTCAAATGGCAAATACACAATCAATGCTGAAAAAAAACAAACTAATGAAGGGTTGCTATGCATAGACAATTCATTGAGCTCGAAGATTAGGGATTCATATTGCGAGACAGTGGAGGAAACCGCTATCGACTCACGCGAGAGAGACGAATGTATGCAGCATGAAAGAGACTGTGATGTTCCAAATTTGAAATTGCAATCGAGAGCGTGTAACCACGGAATATCGTTTCATACATCTTCGTGTAACATGATATCCTGATACTTTGAATCGGGTTTGAGGTAGATTTGAATGGATTACAAATGGAGTTTTTATGTCTCATATTTTAACCAAAAAAATAATATGCTTAGAAAACACATGTTATGTATATTAGATTTTTTGTAAATCCTTCTATTTTTATTGTTTTGTTTTCCTACTGTCATAACGATTCATTCGTTCTTGCGACATAAATCACAAATTAAAATTACAAGGGTTTAATTATCTTAAGAATTTCACTGTCTCTTCCTAGTTATCTTTGCTAGAACTCCTTTACGCCTATATTTTCAAATTCTCGACCTGTGAATTTAACAGACATTTCTTTTTGACAACTACTTTTACTAATCACGAAGCCACTCTTCGTCAATTTGCCTTTTTTTGCATGTTTTCTGTGTAAACGAAGTTTTTATTTAAAAGAGTGATAGATCCTCGCGGACATTAAAACTTCAACATGGAAAAATTTGTTGTTAGTTTACAGTGTTACGTTCAAACTACCTATGTTAGTTACAAATTGTTTTGGTTACACAACAGCTTCCGAATTATTGCTTTTTTATTACTAAAATAATTTCAGAAAGTTTCAGGAAGTTCAGGAAAAAAAATCAGGAAATTCAAAAATACTCGAAATTGACTATTCTAATGGGATATTTTTGTCCTATATTATATAAATTAGGAGTTTTTCAATGAATGCTTTCAACTTTTAAGTTCATAGCTTCCTCGTGTTCGACTGTAGCAGCACACAAATATGGTCAAAAAAGGGACAATTTATAAAATTATTCCAGCTGTGAATTTATTCCAAATTTCATCTAGTAACATAGCATTCTTCCACCAGGCATTCTTCAATGATAAAAAATATAATACCCAAACATATACGCGCCTGAATAAAGAGGTAGGGACCAATGGGTGTGTTTAGCAGCCGCGACGTTTCTATAGCGGACTTTTAAGAAAATTGTAAAATAAATTAGAGAAGAAAAAGAAAGATTTATAATATTCTTAATTCTCTGTAATTTTGTTCTTTGTTGTTTTCATAAATATCTTTCAAGTCAACCTTCTTAGCGGAGACAAGTATGTATGTTTTCGGTTAATGAATAATCCACTCATCCTTTCTTCTGTCTTTGAATATATAAGGTGATTATATAGATTGCTCAATGCCATAGTACGTTTTGGTAACTCTTCTGCACCGGCGACATGCAGGTGGCGCTGATAACATTGTCCTGCGAAACTAATACCAAATTATTTGGCCATCTATATACATTTATAATATATATAAAAAAAGACTGTTTGATTATGCGAAAACCCATTATTTAACCAATCATAACAACAATAACATTAAATTATTAGTGCCATCTATCGCCTTTTTTTATAGGCTGGTCACAGAAATAATGCGGAGAGATTAGAATGCCATCTATTAGTCTATTTGAACTTTAAAACTCCGAATTATTATGTATTGAAACCTGTATACCGAATTAAAATTGAGATCTTTATGTAAATAATATTAAAATGATAAGAGCTGTGATTTAAAAGTTCGTATGTTATTATTTTATTTTGATATAAGTATCGTAACGGCGTGTTTAGAACGCCATATGTTCGGATACTGAACATAAGACAAGATTAATTAATGTTTAGAACTATGAGTGCTATTTACACGTTGCGTTTAGTAGTAAAATCCTAGCTGCCGAAACGTAGTACGGCATTGATCAATCTATTAACCTATATAATCGATGCAACTATCAAGAAGCTATTACAATATTCGGTCTGTTTGGCAATTTCCCAGGCATATATAAAAATCAATATCCTATTAAAAATCACTGTGTGTGAGAACTCTGAACATTTCGTATTCAAAGTGCATGAAATGTTTAATGCATTTGGACGATTGACGTGCGATAAAAAACAGGTATCGAAATCGATTCTCAATAGCTACAATTATATGGGATTATTTATTAGTCCCCCTCCCTCCCCATTTTCAATTTCGATTTGATCAATGGCCGCGACGGCAGTGCGCCATTGTGAATCGAGTGAATATAATTTTCGATAAACTTGTTCGATTGTTATCTTAATACATGCGCGCATTTTGTGCATGAGAAGGTTTAGCTGTTCGTGTATAGTGCAGTATCACGATATATTTTATACTGTAAAACTGTGACTTATTCTTAACCAGCAGTTGAACTGTCACAAAGTGGAAGTGTTTTTAACACAGTATCGCCATAAGCCTCCCGAATCTCTCATCGACTGTATAATACGTGTATAATAAGAAGGGGAACCATCGTAAACGTTACATCAAATAATCAATATAAATCATGTCATGTCACGGAATTTTTATTTAATAATCTTGTATGGCTTATGAGAAGTAATCAGAGAAATTATATCGATAAAAAAATATACGTGTGGCACTCGGGGACTGCCGCGGAAAACTATTGCATAGCATTTTCAACAACTTATGCAATTATATTTATTTATTTATTTTATTTATTTTATTTTTTCTGATATCAGATAACTGCGCTCTATCGGAAAACGTTGAAATTATTCCAAATCATTTGCGGCTGCGGTAGCAAATGATTCGGAATAATTAAAACGTCTTACGATAGAACGCAGCGCACGAATTTTTTATTCGATAAAGAAAAAAAACGGATTATTCGAAAAACATCGTATATAAAATGATAGATAATTAAATTATCTTTAAATTGGTGCAGGTTTCATAATAATACGCTAGATAATATTTGCGTAGTAAGTCGTTTTTGTGGTCGGTTAGACCTAATTTTCTTTAAGAAATTTCTTCATTCGGTCGCCGCGCTGGCCTAGGCCCGCGATAAAAGCTATGCAATAGCTTAAAACTCTCTAAAATTACTACAATGATATTCTGACTACGATTTGTATAGTAGCGTATTTCAGGGTCTATTCATAATCAATACGTTGATAAATCCTTTAAGGACGTCTAATATTCTTAAAACTTTATCAGATTGTGTCAAAAAATCCGCATTTCTTTTCAACAAAAAATAAGGCAAAAGTTTCAGCGAAATGGTTTGCATGACAAAATCATAAACCTAAGGCGTTTTAGGAATTTAGGGTCCGAATTGCCTCATTCAATCGCGTCTTCGACCACCTGTTGGCGGTGACTCTTGAAGAAAATTGCATAGCGCGCGCACTTGAGATCGACCAACCTAATCAACGGTTGTGGACAGACTGGTTGATAGATAGCGCCAAAACTCCTCGTGTCAATTAAACACATTGCTAAGCCTTAAAAGCCTTTTTTGCATAGCTTATATGTTGATTTTTTAAATGAAAAGTCCCGTTATCTATTTGACAGTATATATTTCCAAAACACGACTCTTGTGAGACTCCCAAGATTACTCCACAGCATTTCAGATTCGAACGTTTTGTTTCCTATTGCTACTACCTATTTCATGCTTTCAAGAAAGTATATGGAGGGTCACGGGGAAAAACGATCAATGTAATTTTTTTTTTGTTAAAATAAGATACTATTGCCTTGTTTTTTGAAAGATAGATCATAGTCTGCGCTTATATTAAGGGAGAAGAAACGTGTGACGGGAAGACTAATCAAGGTCCACCGTCACTGCGTGGACCTCGGTCAGTCTTTCCCGTACCATGGTGACTTTATAACTTTAGCGTTCTCTATTGGCTTTGCTTTCGCACGGATTTAGCGAACTTTCAACTGGCTGCCGATTTTAAAACTTCTTTTTCGTATCCAAATAACGTAATTACGCTCCTCTTAATGCGAAGCGAACCAAATGGGCGAACCGTCCATTTTTATGAATGACTTTGACGTTTCTCATCTTGATCTCTGCGTTCGAGCCGTTTTCGAGCAATTTTGTAAATTTTCCTCGAAACGTCCTTGGCATCGTCGTCGTCGACTTTTGCTTCGCAAACTTTTCGGCGGCTTTAGAGGCAACGATAACTTGTGTATCTTTCAAATTTGATTAGTTAATAATCACAAGTATGTTTATTTAAGTGTTTCGTGGTAAAATCATTTACGAAATACCTTTAATATCAAATAAAAATGTACGTTTTTTGCAGAGATAGATCCATATTTTAAGTTAAGTACCTTTTCGACACCGTTTGACGTTTGACAGCCGGCCCCCGTGCGCGCATGCGTGATAGTTCACGCATGCGCGCATCTTGCTTTAGTGAACATTGGGCTCGATTGCGTTTCTCTTGAAGTAAAATCGGAAATTAGTCCTTGTGAACGAGACAGAGTAGTACGACAGAGCTGAATGTGAAATGAACGGTTGTTATTTTTCCCCATTAAAACTACCCTCCGAAGATAAAGCAGCTAATACTAACACCGTACGAAATGTGCTCAAACTTATTCGAACGAGTTCGACAGGTAGCTTTGTTGCGGGAAAATCGGCGATAGTTCATTTCATATTCCGTTCTAACGTATTGCTCTGTCTCGTTCGGTTGAACTACGTCCCTATTTTAGTTCACGAAGAAACGCGATCGGGCCCAATGTTATCAAATTTATATCGCAAGTACTATCGATATATGTTTATTATAAAATCGGCCGATACGAGATCGTTTTCGAAGCGTAGATATCCTTTCGGTTCGTTTCGAGTTTTTAGCGAAGGAGATATAAACTCGCCCTGCAGGTCCAGAGGTGGAGTGCCTCGTTGACCCTTCGGTTGACGCTGAGGGGGAATTGTGATGGGAAATCTGATCACGTCCAATGATTGGTCCACGTTTTCATTTTTTATCTGAAGTACAATTATAGTAAAATTAATTATTTTTAGAAACTCAACTATATGTGGTTTACAGGCAGAAATATTTTTTTTCACTTAAACCTTAGCTTTAATTTAGTAAATAAAAAAAATGGAATTACCAAAATGTTGATATTGATCGTTATTCCCCCTAACCCTTCATAACTATATAAATAAAAATGTAAATGTTCGTTTGTTCAAAACCTAATCTAGGAAAGTTCTTCGCCGATTATTTGTTTCTTGAATTTTGACATAACGTTGTATTCGAATATTACATGAGTATTTTTAGTATAATATTTTCCGGCAATGAGAGCGCCATCTGTTGAACGTAAATGCCAGACTTTACCACAACAACGCGTGGCCGGGTACAGCTGGTGCTTAATAATTGTTCGAAATCAGCTTGTTTTCGTTTATTTAGAAAAGAAAGCTAAAATAGACTTACATACTTCACAATGACCAGGACTTCATAAAGACTCTGGAAGTTAGTTCGGGTAGTAGTCGGAAGCGTTCGTCATATTCACTTATCAAATCGGACGCAAGGCATAAGTAGGTCGGCGTACTTATTCCTCGTGTATAAGACGAAGCTCTTCCAGCGTGTGGAATACTTGAGTTGAGTCGAGTCTCGATCTCGCTGCGGAAAGGGAGGGCTCGAAGTTGGGAGCTTGTCAATGGATGGGATGCGGGCAAGCGGCGCTGCGTTTGACAGCTTCCTCAAGGCGGAACGGAGGGAGGTGAGGGGGTGGAAAGATGAGGACGGAGAGCGAAAATCAGGAGGGAAGGAGGGAAGAGGTCTTACGCCTCAAACTTCGCCCCCCCCCCCCCCCTCTTCCGCAAACTTCAAAGTAAGGGCCTTTGCAAGAATTACGTGAACGACGTGCACAGAGTAGAAGGCAATCACTCAAATCCACTTGACTACTCGCATGGGTCACAATCATATTCAAAACAGTCAACCGGAGCAACATCGACAGTATCAGCATCACCTCCGTTTTGCTGACGATATCGTTTTGCTGACGATATCCATCGATAACGTATCTGTACCACGCATTACTAAGAGTAATTATTAAAAATACCATTATAAGTAGGATGAAAACGAATTTACCGCGTGAAGTTTTTAGCATCCGACGTTTCGGCGATTGCAACATCGCCGAAACGTCGGATGCTACAAACTTCACGCGATAAATTCGTTTTTATCTAATTTATAATGTCAATTAACGCGATAGTCTTAGATTTCATATCAAAAATACCAGTTCAAATTATTAATATCATAAATTAAAATAATAAATGTTGCGTAATTACTCTACTAAAAGAAGAAAAAATATATATAATAAGTAAAAGCACAGAGTGTTCTGTGGTAATAATCATGTATATTGTACAAATTATTTTGTTCTAAAACATCTGTACTTCTAGTATCAAGGAAAGAAAGATATATTTTAAAAATAGGATAGAAACGAATTTACCGCGTGAAATTTGTAGCACCCGACGTTTCGGTGACGTTGCAGCCGCCGTTGTCCAGGGTAGACTGAAAGAGCTGTCAATCCGTTGTTTTGCGGGTAGGCCTCATACCGCTGCCGCCACTGCGTAGGTTATAACGGTGGTGGGGGGCCGGGCTCGGAGCGCGCGAATTTCGAAAATCCGTCTTGCACACAACACTCACTGTATCCTGTCTTAGGTCCTTGCGTTCGGCGTTCGGCGGCGGGAACATCTTAAGAATAGGGTTCCACGTAGAAGAGTGTTTGTAACCGTCGTCTCTATTAAAGTTTGGGGTTCTTCTCATTTCAATGGCTTCCCGGATCATGCGAGGAAAGTAGAATTGTTTCTCGGATAGCACAATGGGATTTTGAAACTGCATCCAGTGGTTACTTCCGCTATCCAATATATGTTCGCAGATCGCCGATTTTTCTTGCTAAACGTTTTTAACAGCTTTGATGTGTTCTGTCAGTCGCGTGGCTATGAGCCGTTTCGTTTGTCCAACGTAGGCTAAACCGCAGCTGCATTCGACTTTATACACACCCGGGGTTTGCAGTGGTATTACATCCTTTACAGGCCTCAAAAATCGACCTACATTTTGGCTCGGCTTGAAGATCTTTTTTATATCGAATCTGTTTAGCATCTTACTTATTCGATCTATCACACCCTTGACTTATGGTAAGAATACTCTTGATCTCCTCGGTTTCTGAGTTTCGTCTGTATTAGATCGTGTGCGTGTCTCGTGATATTTTCCGTATCCATTTCTCCTAAGGACATCATTGACATGTTCCATCTCCTGCGGAAAATGCTCAGCGTTGCGTAGATCGCGTGCTCGATTCACGGGCGACGTTTGCACCGAACGTAGATGATAGGGATGATGGTGTGAGCTTGCATGCAAATATCTGTCCGTATGTGTGGGCTTCCGATATACCGTATGTCCTGGGCAGCGGTGGCTGCAACGTCACCGAAACGTTGGGTGCTACAAATTTCACGCGGTAAATTCGATTATCTATTTATAATGTCAAACAACTGCGATAGTCTTCGATTTTATATTTTAAAGATATTAAGGAAATAAGACATTAAAGATCTAACTATCTAAGATCTAACTATCTATCTAACTATCCTTAAAAATTAACTCTCCCCAAATATGTCGTGATGACACCACCGACACAACGAAATCCTGTAATAGTAAATTTTTAATTATTTATTCCTGAATTCAAAACGTATTCCAACGAAGAGGTACATTATCATTTAAGAAAACCTTTCCCAAATGTACTATTAAGGTTGGGCGTAATGGTGATTGGAATATTAATGAAAAACTCCTTAATTGTATTCACTACTTCTTAATTGGCGAATAACTATCTTACTCGTATTATTAATTGTAACGAGAAATTGGAATGATGACCATGACCCTTTTAATTACCAGTTTCATGGTTATTACTATTCCAAATGGATTTTGATCTATCAAATTTTAGGTATTTTCTGACATATTTAACAAATATCTTATTATATGTGTGTGTGTGTTGTGCGTGCGCGCGTTGCTGTCCTAGTTGTTTACACATCATTTGACTGTATCATCTAAAATTGACGGAAATGAAAAAGTACGATGGAGCAAATCGTCGAATATACATAATAATTACCTGGGGTAGAGTATTAGACTCAGGCGTTACTCCATTGCTCGTAAGGTGGACATGAGCATAGAACAATAATTTTCTGTGCATATTTTTTTTTAACTTTTGGTACTTTCTTTCGCTTTGTGTATGTAGATTTGATACGCGGGGTGCTGCTACAAAATCGGAGGTGGAAATTTCCACCGGGATATCAGGGTTACATGCGAGCCGAGTGGTAATTTAAAACGTTGTGTTTCCTTGTCGACAGGCTTTCACCTGAGCGGAGTGGTGACAGCACCAGCGCCCCCCGCCGCCGCGCCCGCCTATCCCCCGGAACCCGACAAACGCTACAAAGTTTCCGTCAGCTTCGACAGGTGAGAAACACTACACCTCCTATATAATACTCTTACACAAATATGCCGCCCTGATACATTTGTTTAGACATGTATTGTTTTTATATCTTTAACAGGCTGGCCAGGTTTATTATGTATGGGGCTGTCCATTTATTACGTTAGACGTTTCCCGGAGTGGGGGGGGGGGGCGGTCCGACCAAAATTATTATTTTTCTTAAGGGAGGGGTCTTGATATTCCTTAGGTAAGATTATTTTACATCAATACCGCCGATAGGCCGACCCTGACTATTGGGTCATAATGGCCCAACTGCACTGGGTCATTAGCTTCCCTTAGGTACTGACCAGTCTAGTGGGAGTATTCACGAAAGGTTTGACGTTGCTGTTTAAAGTTAGCCTCTGCGTAGTAGTAGCGTAACTGGACATGTCGATTGTTTTCGTGCTAAAGTGTTATCGACCCATTTTAAGGTGACAAGACAACGAGATCGTCATAACATCCTGAGATGGCGAGTTCGCTCGAACCTTCAACTTTTCAATGCGCCCTCGTACGTGTACGATTGTTCTCTCTCCCTGCGTCTTCAAAAACAAAGCGCCCGCGCTGGCTGCATCATTTCTCTCGTGTCAGCTGTCACACACTCGCCATCCATTCCGGCGGGCGGATCCCTCGCTCCGTCCCGCTCGCGCGCGGCGGCCTCTGCTCCCGGCCAGACAGAGACGAAAGGCCAAACTTCCGATTGTTTGATGACGTCATCGCTCAGATGTCACCGCGCCGCATCGCGGATAAAATATTTATTTGTCCCGGCGCGGTAATTTTGTCTGAAATATTAATCACACTGGTGCCAACCTAGCTTTTACATGTTCTAAACATGGCGTATGTTGAAAGATCAAGCAGTTCACTTAGAGAAAAATTCAGAGATAAATATTCTTACTGTTGCATCACAATATATATATATATATATATATATATATATATATATATATATATATATATATATATATATATATATATATATATATATATATATATATATATATATATATATATATATATATATATATATATATATATATATATATATATATATATATATATATATATATATATATATATATCTAATAATATATATAAATTACGTGTCACGTTGTTTGTCCGCGATGGACTCCTAAACTACTTAACCGATTTGAATCAAATTTGCACACAATGTGCAGTTTGATCCAACTTGAAAGATAGGATAGCTTACGTCTTAATTTATAGTCGCGATATTATTTTATTGCAATGTCTATTATTTGACATTCGCAATTATCTGTTAGTTCCAAACGATTTAAACAGATGGCGTTATCTATTGAGTAATCCATAGATGGCGCTGCTATGTTAAACCTACAAACGTCATAGTCGGCCAAGCGTTATTCTAAATTCAAAATATTGTGAAGGTAATAGAGTGAAATTATTCCTGCTTTTTAATTATTTGTGCTTCATTGTTCAAAACTCTTTAATTAAAATAGATACATGTAAGTATTATCACATAGTTATAAAAGTGGAATAACTGCAGTATCAGGAACCTCTCTCCAATTTTTTTCATTTTAATGCTAAATCTGGAAGAAAATTGTGTCGGTCGCTATAAATAAGCGAGATATAGGCATTCAAAGTTTAAATTTTAAAAACAGGCCAAAATAATATAATATAAAAATGGATGTTGGTATATCTGTATGCCCGTCTGTCCGAGTTTAAAAGACTCCGAAACCGTTTGACCGATCACCATGAAAGTTGGCATATATATGTATTTTTTCATGGTTAAGGTTTTTATATATATCCGCTTTGTTGCAACTTTCAACTAGACGGCGCTGCAGCACACCAACTTCTATACTGCTCAACCGATCGCCATGAAAATTGGTATACATTGGTATTTGAGAACAGATATAACACGGGCAACGCCGGGTAATACCACTCGTATATATATATATATATATATATATATATATATATATATATATATATATATATATATATATATATATATATATTTATATATATATAAATAAATATATATATATATATATATATATATATATATATATATATATATATATATATATATATATATATATATATATATATATATATATATATATATATATATATATATATATATACATATATATACATATATATATATATATATATATATATATATATATATATATATATATATATATATATATATATATATATATAATATATATATATATATATATATATATATATATATATATATATATATATATATATATATATACA